>OX376699.1:39919780-40413607 GCA_947389925.1 Coelopa pilipes
GAACTCCGCCAAGGCTCGCCCTTCGTCCTTCGACCTCCGCCTCTCGCTGCGAATCCCCAGGCGAACGCTCGGGCGCCGGAGCCAGAGCCGGAAGTTGCAACAGTTTAACCGAAATCGACGTGCGTCCCACGGCTGGGCGAGGACCGAAGGCACTGGGGGTTGGGGTGAGGGGTGTGGGGTGTGGAGGAGGGAGGAACGGGACACGAAACTTCGGAGTTTAAAATTAACGATTCGCCATAAAAATCATCAATCTGGTCGCAGGCGCGGAAGTCCTGATTCCTGCCTTTCAACGACGACCCCGGGCTCGGTCCCGGCCCCGGCGCGCCGTTCGCCTGACAAATCATCCTCGTGCGACTGTGATTTCGTCCTGTCGCGGGACGAGGGTCGGGTGCCGGGCGGAGGTCGCCGCGACGGCAATAAAAATGGAAACTATTTCTCAACTTTAAACGCACTTTGTTTCGACCCCACGCCGCGCTGCTGCTCGGGAAACTTCGTGGCCGACAGAGAGGGAAGGGGAGGAAGAATAAGAGAGAGTGAGAGAGAGTGAGAGAGAGGGGGGGGGAGGCACTGTGAGGGGACGTCGCCTCCTAATCGCATCTGGAAGTCAATCAGGGGGCGCAGGTCGGCGCGAATGATTCATTGGCCGCGCTTCCACTCGGTCGAGCAACTGGTCCGACATATTTCGGTCGTCGCCCACACGGGCCTCACCCCGCGACGCCCCCCGGCAACAGGCCAGGCCGAGTTGGGGGACGTCGGACGTCAGGCGTCGGACGACGACGGAGGGCCGCATGTGATTGCAAAATAATGATTTATGATGAAAACTATAAACTGTTCATTTCGTCCGCATTCATTACACGGACCAGCTTCCGCCATCCTTCGCCTGGAGCCGAGGAGGAGAAGGAGAAGGAGTCGGAAAGATTTATGACTTCATGGGCGTGCGGCTGACGTCCCGGGGGTGGCCCCGCCAGCCGTCGAACCCATTCGCCGTGTCCGAGCCCCGGACGCTCGGGAGTCCGGCCACCCGCTCGGTCACTACGTCGTTCCACTTAATCTAGTTCCGCTGCCATCGATTTCGACCACTCCAGGCCAACCCCACACACGCACCCCCCCCCCCCCCCCCTCCACCCCCTACTCCCAGCGACCCACGAGATGAGGACCGATCTCTGGTCGCCGGCGCGGTCTGCCCGCGAAGGAAGGCGGCAGCAAAGGTCGAAAGGCTCGAGGACCCAGGCGAGTCCTTCGTGGAAGTTGCTCCATGGCGCCAGCGCGGGACGGGACGGGGTCCCTACGGCGAAGGGACGGCTCGCTCGATGAATCGAGCGACGGCCGGTCCCGGTCCCGTTGTCGATTCCGATTCCGATCCCGTGGAGGCCGCCGCCGTCCCGAGTCGTCGACATGAAGGGCCAATCGCAACGATTAAATTAGCAAAACGAGCCACTCACACATGGATACAGCACACACACGCACTCGCACACACACTCGCACACATGTGTACTCATACCCGCCCAAGTGCTGGCATCGACAATGAATTCGTTAAAATAACAATCGAAACTTTGTGTTCGGGCGAAGTTAAATTAACATTACATTTCGAGCCGTCCGCCCACCTCCCCCTCTCTGTCTGGCGCTCCCTCTCTTCTCTCACACACACGCCCCGCCATGCACGTATGTGTGGGCTGTCGGCAGCCGGGGCCATCGGGCCGGCCGGGCCACCGAGGGGCCGGATTTATTGGCTCGTTCGCCCGGGGCTTTGCTTTGTTCGCCGTTCAGCCGGCGGACGGCGAGGATGAGGAGGGGACGAGGACGAGGGCGACGTTGTCGGCCCTCCTACAGCGGTAATGAAGACGAGACTCCGAGGGATTCGCCCGGCCCGGACCGACACCGAGGGGCGCCTCGCGGTCGTGGGCGGTGATCGGGCCGTTTCTACGGCGGCGGCGGCGGAGGCTGGACAAATAATTAAAAGTGAGCTGCTTACGGCGCAAAACGGAGGCTCGGGGGCGCCGGGACGAGGCCGCAGGACCTCCTTCTGCAAAGAAGGAGCCGAGAAGCCGAGGCCGAGGAGCTTCTCGGCGCTCCGATTGATTCCGCTCGACTTCAGACTCGAAATCAATATGGAAATCTCGCGCCGAACCCGGCCCTCGCCGCTCTGCTGGAAACTGATGAATAATGGATTTCATATCATTAGAAGAAGAAGAACAAGCAGAGGACGACTGTTTGCCGATCGACTTCCTTCCTTCCTGCCATCCAACCTTCAACCTCCAACCTTCCTTCCTGCCTTCCTTCGTTCCTCGACTCTTCCTTCAGTCATCCACTCATCCAAGCCAATCCCACCTTCCCCGCACGATCCGCCTCGCTCCGGTCATGCGAAGTTTCAATTATATCCAGGAGCGAGTGGGAGGCCGAGGTGGCCGAGTGGGCGTTCGGTTGGTGGCCGTGACTCGTCTGCCGATATGCAAATGGCGCCGATGCGGGGATCATCAATTTGTAAAATACACTTCAGACAACAGAACTATGAGCAGCAACGACAACAACCAGACCAACACCAACACCAACACTAACACCAACCCCAGCACCGACACTAACACTAACAGCAACTAATTTTCCCCAGTGTCGAGCGGGGGCCCGTGCATGCATTCATTTGCCAGGGCAGGACGAACTCAACCCAACCCGATGCGACTCGACTCGACACGACTCGACTCAGCCCAGCTCGACTCAATTCAATCACAGAAATAAAATAATTCCAGCTCCTTGTTGCTTCCTGCCGTCCGTCCGTCTGCCGCGTCCCTCGCCAGGGCTGCCCATGGTCCTGGCCCTCCACCCGAATCACATTCAGATGCCAAAAAGCATAAATTTATCTCACGTCAAATAAATTGAAATCGTCAAACAGGACGAGCCGGGACGGGGCCAGGCACAGGGACGGGGACCGGAGGGCCGCGAAGGTGCCGTGGCGGAGAGAGGGACGGGAAGAGGATGGGCGAGGCGAGGGCGAGGGCAGGAAGGGACGGACCCCGGTCCTGCCCCGGGAAGCTGCGGAGTCTGGTCGCATTTCAATTTCACGCGGCGGACGGAGCGGGGATTTGGCGAGTGTTGCTTCAGCGTGTTCGTCCTCAAACTTGTTGTTGTTACTTCATCTTGTTGTTGTTGTTGCTCCTCTGCAGTGTTGTTGTTGCCCCCGCGCTATTGTTGTTGTGGCTTCACTGTGCAGTCGCTGTTGCAAACGAGCAGAGGAGCGGGCGAGAGGCAGAGAAGCGAAGGCAAAATGAAGTGTCGGATCGCGAAAGGAAGGAAGGAAGGAAGGAAGGCTGGATGAAGGGATCGGATCGCGAGGGGCGAGGGGAAGAAAGGTGAAAGGGGAAGGGGAAGGGCAAGGGAAAATGACAAGGAGAAAAGAAGGCGAAAGGGACAGGACACGGAGGCCGTCAGGAGCGACGCTCGACGACAAGGGCGACGAGGGACGACGACAGCTGGGTCGACCGGGGACACCGCGGGACGTCGAGGCGCGGACGGGCTGGGCGCCCATCGATTTGGCTTCTCCTTCCCCTTCCCCTGGCCCTTCCCCGTCATCGTCCTCTTCTTGTTCTCGTTCCCACAGTCCGCCCATCCCGCGGAGTCCCTCGAACACGAACTTAACTCGTTCGCCCAAATGCAATTTTCAAATTTAATAGAAATCTCCTCGCCTCCGCCCGCCGCCCTCCCTTCGACCGAGGTCCTGTGTTTTTCTTTCGGCAGAGGGAAAAACCAAAACAAAAATGTGTGAGAGAGGGAGAGCGAGAGCGAGAGAGGAAGATCCACTCGTGAGTGATTCGAAGCTCCGGAGCCCGAGTCCTCGAGTCCTTTGTTTGCAAATGAAATTAGATTCCGCGGCGGCCGGGTGCGGGCCGGGGTCGAGATGCACTTCAAAGGATTTGCATTCGATGCCCCATGTGTGAGTCTGTGCGAGGCTGTGTGGGTTTGAGCGGGCAAGGGAAAGGGAATGCGCGAGCGAGAGAGAGAGAGAGAGAGATAGTGTGTGCTTGCGAGTGGCTGCAGCTGCTGGCGGATGCATCAAGTGCCTGCAAGTGCCTCGCATCTTCTTCTTCTTCCGCCGCCTCCACGCCCACTTCAACAGCCCACAACCACCCCCCCCCCCCCTCTCTCTCTCTCTCTCTCTCTTTGCCTGACACGATCTCCGGTCTCGGCCGTTGTTCTCGGCGTTGTCGTGGCCGTTGCTGCTGTTGTTGTTGTTGTTGTTGCTGCTGCCGAAGTGTTGGCGCGCAGACGAACTTTTACTTTCTCGCCTTTATTTCCATCCGTCGAGTGCCGGAGCGAGTGTGTGCGTGGGAGCGGAAGTGCGAGCCGGCAAGTGTGAGTGTGTGTGTGGGAATGAAAAATGAAAGGATTCAAAAGTTTTCCTTTGGCGCCAATGAGTTCCGAATCCAGAGAGAGGGCGAGGCTGAAGAAGGAACTGCGAAGACGTTGCTGCAGCCTCGCCCGTAGACAAAGCGGGCTCCGTCTCGTGGTCCTTTTCGCAGTCCTCCGGCTCCTCCTCCCGTCCCTGCTCCGAGCCCTGCCACGCTTGAGTGCGTCCGTCGAGCCCGCAGCGGGAGCCGGCACCGGCCCCGGCCCCGACCCGGTCCCGACTCGCCGCTGGCCAGAAGCGCGTCCTGCGCGAGCCTTCGCCAGGGCCCCCGCCAGGGCAGCCCGTGGAGGGATTCGAAATTGAATTTTGATTTGATTGAAAAATTAAAAATTTATCCCGGTTTCATTTGCGACGACGACTGCAGGTGCGCCTTCGAGCTGCGAGACGGGGCGGGCCGGGGCGAGGCGGCTCCGCCTGCAGACGCTTCCCAATTAGGCGCGCCCTCCAACCGTGTCCGTGTCCGTGTCCCTGTCCCCGCGAGTGTGCGGGTGTGTTGGTGTGTGTGCGTGTGTTCGTCTCTGATTAAACTTGCAAGGTTGGAGCGCGCGCCCTGAGCCGCAGTCCTTTGGCAGCGCATTCAATTAATCAATCAATGATTACAGCCTTGCATTCCTGAGCCCTCGAGTCGGAGTCGTGTGGGTGGTGTATGTGAGTGTGTGTGTGTGTGCGTGTGTGTTTGTGTGTGTCTGATTGGACCTCGGCGCGTTCCGTTATTTCGCAAGGGCTTTAAAAATTCATCGGCTGCCGTTTGACGGGTGCCGATTGTTGTTTGTTTTCCCAACCGTTCTCTCTGTCGGTCCGACTGTCCGACTGTCTGTTGTTGTTGCAATCGTTTGTTGTTGTTGCAATCGCTGTTGTTGCCCTGTCTCCGGCAATTGTTGCTGTCGTGTCCGTTGTTCCCCGGTCGTTGTTGCTGCCGCATTTGGCGCTGACTGTGATTTTGACAAATGCACTTCGCCGTCGTCCACTTCCCTGCCTCCCTCTCCAACCAGCCCCTCTGCCTCTCCCCAACCCCCCCCCGCCCCCTCTCTGGCATTCTCTTTCGAAGCTCGTCGGCCGAGTGGGCGGCGGTTGTTGTTGGGCTACAACAAAATCAGCCAGAACTAAATAAAATGACGCTTTTGTGTCGAGTTGTTTTTTGTTCAATCGCCTAATGGACGACACATCGGTGTATGTGTTGTTGTTGTTGTTGTTGTTGTTGTTGTTGTGCTGTGCTTGTTGTTTTGTGAGTGCAATTAGCTAGCTATAAAATGAACAAGGAGAGATTCCACAACTACAACCACTACAATAACAATAGCAATAACAATAAGAGCAACAACAACGAGGTCCGAAGCCATTTCAATCGAACGAGGTCGAAGGCGGCGACATCCGACATCGGGTGAGGGCGCAGGAGGAGGTAGAGGTGGAGGGGGAGAGGAGGAGGCAGAGGAGGAGGAGGTGAGTAGGGGGAGGCGAGGGAAGAGCAGGGGGAGTGGGCGAAGGAGGTTAAGAGTGAGTGGGAGGACGAGGAAGAGTCGACCCATGGCCGCCTCTCCATGGCCCCAAACCAAGTTCTTGACAAGAAACCGACCGACCGACCGACCGACCTGACTCGCCTCCAGCTCAGCCACAGTCGCCAAAGACGAGCCTCAGCCACCTCGGCCCCTCAGCCCAGTCGACCCTCGTCCGCGGGTTTTCGTCGCTCGCGGTGGCCCCCGGACTCGGGAATTCAATTGAGGTTCCGCGGAAGCCGCAAATAATCCCCGGCGAGCCTCATTTTCGGCCCATTCAAATATTGATTCCGCGAGCCGCCAAGGCTCAACTGTCCTTACGCAACTCCCGTCTGTCCCTCCGTCTCCCAGTCGCTCGGTCTGTCCGTCCCTCGCTGCGTGTCCTTGCGCGGTCTCGAATTAATTAATTCGAAATTTCCAAATCCTCCGGAATCAATCGGCCGTGGGCCGCGTTGGACGGCGATGGGCGGCGGCGGCGACGACGACGGGTTGGGGCGAGGCGGGTCGGGGATTTTTTCGAGGCGGAGTCCTTTAAATGTTTTTCCCCAATGCGCTCAATTTATTTCCCTAGTTCGAGTTCGAGTTGGCCGGAGCCTCGGGAGCCTCGGGAGCCGTCGGGGGGCGGCGCAAAAACATTTCCTTTGATTTGGCATTTCACTGGCGCCCAGCGTCCGGCGACCTTCGGACTGCGACCCCGTCGCCGCCCCTCGATGGACCGAAATTCACACAGAAATCAAATCAAACGTAAAAAATAAGTTTTTTCTCTCCGGCATTTTCATGTTCATGTCGCTACGGTGGTTGTTGTTGTTGCCGATGATGATGTTTTTCTCATAGCCGCTGCTGTTGTTGCTACGAGGAGAAGTCGCCATAAATTATCGCACGACAAAATATGAAAATAAGCGCCGCCAACAACAACAACAACAACAACAACAACAAGAACAACAAAACGAAGAAGAAAACGTGAAAAAATGAAGTTGAAAGGAAGCCACCGAGAGACCCGGCCCTAGCGAGCGCGAGCGCGGGAGTGGGAGGGGGAGGGGGAGGGGGAGCGGGCGGTTGGGAAATTTGTGTGTTTTTCGGCTTTTCAAGGCTCAATGAGTTTGCCGCTTAAAGGACTTTCTTTGACTTCCTCCGCCACGGCAGCAGCGGCGGAGACGAGGCGACAGCGAGCGAGACCGAGGCGGCTCCGACAGGATGTGGCAATGCCAACAACAACAACAATAACCACAACAACAACAACAAGAATAACAATAACCCAAATAGAAACCGAAAGAGGAGCGGCATCAAAAACAGTAGCAACAACACTTGGAATAACAACCAGGGTCACGCGGACGCCCGATAAGCGAGCGATGGGAAGAATCACCAACAACAACGACGAATTTCGCCCCATGTGGAAGTTTGGAGTCACCGAGAGCCTCCCTTTCGGACCCCACGTCAACTGCGGGTACCCGGGAATTTCGGGCTCGGGCTCGGGTCCGACTCCTCGACCTCTCAGGGAAGCCGCCCTCTAAAAATAGGACGCTGGGGACTCGGCTCCGGCTCGGAGTCGATCCGTTGACAGACGATTCTTCCACTGGAAGGCGACCGACACCAACACCAACACCCTTTCTGACGACTGCTCGAGCATCGGCAGCTCGTGTCCCGAGACAATCGGCTTCGGAGCCCCCGAGAAAGTCTAGGCTCAGTAGAAGGTCCTCCGCTGATCCTGTCGGCGGTCGGGGCGCCCGCGGCGGGGCTGATTGTATTTTCTCCGGAATTAATTGGCTTCAACTCGTGAAAAAAGGCAAAAAACCTCCTCAAGCCCCACCCCACAGGTGGCAGGAGCCGGTGGGCGGTGGGCGGCCGCTGGGTCTGTGGGTCGGTCGGGCGCCGTCGAGTCGCGGGGCTCTTTGTGCGAGGCGAAGCTGCTTAACTTTTTCCGTTGCTCGCGACATCGCAAAAGTGACTAAAAATATCGGATTTGTTGCCATCACGACTGCTGCAACAACAAGGGCGGCAGCGGCAGCGGCAGCGGCAACCACGACGGCTACAACAATTGACAGCGACAACAACAGCCACCACGACGACGACCAGCCCGACGGCGGGGACGAGGATGGGGAGAGGTGGAAAGCGAAAAGGAACGAAAGACGAAATAACAAAGAGGCAGCCTGTTGACAACCTGTGCGAGTCCGTATGAGGCCGTCCGTCCGTCCGTCCGTCCGCGTGTCCCGGTGCGTGCGAGTGTGTGCGGGAATCGTCGTCTGAGTGGGCGATTGACGGAATATTTCGACTCTTATTTAAAAATGAAAAAATATTGAAGCAGTCAACAAGTCGCCGGCGGCCCGGAAGGCCGGGAAGCCGGAAGCCCGGAAGCTGAGGCGATTCCCGACCCGACCCCCGCCGTCCTCGGAGCCACAGAGGCAGGGCCGGATGGATGGGGTGGGGGCCCGAAGGAGGACCACGTAAGAGCGTAAACCTCTAAACTGATTGTTTTACGTTCCGAACGCCGCCCACCCGGCCGCGCCCCGGGCCACTGGCTGGGAATTCAAATAGAAACCCAACAAAAGCCACGGCAGGGCGAGGCAAAAGGCAAGGCATGGCAAAACAAAACACAAATGCCGACGCACGAGGGGGACGCGCCACGCACAGGGGTTGGGTCGGTGTCGGGGCCGGGCCGGGGCCGGGGCCGGTGCCGGGGAAATCAAACCGAAAATAAAACGATTTCCAAGGGACCCGGCCGACGTCCTGCGTCCCCACCCTCGCGGCGTGATTGAGAAATGCAAATGCCTCGAATATGCGCCGATCCCCGCGGGCTCGTGCTGTGCGTAGCGAGGGGCGCGGTGGCGATGGCAAAGGTGAAGGCGACGGTGATGGTGATGGTGATGGCAGCAGGACGTTGGGGCCGCCGCGCGCCGTCCGTTGATTGCGAGGACGTCGCAATTAAAACGCTGTTTAGACGGCGCTCGGATCGTGACCGGCGCGGACCGGCTCTCGAGGGCCCCTCTTGGCCTCCTCTTGGCCTGCTCTCCCCATGGCCAGCCCTCATGATGGCAGCGACAAGCTCAAGCGTGGAAAAATCCCAGCACAAATATTGATACCGGCGCGGGAGGAGGATAGAGCAGCCACGAGGAGGAACGAGAGGGGACGAGGGCCGGCGGAGTCAGGAGTCGTGGGCAGGGGTGGGGCTGAACCAACAACGGAGCAATAATCAAGAACGACGAACCAACAAGTTGCTCTGCGAACGATTCCGCGACTCGACTCGACGCGACGCGAATCGGGACGTGCGCGCGTCCGCCAAGGGTCTCCGCGCCCTGTGCCACCGGCAGGTATTAGCCGCGGCGGGGGCCGGGGGGCGGGTGGAGGGAGCGGCGTGTCAACCCTCGCAATGGGAGCGAATAAAGAATTCACTCCGTGCCAAACATTTTCAAAGGCAATCAGCGTCTTTGATCGTTTTACGTTCGTCGGGGGAGGCGTTGGGGGAGACGTGGAAGACGACGACGACGACGACGAAGATGGCGACGATGGCGATGGCGACGTCCTGCGGGGGGCTCGGGAGGCAGGACGTGCACGTCTCGCGCCAGAGCGCCGGAATCGGAATAGGAATCGGAAGCGCCGGGTGGGGCGGGCCCGATTGACATCGTCGAGTTGCAGGCAGGGCGATTGGGGAGACGTCTGCCAAGTGGCGAGGCGAGGGCAGGGACCCGGACGACGGTGAGGATGGGGACGAGGACGTGTCGGAATCCTCGATAGCGGGCAGGGAGCGGTGATTCCTGGCTTTAAACTTAAAGTCGAGCCATCTCTCAGTAGCCGTTGTGTGGACGCCTCGTAATCGCGAATCAATAATTGGCCTCATTATTGTGTCATACCTCATTAACGGTAATTACCGCCTCAAATGGATCCATTATTCCGCCGACTGCTGCCCACCCACGGCAGCCCTGCATTGGCTTCATTATTTCCGACTCATGGCATGGCAGCATGTGCGAAGATGCGTGGCGCGAGAAACCGTAGCATACTTTTAGGCCTCCGCCTACAGTGGGCCACATGGCGTTTTCTCCAGGCTTTGCTCCCGTTTCCGTTGCCCTCTGCTAGCGAAATAAAAGTCTCGTGGTTCTGTTTCATTACTACACTATTTTTATTATGAAAATATAATATACAAAACTTGCTATTTTGCGGTTAATTTTTACAATTCTCAATCACAACAAAACTCACAATGAACCAAGGGAACTCAGGCGAACGCTCTGATCGGCGAAATCAAGGACACAAGCTGTTGTTGTTGTTGTTGTTGTTGGGAAACCAAGGACATGGGCGGACTACAGGGGAGACAAGTTCAAGTTCTTAGCAAGTTCTTTCAAGTTCAACCGGAACCGGGCCCACCGGGAACCGTGGATCATGGGTAGGGACGAGGTTGGGGTTTGGGGTTTGCTCCGGTTCGAATACAATTACTTCAGTTTTCAGCTTTGCTCTGCATTTCTTTTGGTTTAGTTTAATTCAATTCAATTCAGTTTAGGTTTAGTTAGTTTAGTTTAAGAGTTATAGTTAGAGTTATAGTTAGTTAAAGTTAAGGTGTAGGTACAGAATTAATTGATAAAAGGTTAAAACTTTTCAATTGCTTCAATTGTCGATTCGAATCGAATCTGCGAATTCGCTTAATTTACAAGGACAAGGAGTCGTCGTCGTCGTCATCGTCGCATTCGTATTCGTGTCTTGCTCACTGGCTGATCTTAGACTTTATAAGTGTTAGGTTAATATATAGTAGCTAAGAAGAAGAAGATCGTATAATTTAAATTGGTCAACTTGCAATTCAATCTATTTGTCAATACAATTCGTTACAATGCAATGCAATACAATGCTTTACAATTCAATTTAATTCGATGCTTCTCAATTTAATATAATTTAATACAATTTAAACTCATTTTATGCAATGCAAATGCCTTTCAATTAAAAAACCTTTCAATTCAAACTTTTCAATTCAAGTATTTTCAATTCAAACATTTCAATTTAACAATTTTCAATTTAATACTTTTCAATACAAAAATCTTTCAATTCAAAATTTTTCAATTTCATACTTTTCTATAGAAAAAAATTGTTTCTTAATTCATGTCTTTCCAATACAAATGAAAACTTTCCTTTCAATTCAGTATCTTCAAATCATTACTATTTAGTTTACTGCAATTCAGGTTGTGTAAAAGACGAGACCTCAACACAGGGTTTACGTATGAGCAGCTCGAGGCCGTAACAACAGCAAGAGGAGGAGGTCGATCGTGGGTAGGCACAGGCAACGCCTTCTAGGGGGGAGGAGTCACTTGCTCCGATTCGTTGTATGGGTTGCGCCCGGGCGCGCGAGTTCGTTGTCTCTCTATCTCTTTTCTTCTCCGTCTCTCTGTCATCCTGTCTCTCTGGTTCTGTTCGTTTTGGTTCGGCTCTGGTCGTTTCGGTTTCTCGTCGAAAACGCTCAACAAAGGTGAGAAGAAGCAGTGCGAACCCCTGGCGGAACCAACGGCCGCGCCCTCCGCCCTTCCGCCCCGCCCACTCGGCGCCCCCTGCCGGGACTGCCGAGCTCCAGACGTTCCTCCTTCGCGGGAATCCTGCAGTGCTTTGCGAACTTTACTCTAATCCTAAATAACGGTAATGTTTTAATTTTGCTCTTTTTTTGTTCGTTGCATTTTTCCATTTTTCACAATTTTGCTCTTTTTTTTGTTTATTTGTTTTGTTCAAATTTCTACATATTTGCTTTTGGTTTTTGCTTTTTTGGATTGCTTTTTGTATTTCGATGTATTTTTGTATTTTGCATTTTGGACTTGGATTTGTGTATTTGTTTGCTTTAATTTTGCATTTTGGAGTTGTGTTTTGTATCTTGTAATTACTTTAGATTTCTTTTCTTGATTTTCGCATTTGAAATTCTTTTCGTACTTTCATTTGAATTGGTTTTATTTTTTGTTTCAGGATTAATTTTTCATGTGGATTTTTTTTTGGATTTGGATTTATTTTTGCATATGGTTTTATTTATGTACTTGACTTGTTTCTGAAAAGTTCTTCTGATTTTGATTTGAAGTTTCCGGTTGACTTCGACTGGGGGGGGGTGGTTTTGCTTCAATGTGTGCGTGTCTCTAAGGGTAGGTTACAATTTCTCTCTTCTTTCATACTCTTAAGGACATTTCCTCGCTGAGCACTCGGAGGCGACATCTGACCATACGTCTCGGCCGCGAAACCAGGACGAATGGGACCGCGGGCTCTGGGGATTTCGGGAGCGAGTCGGGTCGGGGCCGGGATTGCGGGGGACGTGGGCGTGTCTGTTGGTGTTAGATGGTGTGGTGTTCGGAACTAGTGATTGCTAGATTGCTTTGATTTCAGTGCTTGGGGTCGGTCACTAGGAAGCTACATTTTTGTAAAATTGCACTCTCGTAAATTGCTTCATTTGTTTCTCTTGCCTACGACTAATGATTACCTACTAATAATACTTCTCAATTGGGCCTTTAAAAGTACTTGTGTTTGATGGACTTAACGCTAGGATTGACTTAGACTACGTTTTATTGCTTTTCGATACGCGGCGCATTTGTGGTACCTGGAATCTTCGTTCGTTAATTATTCGTTGAGCAAAATCAATGACGTCGAGGCGGGACCTCGTGCCGTCGGAGGCACCACGTCCCGGCGAGGCCTGCGAAAATCCCGTAGGCCGGGGGCACTCAGTGTAAATATTGCTGGGGTTTCGTTGTCTTTGCTTAGTTATTATTGCTTCGTTGCTGACTTAGACCTAGACTTAGACTTAGACTAAGACTTCGACATTGACTTAGACTTTGACTTTGACCTAGACATTGACTTAGAATTCGACTTGGTCTTAGATTTTCACATTGACTTGGACTTTGTCTTAGATTTCGACTTAGACTGCGACTCAGACATTGACTAAGACTTAGGCTAGTCTGGTTCTTGGCTAAAAACTGGCAAAAGGTAGTTCTAGTAGAAGGGAAAAAAAGCTTCGTTTTCGTTGTATGATGAATTTCCAATACTCATAAGGGGTTGGATCGAACGTCCGTCCGGGCGTCCGTCGGAGTCGGGAGGAGCCACGGGGACCCGCCCCCGTGGTGTGGGGGCGTGGCCGCCGGGCTCGAAGGCTTTCATCTAATTTCACTCATCACAATAACCACGTGACCAAGTGAGAACCCCAGTTCGATGCGTGTTGCCGTTAAAAGTTCCTCTAATACTAAAATTCAAATAAAATTCGTTGTTTTGTTCAAAATATTGCTTACATATGAACCGAATATATGTATATATATATATATATATCTATGTGGTTGTATATATGAATTTATGTATAAGTGTGCTTAGGCGGTAAAGGGCTTACGTCACTATAGCATGCTCTTGCGTGATCCTATGTACACTAACCGCAAGCACCTGAGGGTCCGCGCCGAGCCGGTCCTGACCAAGTCGATCGGTCGATCGGTCGATCACGTCACGACTCGGCGGCGCCCCCCAGGCCCTCGTCGAACGATTCCATTCGATGGCAATCAGCGGGCTTTGTATATTTAATTATCTACAGTAAACGTGTCAACAATTTCATAAATCGCTCTCAACTCAACTATCATTCGTTGTTCCATGAAGGCTCACATGGCTGGACAATCTCGATGTACTAATGCAATGGCAAATGTAATGATGATGATGATGGGAAAAAAGGAAAAGCAACGAAATACGACATACGACATACGACAAGTGCGCATGCGCGAGGATCCCGGGCTTCGAGGGCGATCGAGGCCGATCGAGGCCTGCAGCGAAATCCGTCGAAATCAAGCCGGGAAACCCAGGAAAACGAGCAGGAACAGAAAGCCATAGAGAAACCAAAGCCAACAAAGGAAAAGGAAAAAGCATTCGAACAGAGAAACAAAAGCAGAACCGAGGAAGGAGAAGCAATTAAAACAAGGATGTGTGTGTGTTTATTGAATTTAGAATGTATTTGAATGTAATCTTTGTAATAAATATACTCGTGTTATGTTGTTTTGCTCATTATTTTTTTGTTTGTGTTGTTTTTTTTTTTTTTGTTTTGTTTGTTTTTTCTTTCATTTATAATGAATAATTATTAATTTAGAAATTAGTTTAAAAACTGTTTAAGTGTAGCCTAAGGACGATCCGCTGCCGATCGAACAACAAAGGGAGATTAAGAGAATACTTAAGTGGTAAGATGGTACAAACATAATATCGTTAATGGCTGTGCAATGTACAATGTAATGCCTGTCACTGGGTCTTAGTGCTGCTTAGGGCTAACTCTAACTTGAACTGCTTAACGTATCCTTAACTGCTTAACTTAGTGTAACTAGGGATCTAGGTATTGCTTACGTGCTCGCTGTCGATCTGTCGACCTTTCGATCAATCGATCCCTGCGCTACGTACAACATATTGCTTTACAAAATAGTCGAAAAATATCCTTATCTGTAGACATGTGCGGGGGCGACATGCAGTGGAATGTGTGTGAGTGTTGGAGTAATATTGCTTCTTACAATTACAAGTCCGGACGCAGGCGCAGGCGGCTCCAACTTTGCGATGGCGGAGGCGGCGGGGCGCGTGCGTCCGTCCTTCTTGTTGTTATTGTTGTTGCTATTCGCTATGTACAGGTTGGCTTAGTTAGAATCTAGTTAAAACCTCAAGTGTTTACAAGTGTTACAATAATAATTGAAGAGTAGGTTCAGTTGCTTCGTTTATCTCCGCGGAGTAATAACTAATTGAGTTCGAGTATTGCTTTGGTACTTTAGCCGATGAGGCCACCGACCCCACCCCTCTCTGTCTGGAGGGGGTGCGGGGGTTGCCTAACTAAAAATCTCGTCGATTCTTCGTTCGTTCTTCCATTAACATTACTTACTTGGTTAAGAGTTTATATATATAGATATATATATATATATATATATATATATATATATATATATATATAAATATGTGTATAGTAAATTTATGCATAACTTGTCTACTACTTGTAATTTTTGGGAGAAGCGCTGCATGAGCCTCCATCTGGGCGTGTATACCTAATTAACTATGTATATATATATATATATATGCTAGCGGCAGCGCTCGGAGGGACTCCGGGCTGGAGTGAGATCTTCTGGAGAAGCTGATGCTGCGCCGTTTGCACGGGCGAGAGTACGAGAACGGGCGCTAGGTTCTAGTGACTAGAGAACACTCGGCCGCCCGAGGGTCGCGAACGAAGGGCTGGCGGGGCTGGGGAATCGGGGTAGTTGGGGGACGTTGAATACTGCGATTAGTAAAAATGTCACAGAAACCTAACGCTTGCTATGGTATCGTGTGCTATGACTAGAGGAGCGAGGGAGCTAGCGGAAGCCGGGCTAGTGCTTGGGGCAAGGGGTCAGGGACCTAAACTAGGGCTAAGACTAAGTGAGTAATTGATGATGAGTTCCGAGATAATTGACGCAATTTGTACAGAAACGAAATCAGAGGGAGCGGAAGGGAGCGAGAGTCCAAACACGGCACAGAGTTAACTTAACTTCGAAGACTGTGTGCGAACCCTGCCAAGAGACTTACAGAGTCAGAGCTACGAACTAGGCTAGGTTAGGCTAGGCTAGGCTAGGTTAGATAGATACATGGCTAGGGACCTAGAGCTAGGGGGAATGAGGGACTTAGACTAAGACTAAGTTGGGTGTATTTACAGAGAGGGCCGAGAGAGAGAGACAGAGAGACAGAGTCAGGGAGTGGGGCAGGGGGTGTGGGCGGAATGGACAGACAAACAGACACCCTTTTATTCACACACACACACACTCACACCAGCACCATTGGCATTCACCGCGGCATCCTTGCGTTTGGCGCAGGTCGACCCGAACAAGTCCGCGGCCTGTCGATCGTTAATTTAGTTAAATTTATACTAATTTTCAATTCAAAATATTTTAATTCCGAAAATTTTCTTACTTATGTATTGCACCCTTTTCCCACTGATGTGGGGGTCCGCGGCGCGGGTCCGAGGTGGACCGAGGCCCTACTCGGGAGCGAAGCGCGCGGACCCGCCTACCGTTGAAAGGTTGAAAATAAAAGCGAAAAAACCAAAGACCCTCTAGCAGAGCTGAAGAGGGAGGAGAGCAAATGGATAGTTGGACAGGGGAAGAGAAATCGAAGGATTGATAGATTGATTGGTTTTTAGATTGATGGAGGATTTGTAGTAAGATAGGTAGTTAGACAGAAAGATAGGTAGATCTACAGAAATGTAGTTAGGTGGAAGAAAAGATGGGTAGATAGTGACCAAGATAGGTTCATAGACTGATTGGTAGCTTATTAGACGGTTAGAGAGTTAGAAGTAGATCAGGCAAAGTGCAGAAAGAGTTAGTTGAAGCAGTTCGGAAGATGTTAGTACGTACTAAGACAGACAGAATGAGTGACAGAAGCTTGTATTGATGGAAATATAGAATGGGGAAGAAGAAAGAGATGAAGAGCACACGGAGATACACATACACACACATACACCTAAACACACACATACACCTAAACACACACCCTTGCACACCTACGTTAAGTTCCTTAGAAGAGAGCTAGAGGAGAATTAAGCCTAGAATAGAGCTAGAGTAGAGCTAGGATTAAGTTAAGATCGATGACGAGGTCGGGTCGAGATCAAGATCGAGATCGCGAACGCGTTTGATGCGGTAGCCGAGGACGCCGAGGCGAATGTGCGTGAAGGGGGGCCTGGGGGTCCAAGGGGCTGAGAGAGAGAGAGGGGGGGGAGAGGCGGGGCCTCGACTTAAGACTAGGATTAGCTAGGGCTCGGAGCTGTTGGACAGCGACTAGAGGCCCGCTGGGATGCTTCGCGGAGCCGCTCGGTAATTGACTAGAGATTCTGCCAGGGGAACGAAGAGAGGAAACAGAGAGAGTGAGAGAGAGAGAGTTGGGGGTTGAGGGTTGTCTGCACTGCACACCACATCGGGGGGTGGCGGGCGCGGCGTCGTCTGTAGGACGAGTGTGCGTCTGTGTGTGCGGCGAGTGCGGCGCTGGCGGCGGAAATGCAAATGAGAGCGAGCGCCAATTAAGCAAATCTGCTGCGTCGCCTCCGCCTGCCGCCTCCTGCCGCCCCACGCCTCGCTTTTTTATTGCTCAGCCGGCGTGCTTTATGGCCACGCATCCGTCAGTCCGTCCAGCCGTCTGTCAGGCCGTCAGTGTGGCTCCTGCCAGCAGCCGTCGGTAATGGCGATGGCAATGGCTTAAAAACGAGTTCGTGGCCAAAGCCTGAGGGGCGGCGGAAGGATATCGCGGCAGGATTTTAGTGTGCAGTTTCGCCGCAGTTTCGTGTGTTTAATAACTTTAATAGCATCTCACACACACACACTCACACACGCACACACGAACACGTAGACCGCATCGAGCGCGCTCCGCCAACGATTCGGGGAAATTCGGATTGAGCGGCAACAAATGAACAAATGCACGAAGGAGGGACCGCCGGCGTCGGGAGGCCCGGCGGAGGAGCTCCTGGACTCTCTTCTTGCTAACGGGGTTCTATTCTAAAATCCTCTATCTTCTTCTTTGTTCTCGCCATGAGTTTCGCTAAATTTACTTTAGTTTCATTTAGTTTAATTTAGTTTAGATTAGTTTAATTTAGTTTATTTTGTATATCCTTAGGTTCTAATTCGTTGTCTTGGAAACGTTGCTTTTCGTTAATTGTTTCGTTGAGTGTGGCTCGTTGTGTTCGATCACTTGCGGGCGACCCTGGCGGGGCCCGCGGGGTTGGGTGTGTATGAGTGAGTGAGACTGACTGAGTGAGTGAGTGAGTGGTGGCTGAGTGCGAATGAATGAGAGTGGATGATGAGTAGGTGATGAGTGTGGTTTAGACTAGGATCCTACTTAGCTTACGTGCACTAGATGACTAGAGGGCAGGAGGGCGTGTGGACGGGGACGGGGGTCGGGGTCGGGGTCGGGCTCGGGGCCAACTTAAACTAAACTCAGTGGTTCTGTGACTAGAATCTACACCTAAGGCGCCTGGGCGAGGGCCCGCAGCCCTCGGCCCGGCTCTCGAAGCTGGACGTATTGCGATTGAGTGGAGCCGTTGTGTCGGGGGCGAAACCGAGACGTAACCGAGAGAGATTGAGAGAGTGTGAGAGAGTGAGAGAGAGAGAGAGAGATAAATACACTAGTGCGGGGCGGCTCCAGAACAGGACACGCCCCTTTTTGTACAGATAACTTGGGCCGGGCGTGTTGTCAGATGTCGCCGGCTGCTCAGTTACAATTCTACTTACAAGTACTTAGCGAAAGCCTAGGTTAGTGAGGGGGGGGGGGGGGGGTAGAGGGGGTGCTGTGGGCGTGGCTAGGTTAGCCCGCGAAGGAGGCCTCCATCTTGACGACGGCGGCGACGGGGGCCGCCACAGACGGCGACGCGACGTGGTTGAGCCCGACGCCCTTGAAGGCGCTCGAGGCCGGCGACGACCGGCCGACGAAGCTGTGGCCGACGAAGTCCTCCGTGGGCGTGGGCGAGGTCATCCCGCCGCTGGTGCCGCTGTCGCTGGTGCTGCTGGTGTCGAGGCCGTCGAACTGCATGTCGGCCTCGTCCTTGAGGCAGGCGGACTCGAGGTGCTTGTTCAGGTAGGACTTGAGCGCGAACGTCTTGTGGCACCGCTTGCACTCGAAGTTCTTGTCGATCGAGTGGGTCTGCATGTGGGCCCGCAGGTTCGACCGGTCGGCGAAGGCCTTGCCGCAGTGGGCACAGCCGTAGGGCTTCTCGCCGGTGTGCGACCGCAGGTGGCCCTGCAGGAGCCACGGCCGCGAGAAGAGCTTGCCGCAGACGCCGCAGCTGTGCGAGAGCTTGTGGGTGAGGACGTGCATCGCCAGGGCGGGCATCGAGACGTAGGCCTTGCCGCACGTGTGGCACTTCTTGGCCGACTGCGAGTCCAGGGACCGATGGGTCTGCTTGTGCCGCGACAGGTTGCTCGAGGTCGCGTACTGCTTGCCGCACTCGGTGCACGTGTACTTGGCCTTCTGCGGCTCCGGCGCGACGACGGCGGCGGTGGCCGCGTCGGGCGCGTGCTTCCGCTTCGAGCGGCCGTCGCTCACGAAGAACGCCTCGTACGTGTAGGCGACCGTCTTCGTCCCGGGCGTGGGCGTCGTCGAGGCCGCCAGCTGCGACCCGCCCGGCGTCGAGCACCGCAGCGTGTTCGTCGTGTTGCTGTTCTCGTTCTGGACGCTGCCGTTGCCGCTGCCGCTGCCACTGCTGCTGCTGCTGCTGCTGCCTCCGATGCTGCTGGCCGGGGAGCTCGGCGGCGGCGGCTGCTGGCGGTCGCCGTCAGGTACGCTTTGGGTGCTGTGCATCGAGAGGTTGCTGCGCGGACGCTGCTCGGCGGCGGCGGCCGCGGCCAGGTCGGCGATCGAGGCGGCCGCCTCCTGGTGCTGCTGCTGCTGTTGCTGCTGCTGGAGCTGGATGGCGTGCGTGATGTGGTGCAGCGGATGGTGGTGGTGGTGGCTGTGGCTGTGACTGTGGCTGTGGTGGTGGAGCAGCGGCTGCTGGAGCTGGTGCGGCTGCGTGGGCGGATGGAAGGCGGTCGAGGCGCTCAGGTCGAGGATGGCGTGCGCCGCATGCAGGTCCTCCTCGGCGGGCACGCGCCGCCCGGCCTCGAACGGGCGCAGCCGCTCCACGCTGGGCCTGTCGTCCAGCGAGTACGGCCGGTAGATGTCCTTCTTCTTCGGCGGCAGCGACAGCGCGGCCCCGGTGCTGGTGAAGCACATCGCCAGCGACTTGCTGCGGCCCGTCCTCGCCTCGGGACTCAGCACCGGCACGGGCAGGCAGCCTCCGACCTCGTCGCCGGGCGCCTCCGACTCGGTCTTGATGCGTATCATGGGCGGACTGTGGCGCTCGGCCGAGAGCCGGCGCGAGCGGCTCGACGGGGCGGTGGCGGGGGCGGCGGACGTGGGCGAGGCCGACGGCGAGGAGGCGGCCGAGGGCGGCGGCGTCTGGTACGGGAACAGCAGCTGTGGAGGCGACGCCGACGCGGCCGAGGACGAGGATGAGGCGGTCGTGGTTGCGGAGGCCGATGAGGTCAGGGCGGCGACTGAGGCGGAGGCGGAGGCTGAGGCGGAGGCGCTGGTGATGACGGTTACTTCGTTTTCCATTCGGGGCAGGTACGCAGTGAAGTGCATGGGCGAGACGTCGTGTCCATATCCTGCAGAGAGAGGGCGAGAGAGAGAGAGAGAGATGGAGATATGTTTAATAAGGACGCTCAAAGGCTGTTGAATGCGCCGGCCGTCGCTCCTTCGAGGACGGGCGGCAGTGGGGTCGATATCGATTTCAGGCCGACACGACTTGTCTCGAGTCGAGCCGGGGCGAAGCGAGTCGAGGCCTCCGTGGCTCGCTGCCAACCCGCCCGGGCCCAGCAGCCGGGACGAGGGCCGTCGGCCGGCGGACGTCGAGTCTGGGCGACCACGCGGCCACATGAAGAGCTCGGCGCGTGTGTCTGGCTGGGTCCACATGAAGTATGTACTGCGCATACGAACACACTCGCACATACGCCCTCCCTCCACCAGCAGAGACAACAACAACAAAAATGGCGCACAGTGGCCGCAAAATGAAGTAATTAATTTTTTCACCATTTTTTTTAAAGTTCCAAATTATTCTTTATGTTTATGTTTCAACCGATTTTAATTGCATAACTCAAGAAGAGCTCGCTCCGTTACTTTTTCTGGTTTTCTATTCATCAAAAAACGTCCGAAATGGTGTAAAATTTTTGAGTTACAAAAAAAAACAACATTAATATTTTTTCCTTTCGCCAATTCTGAATTTTGTCAGCAATTTTAGTTCCGATCCAGAATAGAGAGAGCAAATGAAACGAATTAAAACGATGACTATATTGAGAAATATAAAAAATCGCGAAAATTCCCTCAAACAACCTTCGCCTCGGTTCGGCCCACTGTGCGGCGGCGTCGAGCCATCCATTCAGGGAGTCAGCAGCCAGGCTCCATTGAGCGCGCTGGATGCGACCGCAGAAACCTCGACATGGCGCATCCCGCAGGAGCATAAAGAATCGACGGCAAAGAGGACGACGACGACGGCGACGACGAGTGGCGCGGGGAGAGCGGGACAGGGGGGGTGAGGCGAAAATCCGCTGCCTACTCGTTGACGAAAGCCTACTCGAGTTCACGCTGCCAGACAAATGAGACCCGGACACGGCCCAGGCCGGCGGGGAGGCGGAGGGAAGTAGAGCGAGAGAGGGCGAGAAGGGGTCGAGGAGAGGTCGAGGAAGGGGCGTGAAGGAGGGCGAGACAGAAATCGAGACTGGGGCAGAGCTCGGAGGATGGTGGAGTCGACGACGACGACGACTACGACGGCTAAACAGCGGACGGCTAAACGAGGAAGACGTGGCGGAAGAGGGAGCGGCGGGGCAGAGGGGAAGCAGAAGAAGAAGCGGAAATACATAGAACCTCATGTTGCTTCCCCGTGGCACGACGGACGGGGGCGGCAGACGAGGGGCGGGCGCGGTGCGGGAACGTGTGGAAAGAGCAACAAATGGGAAGAAATTAGAGCTACGAGTCGGAATGAAAATTAAAGAATGCTACAGGTTCCCGGCTCCGGACCCGGCTCCGGTCCAGGCTCCGTCTCCG
Organism: Coelopa pilipes; assembly: GCA_947389925.1. Lineage (NCBI taxonomy): Eukaryota > Metazoa > Arthropoda > Insecta > Diptera > Coelopidae > Coelopa > Coelopa pilipes. Next base: position 39,941,201 of record OX376699.1, read on the forward strand.
GTCCCGGCCCGCAGCCCCGCCGTTCGCGCCGGCAACCGCCAGTCGCCAGTCGCCAGCCGCCAGTTGCCAGTTGCCGACCCCGGTCTCGACTCCGGCGAATGGCCGACACTCGGAAGCGACGACGACAGCCGGAAAGAGCGACGGCTGCGGAGGAGGGCGAGAACGTGGATGAGGAGGAGGCGGAGGCGGATTCCACATGACTGACTAAACTAGTTGCGGAAGCGCCCAGCGATGGGGGCGGGCCGGGGTCTGGGATCCGGCAGCACGAACACGAGGTCCATGTACGACCGCGCCTGCCATGTACACGTCCCGAGAGGTTCGCGGGCAGGAGTCGGAGACGGCGACGGCGACGAAGGCGGAGGCCGGGGATGCGGAAGCACGAAGCATCACAACCTGATGCTGGGCGACCGGGTCGCGTCGGATCGGCGTTAGGGGGGGTGGGGGTTGGTCGGAGTCGAGGTGGCTCCGTGTTTCGGCCAAATGTCTCTTTTACTTTCCTTCGCCATTTGCCGTTTGTCGTTTGCCGTTCGCCATTTTTTCTTGTCTCCGGCACCGACTCCGACTCCGACTCGGGCGCTGGCTCCGGCTCCGGCTCCGGCTCAGACCAGCCGACCGGGAGCGCGACGTGTCTAGATAGCGGCTCTTTGTGGGACCCGCCGGCCCCCGCCATCCCCCGGTCCGAGGCTGCGAATGTCATCCGCTGATAGCAGGAGCTTCCCGGCCGCTCCTCGTCGTCACGGTGGTTGTTGGCGTTGCTGCGGCTGCTGCGTCCCGTCGGCGGTGCGGCCATAACTGCGAACGTGCATAAAACATATAAAAATGGCGCATTGCAGGCAGCGGCGACTCGCTGGGGACCCGGGACCCGGGGCCCGCCGCAGCCCGGCGACAGAGGCAGAGGCAGAGACAGAGACAGCGCAGCGCACAGCTGGCGACAGAAGGACAGATGGATAGGTGGACGGAGGGACAGACGGGCGGAGGCCCGGCTGCCTTCGAGATACGACACATCCTGCGGCCGGCCCGGCTCCCCGGAGATCTGGGATCCGCTGCTGAGCTATCTAAGCTTTAATTAAGCACCTGCAGCCACGTCCGCCACTGTGGGCAGGTCGGCAGGACGACAGGCAGGATGGAGATTTATGCACGTGACATGTGTCGCATTCTGGGCCAACATGCGATCCGCATAACTCGGCCCGAGCCACCTGCGAGCGAAAAGCGGCGCGACTCGCAATTAAATTAAGCGCCGGCCGGCGGATCGCGATAGGCCGGAAATGCGTGGACCGCCAGGGACCAGCCTCAGCCACCAGCCTGAGTCGCTCCGCCTGTGCCCAAGGTATTCCCAGGCAAGGCAGCTGTGGAAGGCGAAGGCGAAGGCGCGGCCCACGCCCCGAAGCCTTCCGGCTGCACTCAAAGGGCGAGGCCTCGGGCGCGGGTTCGACTGGGACGGCGGGAATCGCGCCAGCTGCCGGCATCGCTGGGGCTTCGTCGCGGGGCAGGGAGCGGGTTGAGGGCGGCGGCGACTTCGCAGACAGCACGAGTCGCTCTGATCTCTCAGGCGTGCACGAGACACGGGACGCGGGACGAGGCGTCGCCAGGAGTCGAGTCGAGGCGACGCGACGCGACGCGACGCGAGGCTCGACGTTCGGCGCTCGGGCTTCGAAGTCAACCCTTCGACGATGGTTGGTGAGGTCGATGTTGGAGACGTTGTCGTTGTCGCTGTCGTTGTTGTTGCTCTCATTTATTTAACAGTTGATTTGGCTCCGACGGATTATTCCGCTCCAACCACCGTCCGCCCGCCGCCCTCGTCGCCCTCGTCGCCGTCGATGTTTTTGTTCTCCGCGAGAGCGGAAAATAAAAAACATGCATTTTCAATTTCGCCCGAATTGACGAAATTTGTCAAACCGTTTAGTCTCAAGTGCTCCGGCCCGCGGTCCTGCTCGACTCCAACTCTCCAACTTCTTCTACTCCAGCGGCTCCCTCCAGCGATCCGATCCCTGCCGGAGGTCGGACCGGGGCCCGGCGACCGGCGACCGGGCTTTCGGGGAAATTTGGAAACATAAGTTACCAAAACGGAAACGGAAATGCGTGTTTTACTGAGACAGCACATAGCGTGGTACAACAAAATCAACTACAACAACAGCAACAAACGCTCCAACAACAAAAACAACAACTGAAAGAATATCAGCAGCAACGGCAACAACACTGGGACGCCGACGTCGAAACACGAAAACTTGCAAATGTAAATCGCAATCAGGACGAGGGAAAAATTACCCAAATACGACCGGTCGGGGCACCGGGACCCAGGGCGAGGGTCGCGGTGCGGGCGGGGCGGGGACGGAAATGTGTCGAAACAGCGAGGAAAGTTTCAAAGTCAGCAAAAACAACGAGAGCGCGGACACAGGGCGACGGACGGAGGGCGAGGGCGAACGACGGCAAAAAGTGGAGGAAAAACAATTACAATTTGGAGAAAATGAAAATGGAAATGCGGCCGGCGACCGGCGAGGGGCGGACGCGAGGCGGAAGTGACGTACACGCCTGGCCCCAGCCACCCCCGAACGCGGACCCACTCGTCGAACTCGGACCGCGCCACTTGAGCCGAACGCGGTAATAAATTTATGCGATTGTCGACAAATGCGGAGCAGGTGTTGCCGATTGTCGCCGGCCACGACGCCGGCCGTCGGTTGTCGGTTGTCGGTTGTCGTTCTTCGGTCCTCGGTCCTCTGTCCTCGGTCGACTGTTGGGCTCCAGGAGGCTCCCAGCGCCGATGTCCTCGATGGGCCGGGGCCGGGGCCGGGGCCGAGCGACGGGGCGCCCGTTATCATGCGGGAATTAATGCCTCGCCATTAATTCGCCCGAGAATACAATTTTTCATCAATAAACCGTACGCCCGCCGCTCGCCGTTCGCTCGTCGCTCCTTGGCCCGAGGAGTCGTGGCGGGGCTTTGAGTGTTGGGTGTTGGGTGTCGGTTGGTTGTTGGTTGTTGGTGATGGGGTTCGGTCGCCCTAATGCGATTACAATTAGTGTCGCCGTTGAACTCGTTCGCAGTTCGCGAAGGGCTTTAAAGCGGACGGGGCGCGGACGGGGCCGCCAAGTCGGGACGCCCTTGGGAGGCGACCTGTCGCCGTCTGTCGATTCGCCGGGGCTCCCACCCCGCCGAATCCGACCCTGGTTCCCTCGAACCCACCCCCCTGTGACGATCCTACTCCGAGTCGTGTTATTAATGACTCTCGCTGTTTGGCTCGGCGGCTGCTCGGTGTTGTCGCTGTTCTTGTTGTTGGCCTCGTCGTCGTCGTCGTCGTCGTCGTCGTCGTCGTCGTCATTGCGATAGTAGTTTTAGTTACTATTAGTGTTGTTGTAATTGAACCGTAATTTCAGCTGACACAAGGGAAACATTCCAAGTTCTGTTGTTATTCGCCCTCCCTCTCCCTCCTGCCCTCCTGGCCTCCTCGCCCCTTTGTTTTCGCCCGTCGTTCGAAAAGTTTCTTCACCAAGATTGCGTTTCCGCCACCCCTCCCTCTCTCCGTCCAACTCCCTCCACCTCACCGCACGCTCTCGGCCCTATTTTCGGGCCGACTTTCGTTGTCATTGACTCGAGCGGATATTACAACAACTGCAACAACGACGACGGCGTCGGCAGGAGCAACATTAACAGCAAGAACAACTCGAATATTAGCAACAATAACATTAACAATTACACCAACAACGACTTCAATTACAACGACAACAACGACAACTACAACGACAACTTCAACGACAACTACAACGACAACTTCGACGACAACTACAACGACGACTGCGACCAATAGAACGACCGAGGCAGCAACATCGATTACGGATCGGATCGGGCCGAGTCGAGCCGGGGCGAGGGCGAGGGCGACCGGGAGTCGGCCATTAGGACTCGGCGGGGTGGGGCGGGGGTCGACGTCGTCGTCGTCGGTGTCGGTCGTTCGGTTATGAAGTATTAAATGGCGAACGGGTGTCACCTTTCCGCACCCCCCGCCCACTGCCTCCTGCATTGCCCGGCCGTGCTCGGTGCCATCAACTGGGGTGGCTGCTAATTGCAGGACGAGGACAAGAACGAGGGCTCTCGCCCTCGACAGCGTGGACGAGAATGAGAACCAGCAATCGTTCGCCCTGGCCTAATCACCGGAAGTCAGCCGGGAGTCAGCCGGGAGTCGCTCGGGATGCGTCTGAGCTCGGGCGTATCGGACTCTGAATCGAATCAAATCGGACTGTGGTGGGGCGCTTCCGGAGCTGGAGGGCGTCGAGAGGGGACGGCAGAGGGGGCGAGCGAGGCGAGGGTGAGCCTTGTGCCCTTGGCAGGGAATCAAAGGAAAGAGGACAATAACTAGGTGAACCTGGCCCTTGAACGAGGGAACCCAAAGCCTAAGGACCAGGCGATTCCAAGAGAAACGAGGACTTTCCGAGCCAGAGAAACCTGGACCTTGATCTGGAGAATCGGTAAAATCTGGACCCCGGCCCTGCGAACCCGATGAACGTGGACCATGAGAGACTGAGGAAGCGATCGTGTTGTGGACTCACCGTTGTAGAGCGTCGTGGATCCGCGCGTGGCCGCCTCGGGCGAGTGCGGCGGGGGACTCGGCGCGGTGGCGCCCGCCGTGGGCGACGAGGGCCCCCAGCAGGTGGCGGTCGGGCTGGTGCCGCTGGACGCCTGGACGCCGTTCGGGGGCCGCTGCTCGCTGCTCTTGTTGCTGGTTATGACCGAGGTCGCTGCTGTCGCTCCTGCCGATGCGTTGTCGCCGACGACGTCGATCTCCTCATCGTCGTCGATCGAGGAGCGGCGCGACTTGACCTCGCTGCGCTGGGGCGTCGGCGAGCGCGGTTCGCGCTTGTGGACGATCTGGATGCTGACTTCCGGCTGTTGCTGTTGTGGCTGCTGATCCTGCTGGTGATCGGCGGTTGATCCCGGGGCTGCGACTGAGGCTGAGGCAGAGTCGTCGGTGCGATCGGGCCAAGGGTACGCCTTCCACTTCTTGGCCATCAGGCAGCGGGGCATGTTAGCGCCGTGGGGGCGGGGACGCGGGTGCGGCCGGGCGGCGTCGGGGAGGGGGCGGCCGTCGTGCTGCGGGCTCGGGGCGCGGACGAGCCAAGTCGATCGCGGCTGTTGCTCCGTCTCCTGCCGCTGCTGCTGGTCGTGGGCGAGAGTGGGCGAAACGGAAGCGGAACGGAATCGGAAACGGAAGCCCGTGTCGGTGTCGGGGTCGGAGCCGGTATCGGTGTTGCTGTTGGGGTGTCGGTGTCCGGGTGTCTCTGTGTGTGTGTGTGATTTTAGGTGTCTCGTTTACATCGCCGTGCCGCGGGGCTCGGGCTCGGCGCGGGTCTCGGCGGAGTCGCCGCCGCTGCAGTTGCTGTTGCTGTTGCTTCGGCTGTCGCTGCTGCTGCTGCTGCTGCTGCTGTCGTTGGTTATCCTTGTCGCTGACATCGGCGGCCTCGGCGCTTGGAGTTCGTTCGATCGCTCGGAGTCTGGGGTTCGAGCTTCGCCTTCGTTTATTTCATGTTAAGCTGCGGCCTCTGTTCATTTATTTTTATTTATATTTTTTATTTTTTGTTTCAGCTTCTTTTAATGCGTTTCTCGTCTCAGCTCCTTCTGGTTCTGTTGCTGCTGTTGTGTTTTTGTTTATGTTTTCGTTTTTGTTTTCTTTCGTTGCACTTGAGCCACTTTCAGTTCTTGGTGTTGTTGCAAACTTCGTTGCTGTTGCTGTTGCCGTCACGCGGATTCAGATTCAAAGGCGAACTTCCGACCTCTCGATTCGAGCCGGGTTTTTTCACTGTCGCGTACGCGGTTTCGGTTCCGGTTCCGGGTCTCGATCTCGATCTCGATTCTTCGGGTCTCGAGTTCCGGGCTTCGACGTTCGGGCACGGCTTCGGCGAGTTCGGAGTCGTCGCCGCTTCTCGAAAAGGAAACCAAGGAGGAAATCGAAACGTTGGAAATTTAGAGTTCGGAAAAAACCAAATGAGTCGTCGATAAAATCTTGTTTATTTATTTTTCCTTTATTATTATTTTTTTATTATTATTGCTTTTAGTTGCTTGCTTTTGCTTGGTTGTTATTGCTGTTGTTGTTGTTGTTTTGGTGTTATGTTGATGTTGTTATGCTTTTGTTGTCGTTGCTTTAGTTGCTGTTATTGCTTTAGTTTGTTGTTGTTTTATTGTTGTTATTGGGTTTTGTTTTGTTGTTGCGTCTTGCGGAAACTAAAACAGTTGTTGTTGACGAGTTGTTGCGATCGTGAGAGCTGCTGCTGCTGTTGTTGTTGCTGTAGTTACTGTTATTGTATTTGTTGTTGGTGTTGTGCCGAGAGTGCTTGTTGATTCGAAAAAAAGGATATCAGGAAAAAAACTTAAGGATCCGTACAAGAGAATATTATATAAGAGAGAAGAGAAATGCGAACCGAACGTAAGCAACCCTTGGAGGTTTATGAAAACACCAGCCGCCAGCGCGCGCCCTTTTATAAGCGAGTCCCGGCCCGCCGGCCGCGCGCCGCTCGCGCTCGCCCTCCGACGGAACGCCGGCAACGGAACACTCGGCCGTTCCGCTCTCTGGCCATGCCGTCGTCGTCGCCGTCGCCGCCGCCGCTCGCTGCAACCCCCGTGCGACGACCGGCCACGGGACGCACGAGACCCGAACACGGCGAGCGTCGCGACTGCGAGAGCGCGGCACGAGGCACGAGACCGAGTCGGAGTCGGAGTCGGCGACGCTCGCTCTCTCTCTCTCTCTCGTTCGCTGCGGCTTCGGGCCGAGTCGGGCGCCCTCGGAGCGAAAGGACATGTGCGGTGAGCGCCGAGGGACGGCCGGCAACGGCACATTGTTGTGTATTTGCGTTCTTGCGGTCGGGCCGGGGCCGGGGGCGGGGACCGAGGCGGCAACAGCCTGGCAGCAACAGAGGACCGACGGACGGACGGACGGACGGACGGACCGACGGACGGACGGACGGACGGACAGCGACAGCAACAATCAGGAAGCGTAGTGTCCCGATTCTAATTGTTCCGCAGCCGAAAACGAAAACGAAACCGGAGCCGAAGACGAAGCCGTAGTCGGAGCCGAAGCCGGAGTCGACGTCGAAGTTGGGCCGTAGCACATGCCACATGGTCCGATGATCAACAATGGGCCGCGCGGAAGCAGGAACTCGGCAGCCCAGCCCCAGCCCCAGCCCCATCTCCATCGCCGTGCTGAGGGGTTGGTGCCTTTTCAGGAAGTGTTTCAGTTCGGCGTTCGCCGAGCGGAACGTTCCACGGCGAGTGGTCGAATGTGGCGACCGCGGCACGGGCCACGGGGCCCAGGGCACGAGGGAGGGAAGGAGGGAGGAGGGAAGGAGGTCCTCGCGCAGGGGAAATTTCCCCACGACGGGGGAAATTCACTCGCGAGCCGGGAAATTTCGATGTGCAACACGCCGAGTCCTCCGTGTCCTGCCGTGTTGCCGAGTTCTCGGGACTCTGTCGATGACGGGGCTGCCGTAGCTCTCGAACATCTGGCGCAACTTCGGCTCCGAGATCGCGGCACGAGGACCGTGTTCGATTCCCCCGGTCGGATGTAGCGAGAAGGGTCTCAAAATGCCCTGACAGTCCCTTGAGTGCGGCGACGTCTGACGCCGTCTGACGGCTCTCCCGTCAACATGTTGCTGACGAAGTTGGCTCTGGACCGGTTCTGATGGCAACAGATGTTGTCGGATGTCGCCAGATGTGGCTCGAATGTTGCTCATTTAACCTCACATTGCTGAAGTTGCCTCATGTTGCGGAGTTACTTCATGTTGGTGAGTTGCCTCGTGTTGCTGTGGTTGGTTCGTGTTGCTCATTTAGCCTCATGTTTGGAGGTCCCCTCATGTTGCAGAGGTCCCCTCATATGGCTCATTTAGCCTCATGTTGACGTTGTGGTCTAATGTTGCAAAGGCAGCCTCAAGATTCACATGTTGCCCCACGTTGCTGAGCTCGCCTCATGCCTCTGAGTTTGCCTTATGTTGCCAAGGCTCCCTTGTGCTACTGAGCTTGCCTCATGTTGCTCCGATGTTGCTGCTGTCGCCTGTTGTTCCTTTTCCTACCTACCCCTCCGCCAATGGCAGCGGGGAACGAGCGGCAGCCTCTCCCCGCCGCGTGTGGTTGGTTGTCGCTGGCGGGCGGAACACGCGGAACCGGAACGAAGTGCAACACTTGCTTGCGAGGGGTGAAGAGCGACTGGCGAAGGGTGACGGGCGACGGCGACGGGCGAAGCAGGGCGGACGGCGGATGCGGCGAGAGCCCAGTTGGAGCAGCTGCGCCGGGGACAGCGCCGGAGGAGGGGGAGGGGGCGAATTTGGGAGCCAGCAACAATTGCTGCCGCTGCACAGAGGAGTAGAAGGAGTAGAAGGAGGAAAGGCCAAGAAGAGACGAAGACGAAGAAGTAGCCACAGAAGACGAGGACGACGAGGACGCCGGAGACCCTGGAGCGGAGCGAAGGACGAACCCGGAGCCGAAGACGCTGGGAAACTGTTGCATGTGCGCCGTGCCAGGGGGCGGCGGGTGTCGAGGGCCAGGCGTGCGGACGACCCACGCCCCACGCCCCCACCGCCCCGCAGCCGGGCCCGCCAAGTGCACAAATGCTCCGCGACACGACGCTGACAAAAAGTTCGCCCCTTTATGGCGCTGGAAACGGGACCCGAAGGACCCGAAGCGGCCGAACTTTCGTCGGAGAGCGGGGTGAGCTAGGCGGGGCGAGTGGGGAAGGGCGAGGGCAGGGCGCAGGGCGACAAACTTGAGAACTTTCGCTGGGGGCCGGCGTCGTTTTTTTATCTGATTCCTGCGAAGTAAATCGCGATCGGGCGGCGACGACGACGGCGACGAGGCTCCTGGAGGTGTCGGGGTTCGGGGTTCGGGAGGATGGACGGACGCCGCCCACCTCGATCGAGGGGCGCGTGGAATTGAATTCGTCACTCGCAGACGCAGACGCAGGCGAGTGGCCGGGGTGGGCGACGGCAGCAGGAGCCGACTGCGACTTCGGCGTCGGCGTCGGCTTCGGATCCGGCGTCGGTTTCGGCCTGGCGTAAGTTTGGTCGATGCGCTCACGTTTGGCGAGGAGGAGCCGGTCGAGGGGCGATCGAACCTCTAACGGAAAAAACAACATCAATTCCGGCACGCAGCGGCAGCTCTGGCGACGACGGCAACAACAACAACCACAACAAAAACAACAACAACAGCTACAATACCGAACCACCAAATCCATCCACTACGGCCACATCAGCAACAGCAACAGCAACAACGTCCAGAGCAACATCGACTGGAGCAACAATGGCGAAAAGTATCAAAACAACAATAGCAACAATTACAACAACCACAAGGGCATTATCCAACTGGGTCAACAACAATTTTTACTGCTGCAAAATTTAACATTTTATCATTTTACATTCTTGTTATTGTTATTGTTTTTATTGTTGCTGCTGTTTTTGTTCCCTCGTTTCTTCCTTTTCATTTTCGTTTTCGTTTTCATTTTTATTCCTGATGATGTTGCTGCTCTCGTTGTTGTTGTTGTTGTTTTTGGATTTTTGTTATTCGATTTTTTGTTGCTGTTCGAATTGTTGTTGTTGTTGTTGTTGTTTAATTGCATTGTGTGAAGTCGCTCGTGCGACGCTGCGAACGGAGCAAAATTGTAATCCGCTCGTGTTGTAGCCGTTGTTGTTGTTGTTGTGGTTGTTGTTGTTGTTGTTGTTGTTGTTCTTGCCACTGCCGCCGCCTCTGCTGCCACAATCACATCAACACCCTCCCTCCGCCCTGCTCGCAGCTGCCGCCCGAACCCGTGTCGATTTTTCAAGCAATCGGCCCGAAAAGTGAAAAGGGAACGTCGAAGGACGAGGACGAGGACGACGGAGGCGACGGCGACGGCGACGTGGCGACGTGGCCGGGGACGAGGGCGATTGGGCAGGACCCATCGTGCCGTTAGGATCTGCGCCCCCCACCCCCGGCCCGCCGCTGGCGATGCCTCGGCTGTTGGCGCGCGGCCAGAATCGGTTCGACGAATTTCAGCCAGGACCCCGAGTGCTGTTGCCTTTGCACGGGTTGGGGTTTTTGCAGTTGTTGTTGTTGTTGTTGTTGTTGTTGTTGTGTGGTTGTTGTAGTAATTGTAGTAGTAGCATAATTGTTGTTGTTGTTGTTGGTTTGGTTGTATCCGCTGCTGCTGCCGTTGCAGTCCGTGTTGCATGTGAAGGTTGCTGGGTTGCTGCTGGCGTGTGTTGTTGTTTTATGTGTCGTTGTTGTTGTGGTTCTCGCTGTTGTTGTGGTTCTCGCTGTTGTTGTTCCTGCTGCCATGCTGTTATTCTTGTTGTAATTGTTGTTTTTGGCGTTGTTCTTGTTGTAATAATGCAGAGCATTTGTCGATGTTCACAGCCACGAATCGCTTCCTCCATCCACCTAAATCCATCCATCTCTCACCCTCGCCACCCCCCTCCCTGTCCGTGTCTCGCTTTACATCGCCCGCGCCTCCTGCGGAAAAAGGACATCCACCGTCTCGACCGCTCCACCGAGATGCTCCTGGAAGTCGCTCCGAATCCAAGGCCTTCAAGGCAGCGGCTTCGAGACGATGCCCAGGCTTCGCACGACCTCCTCCCCAGATGGATTCCCTCGTCCTTCCCGCTGTCCGTCGGTCTTCAGTCCCTGTGTCTGTCTGTCCCTCTGCCCCTCTGTCCCTCTGCCTTTAGAGCGCGTGCCTCTAACGGATTCCACATCTGGACTCGGCCGAAAGACGTTACGCCGAGCGCCGGACCGGAGCGGGCAGAAGCGGCCGCACCCGCCGCGTCGGGCCGAGGATCCGCGACGCCCCTCCGCGACAGGGTCCGACCCCCTGTCCCCTCCCTCCCCTCCGGCGAGCAATTGTTGCATATGCCACGGCGACTGGGTTGAGGAGGCCGACAGCCGCAGATGGCCCTGGCCTGGACGCGCTTGGCCGGGTCGGATCGGATCGGATCGGGCCGGGCCGAGTTGGGGAGGGTCGAGCTCGGGTCGGGTTCGGGTCGGCTTCGTCAAGGCGGTTGCTCGTCAGGGGGTTGGACGCCGTCGAAGACGCTCGCGTAGGCCGAGTTTTCCAGCGAGGGCCTCGGGCCAAGACATCGAAGGACCTCTCGACGCGTGGCGGTTGCTCTTGTTATTGTTGTTGTACGCATTGTTGTTGCTGTTGCTCCGCGAAAGCCTCACTCGAGCCGAGGTGCGGCCGCCGCTCAGCGGCTCAGCGGCTCGAGACGCTCGCGACGCTCGAGGTGAGCCGAGGTGCAGCGAGACGAGACGAGACGAGACGAGTGAGCGAGACATATGTTTGGGCCACGCGTCAACAACAACAACAACAACGGCCCGCCCTCTGCGTGCGCTCGAGCTGGATTTCCATTTTCCGAAATTAATTACGAGGCCCAGGCGAGCGCCGCGTGTGCAACAAGGACAAATGGCCACTCGTCCACTCGGCCACCCGACCGCCGTCCGTCTGTCGACGCTTTTCACGCTCTGCGCACGAGGGTCCTGCGAGCCCCCGGATCGGTCCTGGTCTGCGGTCTTAATCACGAGGCAACAACAACGCGATACGCTGACGGGGCCCAGGAAGCGGGGAGTGAAAAATTCAAATAAATTCATAATCGCCATTGTTTCGGAAAACACCAGACACCGCAACAAGAACAACAACAATAGCAACAACAAGAACAACAAGTAGCATGACGCCAACAACAATCGGGCTGGAATGAAAACAACTCGACAGGAACAACCGAAAATTCGTCATCGCCGCGCGTGACGTTTAAAATGTCGTTATCCTGGGGCAGGCCAGGGACAGGGGCAGCTTCAGGGCCTGGGAGCAGGGGCGGGGGCAGGGGCTGGCGGCACGTGGCGGTGGCGGTGGCGACGGCGGCGGTCAGCGCGGATTAATGACTCCTTCGCAGCGGCACGAGATCATTACGGGCGAAACCCTTCGTCCGGAACTAATTTATGCCAGCGTCGTCGCCAGCGCCATCGCCATCGCCGTTGTCGTTGTCGTTGTCGTTGACGCCGCCCCGAGTCCCACGAGGGCACCTGGGTGCGGTGGCGATCGGCGACTCGCCTGGCGACATCGTCAGCTCCCCGTCTGGAGGCCCGGCCCGGCGAGCGGATCCAAGGTTCGAGGCGAGGTTTCGCAGCCTCCTGCCCACCCCTCGCGACCCCTTTCACATCGTCGGGGACGTCGCCGCCTCAGCAGCTGTTGAAGGGCCGGCGACCAGTTGCTCGAAGGCCAGATCAGGCCAGGCCACGACAACCCAACCCCAGCCACCGCCACCGGCCGCCGTCCGCCGTCGCCTTCCGGCAGGGCGTCGAGGAGAGTGCGAAATGCCTTCGAATTCGCAATCGCAGTTGCAGACGCTCCTCCCAACATCCTCGGCGCACGCACCCCAACCAGCCGTCCGTCCGTCCATGCAGCAGACCGCAGAGCCGTTCCGCGCGTCCTTCGACCTTCGCTCGCAGTTCTGCGTGCGGATCCTGCAATCAGGAGCGCAAACAATGCGCACGTGACTCGCATGAAGCTAATTGCCGCGCGCACGTTCCAGCCGGAGTGAAGCCGAGTGAAATAGAGTGTGAAATATGGCTGTGTGTGTGTGTGTGTGTGTGTGTGTGCGGCAATCGCACGGAGCCGCCCCCGAGCCCCGCCCACTGGACGCCGTCTTCGGCGGGATTCGCACAAGTCGATCGGTCGTCGGCGGCCGTCCTTCGTTCGTTCGCAATCGCACGGGGCGTGGAGCGGTTGCCGCCTCAGCGGGTGGCGGGACGGGGTTGGGCGGGCGATGGTCGCTTGGTGTTGCTGGTCCTGGACCTGGTCCTGGTTCAGTTGCCGGCAAAGCCCTGGCTCTGTTGCTGTTGCTGTTGCTGGTTCGGCTGGCAGTTCATTCGTTTCCGGTTCAAGGGCCGGCCGGCCGTCCGTGCCCGGTGGAAACCCGAGAACCGTATGGCCGTGTCATGTTGTGACCCGTGGACCCGGCGACCAACACTCGGTTCCCACGAGGGCCCGGCGTCCCTGCTCCAGACACCCTTCGTCGACGACGAAGGCGAAGCCGAGGCGATCCGTCGACCCAACGAAATGAGAAGCTCTTGATGAGGCCATCGCCGAGGCCAGGTAGGACGAGACAACGGCCAGGATCATCTTCGTGCGAACTCCTTTCTTTCGACGAAAAGCATCCTCTCCCTCTCTAATTGGCTGCCGGCGAGTCGAGGACTTCTCGAGGGGTTCGTCGGCGGCATCGTCGATGACTTCGTCGAGGTCTTTGGCGCGCCCTTCGCCTTCCGTTTCATCGTCGTTCGATCGTCATCGATTAAGCCGTCGAGCTGCCGGGATCGCGAGGGCGCGGTCCCATTAATCGCACTTCCGGATGCGTCCCAAATCGGGCCGAAGTCAACGCACACACGCGCACTCGCCCAGGGGCTCCCGGATGCCGACGGCGGTCGTTCACCCGGGCCAGGGGAGGCGGCGAGGGACGCACAGTGGTTCGAGAATCATTTCTCGGGACTTCCTGGACAGCCTGCGATACGAAACGAAACTAAAATTTCGGTCCGGTCCGGTGGTCGCTCGCGATCGCCGTGACTCATCGGCACGCCAAGGCCAAACCCTGCGCGCGGCCACTTCCGGCCTTCGTCCTTCGAGCGAGATTCGGCGCGGGTTGGCGCCCGAGGCCTGAAGCCTGACAGGGGTGCGTTGCAAGAGCCAGCAGAGGGGAGGGAGCGAGGAGGGAACGACGCAAGGTCCCACCTTAGGCTGAGCCGCGTCAGCCTCAGCCTTGTCAACCTCAGCCTTGTGAGCCTCCGCCGTCCGTCTGTCCGTGCGCGCTCGGCAGGACCCCTGCAATCCCTGTAATCCTGTAAACACGGCTCTGCCCCGACGCTGCCTAATGCCTGTGAGAGAGGCGAGTCGAGGCGGGACGGGGCGACTTCGAGTCGCTGTTGTTGTTGGGGTTGGAATCACTGGCAGCGACCGCAGAGGTGGCAGATCCTAATCCGCGTGCGGCCGCTTGCCGCCCATTAATAATCCTTCGATTGCATGCGTCGCCGCGGTCGTCGTCGCAGCCGGAGTTTCGACTCTGGCTCTGCTTCTGCTACTGCGGAATTCCATCTGATTCCGCACCAGCTTCCGGGCGATGCGCCGACCGATAAGGACGCGAACGGCCGCGGCGCACGGCGATGGCTCGTTTAGATGCGGCTGCGGCTGCTCCTTGAGCCGACGCCGCCGCGGGTAATCGGGCCGAGTCCTTATCGCGGGCCGCGTCGCCGAGAGCCACGCTCGGCGGTAATCACGGCAGCGGGTGTCGGGTGTCGCGTTTCGCCCTCGTTCCAGTCGTCGTCGCCGGAAGCGAGTGGTCCTGGAATGGCAGCGACCTCGGCATCAACAGCTCTTCCTTCGACGTCCCTTCGACATCCCTTTGACTTTTCTTCAGGCGACTTCTCTTCCTTCGACATCTCGTCTTCCTTGGACATCTCGTCTTTCTTCCACTTTTCCTCTTTCTTCGATATCTCGTCTTTCTTCCACTTTTCCTCTTCCTTCGACATCTCTCCTTTTGACATCTTTCTCTTCAACATGTGTCCTCTTCTCTGTTTGGCCTTCCTTCTTTACATCTGTCCCACCTTTCGAAGCCCTCCTTCCTCCAATCGTCCCCCCGACACCGTGCTGAGGTTCTGCATCTCCTGGAGTTCCTTCTCGAGCAATTGGAACTACTTCACAACGATCAGGCCCCTTGAATGGCCCCGTGGGTCCTCGCGTTTTAAGTGCATGCCGGGCGCGTTCTGCGGCCGCCGCTGTCGTAATGGCTCCAAGCTGCCGAAACTCCGTGCGTTCGAAACTTGGAACCGCGTCCCGCCCCGAGGCCCTGCACCGACGCCGACACCCGACGACCTTCGAGCAGGCGCACCAGGGACGGACGGGGACGAGGATGGGGTTGGGCTGACGTTCGGCTGATTATGCATGGCGAAATCCGCGAATCCTGTCACGATGCGCATCTGTTGACTGCGGCCCAGGCGGCTGCATCTCGGAAACGATGCCGGCAACGCGCGCCCGTCACCACGGCCGTCGTTTGTCTGTCTGCGTGAGGCTGCGCACGTCCTGGCGGCAGCAGCGGCGACATCCTTGGCGGCGATTTGGATTCCACGCGCTCCGTGCCGTTTATGAGTTTCATCTGCGGTCACCCCCGACCACCGCGGCCACCCCCTGCGACCCACTCGCCCAGTCGTCTCGTCGACTGCGACTTTAATCAGATTAAAATGAAATACTTTAATGTTTTCATGGCTTAATCGCTGCGCAACTGCCTGGGAATCGAAGCCATTAGGACGAGGGCGAAGGCTGGAATCTGGACCGGGCTTCCCACGAGTCGAAGATGCGACCATTAGGCTTCAGTTTGGAGCACGAATTTCCAGACACCATCGCGGGAACGATGACTGAAGCCTGGATCGTGGCCCAACCTACATCGATTGACTCTCTTGACGTCCAGGACGATGAACCGCGATGGGCCCGAGCACGACGCCGACCAGGCGGCCTCAGAGAAGACCCTGCCAGATGGCCAGAGGACCCCAAGGCTTTACCGTGTCGATCGTCAGCAGGTCGAGCCGAGACGGATGAAATATGAGACGACGAGGCCGAGGCCGCGGCCGAGGCCTGCTTAAGCCCCTTGGAGAAATGGGTTTTTAATGCGCGTCTGAAAAACGATCGCCTGCCGAGCCCCGGCCAGGGGGATGCGAAGGCTTTTTGAGGCCGAAGCCTCGAAACGCCGAAACCCCGAAATCCCGAGAACCCTTCGTTGCCAACCGTCGAAGGCACGAAATGCGGACACGCACACGATGGAGGAAACTTTCGATATTAATTAATTTGTTAAGGTTGGAATGCAACAACACAACAGAGCAATGTACAGCAACAATAAGGACAACAACAACAACAACAAGAACAAGAACAACAATGAAACACTATGTACAACAAGGAACAAGAATGAGCGACCAACAACAACAATGACAGTAGCGACGGCAACAGGACAATCGACGCTTCCTAATGACGACCAGCCGCGTTCTCGCTCCCTGCACCCCGAGCCAACAAAGGCTTCCCCGACCACCGGCCTTGGGTGAATTATGGCGACAACAAAAACAGCAACAACAACAGCGGTAGTACCAACAAATGCATTCGTCGCCGCCGTCGTAAAACAAAGGCGGCCACAGAAAAGGGTGAAAATTGAGCACGAACGAAGGCGCCGGAACTCGCGAGTCCTCGGCCGTCGACCGCTCGACCGCTCGGCACAGGGGCAGCGAAGGGTGTTGGGCCACCAGGTGAAAGTCCTCCTGGCCTGGCCTGGCCTGGCCTCGCCTCACTGCCATCGGGAAGCCGTAGCCGGAGCCGGAGCCAGGAACCAGAGCCGAGCCACAGCCAAGCCATTGCCCATATGGTCACGGCGCCATCGCAGCGCTGTTGGTTTTGAGTCTCGGCGGAGCGAATCGCGCGCCGGTCGCAGGACCCTCGGCCGCCCGGCAGCTGTGTCTCCGGAATTCGGCCCCGGTCCACAGGCCAGAGGCCGAGAGACAGACCCAGAGACCAGGAGATCGCTTGGCCGGCCCAGGCCCGGGAGAAGACAGAGACGAGCCTCCGACGATTGATCGACGTCCCTTCGCGCTGCAGTTGCACCTGGTCGCGCTCGGAAGCTCGACTGCATCGGCCCCGAGCGCGAGCCTCATAAACTTCACCCGGCTGACAGTTCCACAGCCAGAGAGGGAGAGGTAGGGGTAGAGGGAGACGGACCGATTGAGGTGGGCAACAGATTCGCGCGCCTAACTGTTGATGCGATTCCTGATGATGAGATCCCTGCGGGAGATCGCGTCGCCGGGCCCGAGGGACGGGAATTTATCGGCTCGTCTCAGAGGACGACGGCAGGACGACGACAGGGCAGGACAATCGCCTAACTCAGGCCATCGACGTCCGCGGCCGGCAACAAATTAAGATTGTTTCTTCCTCCATTCCTGCTCGTCCTCATCTCCCCGACTCTTCCCACCCGTCGACTTTTCCTCGCACCTCTGTCGCGTCCACCCCGATGGCGATGGAGGTCCGAAGACGACGACGACGGCTGGCGGTCCGGGCGCAGCTGTGTCGAGGGGCCAAGGACCTCGATCGGCAGGCGGTTGGTCGATCGGGTCGGGCCGAGGGTTCCAGGGGTTGGCGCCGTGCGCTTCAGTCGGACCCGGGGCTCCCAAACTCAGGGCCCCCACACCCAGGGCCCCCAGAGGCCCGGACCTCGACTCGCGTCAGCCCCGAGCGACGGCCCCGAATCGCAATTAAACTCGATTCGGCACGGAACGTCCGTCACTCAGTTCGGTGAAATCTCGGGCCGTGTTGGTGACGCCGTGATTGCGATTGCGATTTCGATTTCGCCTGTTGTCCCATTGTTGTTGTTGCTCTGCTATTGTTCTATTGCTGCTGTTGTTGGTGACGGCGACGGCGACGTCGGTGTTTCTCCCGTTGTCCTGACAAAAATGTCAAACGTCAATCAAGGACTAAACAGCGTAGAAATTACAAACGGAATCCGCGAATGCAAATTCCTAATATTTGCTCGAGTGTGATTGTGTCGTGATTTTTGTGCCGCTGCCTCCCGTACAGCGCGCAGGCATGCATGCATAGCGGCAGCACCAACAACAGCAGCGGCAGCAACATGTCGTGGATGACAATAACAACAACAACCTCCCGACAACATGCAAGCGGACGGACGGACGACAGTGACGAGCGCTCCCACCGCGGCAAGTGTTGTCAACAGCGCCATTAGCCAGTCGCAACCCCCCCCCATCCCCCCCCGCTGCGATATCCTTAAACAACCGAAATGCAAAAAACGAATCCTTTAAATGCAGCCTTGCATAACGGCATTTGCGGAGCAGCCTTTTTGTGTCATCCCCACCCGCACCCCGCACCCCGCTCGCAATCCGCTGTCGTGGTCGTCATGTCGTTGTTGGGATCGCCGTCGTTGTTGCTCCTGCTGTTGTTGTTGCTCGTTGTCGCTCTCCCTCTCTCTCTCTCTCCCTCGCTCTCTCTCTCCCTCTCGCTCGCTGACTCGCTCACTTGCATGCCAATTGCTCGACTCCAGCCCCAGCAGCAGCAGGAGCAACAACGACATCAACAGCGTTTCTGTTGCTGCTGTCGCTGGTGCTCGTGCTGTTGCTGCGCTATGGTGTTGTTGTTGTTGTCGTTGTTGCTGTTGCTGTTATTATTTTTGTTGTTCTTGTTGCTATTGTTGTTGTTGTTGTTGTGCACTAGTTGTTTTTGTAATATTGCATTTCGAACTCCGATCAAAGGACGCTCAAGCGCAGGCAGCCGAAGCCGATGAGACTCGCTCAGGGTTGTAATTGCGCGATTCTTTCCTGTTATAGTTGTTGTTGCTGTTGTTGTTGTGGTTGCTGCTGCTCTCGTTGTTGTTGTTGTTGTTGTTGTTGTGCTAGATACTGTGCTGTTGTTGTTGTGGGCCTTCGCCCGCCGTTACCGCTGATGTGAGCGACATTTGGTTCCGATCGAAAAAACTGTAAAAATTGCAAGCTAGAATCCTTTCGAGTTTTCGTCCTTTCGTTCGAAGCGACAACAACAACAGCAACAGCAACAACAACAAAATCTAAATAGGTACCAACAAGCAGAGCGACAAGGACGCCACTATTTTGTGTGTTCCAGTGACGTGCTGTTATTGTGATTGTGATTGCGATTGTGATTGTTGTTGTTGCTGTTGTTGTTGTTGTTGTTTATCCTATCCCTTTATCCTCGCATCCCAACTACAAATTCGTAATGCATGTTATCCACAGGGATTTATGCAATGCTCTCGTTCCCTGCCTCGGCGACTTCCTCCGATCGTCGTCGTCGTCGTCGTCGTCGTCGTCGTTGTTGTTGCCTCGTCCCTGTTGTTCTTGTTGCTCTTCTCCATTACAATTGTTGTTATCGGGTGTTGCTGGAGTCGCTGCTGTTGTTGCCGTTGCCGTTGTTGTTGTTGTTGTTGTAATAGAGTATGTCAAGAGCACATGAATGACGTTTGCAAAATGCTCCGTGAATGCATTTGTATTAAAGTCCGTCCGTCCTGCTGTCCGTCCGTCCTCCTGTCCTCCTGTCCGCCTCCCCCACCCCTCGCCCTGGCCAACCACCCTTGCCTCGGTCTGTCTGTCCGCCTCACTGGGTGCATGTGTGTGTGTGTGTGTGTGTTTGATTTTCGTGTTAGACAAATAATCTGAGCTAAAGTCTTGAATAAATTGCGAATGGGGTTTGACGGCCCAGGGGCGGTGCGCGCCGCAGCCAAGTGGAAGCAACCGACCCGACGACGACGAGCGACGTCGATCGACGATTTCGGCACCCGGCCAGCGGGAAATCACGAGGATTCAGTGCCGTGCATCGTGGTCGGGATCGGCTTCCAGAAACACTGCGGACACCGTGGGGTTCCTGGCGACCAAATTCTCTTCCTCTCCGACCTCATCCTCGTCCTCGTCCTGCCGCCAGCCACCAGCCGCCACTGGCCGGCCTCCATGAAGTTATTAATTTCCGAAACAAAGGAGAGGAAGGGGAAGCAAAGGGGTTCTCGGTGTTTCCGGCCGGGCCCGCGCCAGGGGTGGTTGGCGGCCGCCGAGCCCTGCTTCCGGCGCCCTGCATTCGCCCATTCATTCGGTGCGCTGCGGTGCGGTTTGGATTTGGGCTCGGAACGTGTTCGCGCTCGCGCTCGCACTCGACCCCGGGCTCGGGCTCGGGCTCGGGCTCGGGTTGGTTTTTTGTGGAATTGTTAACTGGATTAGAAATCTTCATTTGTTGCTCCCGTCGCCGTTAACTTCCATCAGATGAGCCCGGCCTCCTCGCCTCGCGGCCCTGCAAATGGCGTGCGTGAGCCCGGCGCCCTCCCTCCCTTCGAACCCTCGTCGCCGTCGCCGTCGCCGCCGAGAGCGGAGAAATTTCAATTTAATTTAAAACTCCGTCGCTTCGCGTCGCGTCTCCTCGCGTCACGTGAGCCGAGTTTATGACGAGTGCGAGTGTGTGTGAGTGTGAGTCGGGCCAGGTACCGGGCACAAGGGCCGGGGGCCGGGGGACGAGCGGCGGCGGCTGGCGCTGTCGGCTGAAAATCAATTTTCACTTCCAGGACCACGTCGCCGGTTGACGAGTGAGGCGAAAGTGGGTCGTTATCATCGTCCTGGCGGCGGTGGCGGCGGCGGTGACGGCTGCAGCTGAAGGCTCTGCTACTTTTTAAGCCGATCAAGCGCCGTCAACAACACCGAGCTCAGGCCATTAGACGAGCCATCAGACGAGCCCGGCCGGTCGGTCGGTCGGTCGGTCGGGTGGAACGAACGGCGTAATTACGAAATCCTGCGCTCG
Organism: Coelopa pilipes; assembly: GCA_947389925.1. Lineage (NCBI taxonomy): Eukaryota > Metazoa > Arthropoda > Insecta > Diptera > Coelopidae > Coelopa > Coelopa pilipes. Next base: position 39,961,516 of record OX376699.1, read on the forward strand.
TCCCAAGCTCGTCAAATCACGCACAGAGAGGGCGAGAGCCGCAGGAAGGAACGAAGGACTCGCATCTGCTGCGGCTCGAGGGTCCTCAACCCGAGCTTCACGTTCGGCGACTTCCTCTCGCTCCTCCAGCTGGCCGGACGACGCACGCCGGAGCATGCGGTCAGCAGTTAATCATTTCATTCGATTTCAAAAGGAGCAACAGGACGTGGCCGTGGACGAGAGGGACGGAGGGACTCGGCTCGTCTTCGTTTGGTTTGGTGTCGCTGGGTTCCTCCAAACAGGTTCAGCTCGTGCCAGCCGTCAGCAGTTGTCGGCGGCTCCTTCTTGGCTTCCTCCCCCCTCCGACGGCCGACGCACAGTGGCTCGAAGCGATGGGAAGAAGGGAAGCAGGAGGAAATGAAGACTGAAAAACGACTCGTTCCACCTTCGAACCACTGTGCGATGGACGAAACGAAAACGGAGACGAAAAAACGATGAAGACGACGACGAGAGGACGAGCGTCGAATAAAGCCGATAAATTGCTCGACGTCGAGCGGAGGATTTCGTCGTCCTGGCGGGGGTCTCGGGGTCCCATTGAGAACCTCCGGTCGAGAACAGCGACCCGGGCGAGACGCCGAGGCGCAGCTGACGCTGGCGGCCGTCGGCCGGCGACGCATGCGCAACAGTTTTTGACCTCGTTTCGGAGCCCGGCTCAGGACGACGACAACGACGACGGCGAAGACGAAGAGATGAAGAGAAAACGAGCCGAAGACGGATCGAAGAAAGCAGCAGGCGACGGCTGCGCTCGGTTCCGTCTTGCGGCCTGGGGCTGGCTCGAGCAACAGCAACAAAGCAACGGACCCGAACCAGGACTCGGCCGCAATTTGGTGAATGGATCGAGCTCAGCCACGGTGCGGGCAGCGACAGGGGCGCGTTCAGGATTGACCTGAATAGCGCGGGTCCGTCTGCGGCTCTCGGGACGCCGCGCCCTCGGGCCGGCTGCGCGGCTGCGGCGAGTTGTCGAGTTGGCGACTCGGGGAATCGAAATCCTTCCCGCTCCCCCTCACTCTCTCTCGCTAACTCCCTGGCTCTCATCTCCTCTCGTTCCCGTTCTTCTGCTCTACTTGTTGCCGTCTGCTTCTCGCCGGATCCGCCGTCGATTCGGGGCCCGCGGAACAGATGACGCTTGTGCAGAGCAACAACAACAGCAGCAACACACAACATACACATCATCAACATCAGCACCATCAACAACATCTACAACGCGAGCAGCAACAACAACATCGACCACCAACACTGCCGTGATTGCGCTGAATTCCTCAAAGACACATTTGCAATAATCAACGATCCCTCCGGAGTCCGCTCCGGCCCCGGCCCCGGCCTGTGGGCTGCACTCGGCGGCATCCCGGGCAACCCTGTCTGGCCACCCTGTCTGGCAACCCTTCAGCCTTCAGCCTTACAGCCTTCCAGCAACACCTTCGCAGCCCGACCAGCCAGCATTAATCATCGCGAGTGCTCGGCGCGCCTCCCGCGACCTCCCTTGTCGTCATTAATTCGCGGATTCATTACCATGCAGGATGCTGCAGGCAACGCGAGGGCCTCCGCGACCCTCCTTCCACCCCTTCCCCCAGCCCTCTCGCCAGCCGCCACCCCCCGAGTCCGTAATGAGCCCGCGCGCTGCGACCAGAGTCGGCGAGCCCGGCTCTGGTCGGCGCGCGCAACAAGTTGGCAGCGCCAGGACCGGTCGACAGGAGGTGTCTCGAGTGCCCGCGGTCGTCGACGAATGTCGATGTCGCTGTCGCTGTCGCTGTCGTTGTCGCTGTCGTCCTGTGGCTGCGGGAGACGAGTGGAACGACGTAGAATGGAATGCGGCCGGGCTCCAGGAACCCCGGACGAGTCCCCACCGCGCTCAAGCGGCCTGGTCGAACCGGTTCCGCGGCCGCCCGCTCCGTGCCCGAGGTCCGTCCGCGCGTCCGGCCGAGGCGCAGATGTTTCGACGATGCCGCACAGTGGTTCGAACAACGAAATCTCGCAATTTATTTCATTGCTTTTTTTCCCTGTAGTGGGTTTTTATGGCTTGGTGAACTTTACAAAATTGTGAAAAAATTGGAATATTACGAAAAGAAATTCTATTGAAATGCATTTTGTTCCACAAATAGTAGAAGGTTGAAGAAAATTGAGAAAACGTTTTGAAAGAAGTCCTTACTGACAGCGAATGAGTTTATGAGGAAGTCGTGAAAATAAATAGGAATACAATTTCAACATCGAGCAAATAATTTCCCTTTCTGAACCACTGTCAGCCGGAGCCGCCGAGCGAGCGAGACAGGCGAACGCCGAAATCTTGGCACGATCGTAGCGATTAAATCGAGGCCGGATTTGCATGTGAATGGGCGCGGCCCGGCTCGGCCCGCGGCGAGGGGTGGTGCTGAAGGGGTTTACGCGAGTCACAAGTGGCGGAGGGAGGGCCTGCGGGCGCCTCGGGGGCATGAACCGGGGCACCGGGTGCTCGAGCTCGACTCTAATTCCCGGTTCGATGGCGAATTGCACGACGTGTGGTGGGTGGGGTGGGCGGCCGAAGGTGCCACGCCCGCTGTCCGCGACTTGACTGCCGTCGGGGCAGCTGCTTCCGACCTGGCGCCCGGATCTAGGCTTCGCTGGGTCCCTCCGACCACCCGACGGCCGCGTTTCCACCCCTCGCTCTGAGCAACAAAGTGTGACAATCGCGTGGCAATCGCGCCGGGCTCGATCCTGCTTCCGTCCGTCCTTCCACCCTTTCGACGCCCGATTTCGATTCCGATTCTGATCCTGAGCCGGTGCCGGAGCCGGAGCCGGCGACGCTTCCAGGTCGCTGGTTCGCAGCGACGCACGCGCCCGATTCCACTCGAGGGCGCACCCCGGGCGCCGATCGGCAGGAAGTCGAGCGGGCAGCCGGGGCCGCAGACAGCCAGACGGAGACAGACGGAGACAGACGGAGACAGAATCGCGTCGCGAGTGTGCAACAAGGGCTTCGGTCGAATGAAAAATGACGGCAGGACACACGTTGCCTGTCCCATTAGCGGCGGCTCGGAGCTCGAAGGAGGCCGCCGCGTCCCGTCGGGCGCGGCCGATTTGCCGGGCCACGCACCACCAGGATTTGCATATGAATCGCCCCGGGCCCGGTCGGACCTGGCGCAACCCTTTCTCGGGCGGCCTTCAAAGGATGGGGAGGGAACTCGCCAGTGGACGGCGTCGACTGAGGCGAATGTTCTGAATGAGTCCCAGTCGAAGCCACCCAAGGATTCTTTTCCGATGAGTACAAACGGAGCCACCCAAGGATTCTCTACAATCGAGTCCCGATCGAAGCGAGGCTACGGTTCAATCACAATCGCAATCGAGCTCCAGCTCCATGCATTCGCACACGACTCGATTTATTGCCTCGATTTATTGAGGCAGTTGCTGATGCCTCCCAGAAGACCCGAGCCCTGCCTCTTCCCGCACCGCGAGCGACCATAGAAAATTGGAAATTTTGTGGAAAAACACACGGCTCGGGTCGGCAGCCGAGGGATCTCGTTAAGATGCATCTGTCGCATTTCCCTGTTCTTGGCGCGCGCTCTCCAGCCAGCCAGCCAGCCCGCCCAGCAACAACAACAACGAGGGCTGCAGCGACACCGGCAATCATTTTGATTACAAATCGTCGTCATCATCGCCATCGCCATCGTCATTATCATCGTCCTCACCAGGGGCAGCAGGCGTTGATGAAGCAGGGCCCTTCGTCGCCTCGAAGGACCACGATGAGGATGAGGACGACGAGCAGCAGCAACAGTCGTCGGGCGTCGGGCGTCGACAATCAGCTGGCAGCGACTGCATAGAACTGGTTCCGGGCTAGAACATTGGAACATGGGAGTTGTTGCGCGTCCGAGGTCCTTGAACCCTGCGCTCCGAGGCTCCCTAGGGGCCAGCGTCGCGCCATTCAGGTAGGATTCGGGCAACATCGCACCACAACAACAACAACAACAACAACAACAGGCGCAGTAGGCACAACTGCTGCGATCCGGCGTTTGCTTTGCTTCGATTGGGCTCCGTTCGATTCGGCGTCCGTCCGTCGTTCGATTTGCGCCCCGAATCGAGTCGACCCGCGTCCTCTCGGCGCGTCTGGCGAAAATATCGAATTACCATCAGATGTGAGGAGGACGAGTGAGTGTTCGATTGCAGTGTCAACGATGGGGAGGAGGGCGAAGCACTTAAAGTGCGACCACGACGTTGGGGGAGCGGGGCTGGGTGCAGTGCGAAGTCCGGCGGGGCTTCGTGGAAGGTCGCGAGGATCCTCCGATCCGAGCGATCGACATCCTGCCGGGGTGGCCGACGTGGATTCGAAGCGATATCGATTGCCTTCTTCGCCGGTCCGTTGAACTCGGGGCATCGACACGATCGAGGAGGAGGGCGAGGAGCCACGGGTCCGGCCACGGCCACGGCGACGACGACGACAACGACGACTGCATCCCTCGCGAACCCGTGCCGAAGCGATTCGGCTTCCAACGTTCGGTTCGGTTCGGTTGGGCCCGTTTTTTACGGCACGTCCTTCGGGCTGGCGGCGGTGCCAGGAATCATAACAGCTGGCTGCACAATTACGTCACACTCCGCTCTACTCTAAACTCCTCAAATGAGTCCTTATCGCCGGGCGCATCTCCCCGCACCACCCCTCGACCCCTCGACCTCGTCGACCGGTCGCGTCTCGCTCCGCTGACGAGGTCCTCAGCGCGATCCAGGGATCCTTTGTCGTTTTTAATTTCGAGCGCCGATGACGAGTGCTCGAAGTTTGTTGGTTCAGCCGTCGCTCGCGATCCGCCTGCTCGACGGCCCTGGACGGAGGTCGACGTCGACGTCGACGCCCGGCGCTCAAGTGGCCAACGCCGCGATGGCCTCGCCGAGTCAATTAAATCCCTCCGAAGCGTTTAAGTTTGTTTTCGTTTCGTTCTCCACAGATTGCGGCCGCCGGCGAGGGGTTGGGCGAGTTTGGCGGGTGGGGCCGGTCGCCAAGACCAGGACGAGGACCGAGGTCGACCAGGGCTCTAATTAGCCCGCTTGTCGCCGGGCGCTGCGTCCATTAGGAATCGCGGTTGCCTTTAATGAATCCGCTCCCCATCGCCGTCGTTGGCCGCCTCTTTCAATCGGACCCGCCCCGTCCTGCGGGTTTTTGTCCGTTTGAATGGCGATTTGATTTTTACAAAACGTCCCCAACCGAGGGTCGTCCTCGCGGCCACAAAGGATGCTCGCGGCCCGCCCCGGCCTGGGAAGCGCGGCACACGGCGGAAGTTAATGTCTGCATGTCTGGCCCTCAAATCCTTTGAAGCGGCGCCGAAGGAGGGGGAGGGATTTTTTAGCGACGGATATTTGATTTTGTTTCCGTTCGATTCGAGACTAATGAGTTTCTGTTTATTTATTTTCCCACTTTTTGCCTCCCTCTCTTTTTGCCACTCTCTCGCTGACATCGAGCTGCCTGCCGGACCAAGGAGCGAAGGGTGCGAACGGTTTTTCTTCGGTCGCAGAACTCGCTCCCTCCCTCCCTCTCGCCATCGGGGACGAATCAATCGCTGCCTGCTGCTCATCTCCATCTCCGGGAATCCTCTCCGAATCCTGCCCAGACAATTGTCGACGATTGCCCTTTCATCGCTCGCGCATCGCATTGAGAGCCATCCGAGCCGGCCGAGTCCTTGGAGCGACCGAATCCCGAGCCACATTTGCATCTGTCTGGCGAAAAAACCTCATCCTGCAGCAGCAGCAGCAGCAGCAGCAGCCGCCGCATCAGGACATGTGCATCTCGTCCGCTTCCTCCGGTGTCGGCGTCTCGACTCAAGGATCCTTGGAAATCACAAAGGAGGAGGAAGCGAAGGGTGCAAAAAACGATCGACGAGCGCAGCAAAAACGCACACAAAACACACACAGGGTCCAGGATTCGGAAACGGCGATTCCTTTTTTATTGTTCTGAGGCCGGCGACGAGGACGAGGACGAGGAAGAGGACGAGGTCGAGGTCGAGCAGGCGGCCGCCGATCCCCAGGTAGGACGCCGAGAGGAAGCAGTTGGGCCTCCGCAGCTTCTTTTCTTCCGTTCCGCTTCTTCACTCTCCACTAGACCGTTCTGTTCCCGCTCTCAGTCCTCTTCCCTCTCCCTCCTCCCTCTCTCTGTTCCCTTCTCGTTCCGGTCCGGTCCGTTCCGTTGCGCCCCGTTCCTCCAATCTCTGGGCACCCCCGACCCGACCCGACGCGCCCCGATCGCATCGGATCGAATCGGATCGGGCCGGCTCTGCCGACTCAATCGAGAGCGCTCGGGCGCACCTGGTGCAGCAGCCGGCGGGTCGCAGTCGCTGTCGTCGGCTCTGTCGCTTTCGGCAGCGACGCCGCAGTCGGTGGCGGCGCAGCGTCGAAATGGCACAGTGACCTCCTCGGCCTGTTGCCTCGGCGAGTCCTCTTTGTGTGGCGCTGTTTGCTGCTGTTGTTCGTGTTGCTGTTTTGCTGAGCCAGCGAACACACGCACGCACACACCCATGCTTCACTCGCATTAGAGTGTGTCTGTGTGTGAATGGCATCATGTGGACCAACGACTGTTGCTCAGCCTCGGCGCTCCTCGGCTGTCGTCATCCGTCCGTCCGTCCGCCTTTTGTGCGTTTGCAATTTCTTCGATTTCTTTTCAATGGCTTCCCCTGCCCCGCTCGCCCCGCCCTGGGTCACTTTGTTCGATTCTCGCCCTTTGTTCGCTCGCTCGGTCGCCCGCTCTTGGCAACGCGATGCGTGCCACATGTCCTCAGCTGGCGTCCTCCGCCGCGCCAACAACAACAAATTGCAACAAGACGGACGGCCGGTCGGACGGACGGACGGATGGACAGACCGGCTGGGTTCGTGAAGGGACAAAAAGCATTTGTGTTGGCGGCCGAGCGGGTCCCCGTGCCATGGCGCGAACTTCTCCTAAGTCATGCCCGCAGCCACTTCGCAAAGGAACCCGTGCCCAAAACCCGAGCCCAAACTCAAAACCCGAACCCGAACCCAAACTCAAAACCCCAACTCCAACGCCTCCCAGGACCCTCCTCGGGTTTCCCACCCTCGAGCGGTCGCAGCTGCTCGGCCACTCGGCCCCACCTTCCGGCGGTTCCCAGGACTCCATCGAACCCCGCCCAACCCCGCTGAACCCCGCTGAACCCCGTCGCCGCCCGCGTCCGCATCTGGACGTTCACACCTCTAACGATGGCCGCGTCTTCGCCGCTGGACCGGCCGCTTCTAATGGCCGCCGAGCAATTATCATTAGGCGGACTGCAAATAGAACTCAGTTGTCCAAATGACCCGATGCCTCTGTCCGGGTCCAGCACGACGGCCTCGTTCGGCCCGGTCCGGTCCGGCCCGGCGCTCCTACGCCAGGACATCGTTCGCCCCTCGTCCGCGGACGGCGAAAGCGCAACCTCATCGCATGCAATTAGAGGGAGACCCAGCGCCGACCCGCTTCCTCGCCCTCGCCTTCGCCTTCGCCCTCTCCAGCCCCGGCCTGGCCTGCCCTCCCCTCGCCGAGCAGCTGCGCCGCGCCCGACGGACCCTCGTCAAGCACCGATTCGTCCGCGACGACGCGCCGTCTGTCTGGCTGGCAGGCCGGCCAAGGCAATGCGCCTGTCTGTCTGCCCGAGTGCGGGCCGTCTGTGTGTGCGGCGGGGTGCGTCGTGGCCTCGTCTCGAGGGTTGGTCGAGCGGGCTCGCAGGACCTCGGCTGTGGACAGGACGCGAACCCTTCGTTCGACGTGTCGCGTCGCGCGGACCCCGCTCGGCTCCCGGCACGGCCTCGTCCCGACCCCTGCCGCAGACGCGACTCGTTGTTTTCGCAAACAAATTGTTGAGGTAGTGCCGCGTTGTTGTTGTAGTAGTAGCTGCTGCTGCCGTTGTTGTTGCTGCCACCACCGAGGTTCCTGTTGGTTTTACTTTCGCTACTCGCGAGGTCGCGTCCTTTGAAGTCGCGCGAGTGCAGCCAGCGTGAAACGAAGCTGCGACCGGAGGAAGCAGAGAGCGGAGAGCGGAGAGTCAGGAAGGAAGGACGGAAACAATAAACCGGTTGCGCCGCGAAGCAGGCGGAGGCGGATGCCTGGACCGCTCGCAGGACCTCCGCAGAGTCCTCGGCGGAGGGAGGTTTTTTTCGAAGGCCCACAGGTCGCTGCAGCCGCACATTTCGCCGAACATGTTGCACCGGAAATTATCCCGTGACAACATAAAGCCGAATCCGACTTCGACGCCGACGCCTTAGACAAGGGCAATTGCAACAACAGTGACAACAATAACAATAGCAACCAGGGGGGGGGCGGGGGTAGTCGCCGTAATTAAAGGTGGACGAAGCCTGCGAAGGGAGGAAATTAATTAAACTCGCCGACGGCATCGACAGTTGGGTTGGACGCAATTATTACGGCCACGGCGTCCATTGGAGAGTCCAGCAGGCCTCAAGGCTCTCAAGGTGGCCTCGCCTTCGACCGGGCCTGCGAGGTCCTGCGATTCCGCCATTGTCCTCGTCGCCCGGGCAAATCACGTCGGCGTCGAGTTTAAATGGTCTTCAGATTAATTGCCGATCCAGATTCAGATCCAGATTGTTCTGGTTCCTTCCCAGATTTCCTCCACTCCTTCGGGCGTGGGCGCCACGGCGCAGCGCCGCGCTCGTTGACAGTCTAAGCCGGCTCAGCTGTCGCGCCGCCAAGTGGCCTCCGCGACGCACCGCGGCACTGGCGACTTCCCACCCGGGCGATCATTAATTTCCCAGCGAAATCTGCTGTCAGCGCTCAAAACTTTCCATACATCCCGGACCCGGACCCGGGCACTCGTTGCGTGCACTCGCGAGTCGCGTGATTAATGATGGAGCGAGGTGGGCGCGGCGCGGCGCGGCTTCTCGAGCGACTTCCGCCGCGACACGACGCCCTTCAAATCGAATTCCTCGCCTTCGGCCTTCGGACGGCTGCAGTGGACGGCCGGCGGGAGCATCGGCTCGCTCGAAGGCCCTGCGTCCACCGTCCATCGTGCGTTGCTCCGGCTGCACCCCCAGCCGTCGGGGTCGTAAAAAGCCAATCTAAGGGCCGGCCTAGAACAGACGCAGAGACGGCCAGCTCGCAGCCATCAACTGGGGGTTTTAGTGGCATGCGAATAGTGTTCGATGGACATGCGAAACCGGGCAGGGGCCGGACACGAAACTCCCCGAATCGCATCGCCGGAGCGAAACGAGTCCAGTTGGATCGAGTCGAAATGGGTCCAAACGAGTCGAGTCGACATAAGTTGCCGAAATTACGAGTCCGTCGGCCCGACTCCGGTCCGACTCCGACTCCGGAGACGTCGCCCGCCATTAGCTCCGGCGGCTGCACCGGGACAATGCGTCCGACCGCGCCGGCCCCTGCCCCAGCCCCTGCCCCTGCCCCTGCCGCTGCCCCGGCTGATTAACATATTTTTGCGGATGACGTTTTTTGCGAGCCATAAATTCGCAGGCTCGAAGGGTCGCCGGGCGACGAACACAGGACCCAGGCTGGACCCAGGGACGGCGAGAGGTCGGCGGAACGAGAGGACGTGGCCAGGGAGGCGACGGCGGGCTGGATGCGTTATCAGGGTGTCGGTCGCTGCCTCCGGCCCTCCGGCGCATGACTTATTGACAGCGCATCGGCCGGCGCCCGGTCACGAGGGGTCACCAGCAGCGGCGACTGCTGTTGTCATTCGGTGAATTATCGTTGCCTTTTTCACTCGCTCGCTCGCACTCGGTCTCGCCCCTCTCGCTCTCCCTCTTCGTGGCCTCGCCTGTCGGTGAACCCCAGCCGATCCATCCGCTGATGGATGCAAAGGAGCTGCGGCCGCTGCCGCTGTTGCTGCATCGAAGGACATTCGCCGGACGTGTCCGCCTTTTACGACGCCGATTTTCGGCCGCAGTCGCCGCCGCCGCCGCCTCCGCCCTCCCTCGGTCCCTGGGGTCGCAGCGAGTGGTGCGTTTTGTTTATGGCTGTTGTTGTAATTATGATTGCTTTTTTTATGCTCGCTGTCGCTTCGTTTGTTGTCTGTGTTTTCGTTTCCTGTTTTCGTTTTTGTTCTGTCGCTGACTTTCGCCATTTCACTGGCGACATGGTCATTGTTGCTGTTGCTGTTGCTGTTCCTACTCCTGCACTCACCTTTCGCCTCGCACATCTGCCAGGATCTGAGTCCGCGTCCATCGCCCCTCGTCCTCTCGTCCTTCGGCCGTATTTTCCATTAATTTGATGCATTTTTTATGGAAATCGGGTGACAAAACGAGCGCAATTGGATTCATTAGCACGCGGATGCGATTTAATTGCACGGGGCTGCCGCGGTGGGGTGGGGTGGGGTGGTGTGGTGTGGGGTGGACAAGGGCGGCGTGGCGAGGGGAGGGGAGGGGAGGGCGGTCGGGGAAACATGGGAAATTATCGCGCCGCAAAACCGCGTCACGGCGGCGTCTCCGGCCGGGTTCGGCCTCGACCTGATCCTCGCTGAGCCTCTCGGTTGTTGTTGTTGTTGTTGCCACTGTCTCCTCTCCAACTGCCTTCGCCCCCTCGTCACTTCCGCCGGATGCGCGGCCACAGAGTGCAGCCCTCGTGCAGCAACGCACAGTGGTTCGAGGCCACTCGCAAAGGGAAGCAAAAACATAAACAAAAATGTGCCAAAAATATTAAAAAATATACCGAGGTCATCGTTGGATTTTTCACCAACTTTCGATACCAGTGATTACAAAAATTTAGCAAAACACAATATTTTTTAATTGCTTCGGTATTATCGGAGCATGTGCACTAATTACTTTGCTCTTGAAATAACTGAGACCGCGAGACACAATGATCGAAAAGACTCGTTGAAAACTCCCTTTCAAACATGCAATTGAAACATTTGTAACACAAACATGCGAAAAGGGAAAACTCGAATATGAAAAAGGAAGCGTTTCCGCTTTCGCGCCATTGTGCGGCGTCAGCGAAGGGCGTCGGCAGCAGCGGCTGAGGAAGTGCGCGCCCTCAGACACGCCCCCCGTCACTGAGCCTCTAATTGCGGCCCCTTGAGCGCCGGCCGAGGAAGGCCCTCGAGTCGCGCCGAGCCCGAACCTGAGCGGAAGAGGTGCGAGGTCGTTGCGTCATCTCGAGGCGAACGGTTTGTTTTTAATAAATTTCCTCCACTTGGTCACGTCGCCCTCCGCCTGGCAACATTGAACCTTCGCCCCGACCGCTCCCCTCCCTTCCCTCCCCTTCCCCTCTCGCCCCGGCCGCCCCACCTGCCGGTGCAGCTTCCGATGCTGCAACACGTCGCGCCCACCCCGTCGGTCGCACATGTCGAGGGCGCTCGGCGACGCCTGCTCGAAGGAGCGGATCGGATCGGCTGGTTTGCGCTGAAACCTGAGGGCAGGGGAAGGGAATCGTGACGAGCCACGCTCAAGTGCTCAAGTGCAGCCCGAGGGTGGGCGGTGGACGCAGGTCCTGCGCGTCCACGTCCCCGGGGACCGCCTCGGTCCGCGCTCCTTTTCCGCTCAATTACTTCCCGGCCCCCCCCCTTCCGCTCTCCCCAACGACGCCCTTGGCAAGGATCATAATTCGCCGCCACTTCCGTCGTCCAATCGCCGGCCCCCAGAGCCAACGATTCGTTCCCGACACGGCCGTGTCTCCGGCCCCGGGCCACGCAGCTGTCGTCTGTCCGGCGCTGGCGGGACGAAGCGAGAGCCCGACGAGCTCAAGGATTCCAGGGCTGTTTGGCCAACGGATCGCGAGTGTTGGGCGGCCGTTAGACCGAGATTCCCACAACCTGAGCAAACACCAGAGACGACGGTGTTGGAGACGCCGGCGCTCGGCGGTCATCGAACGGGCGCATCGCGATCGCTCAAGGGCCGAGCGTGGTGGGAACCCGGGCGAGAGCCGTTGCCGTTGCCAGTCGTCATCGACGACGCCGTTTGCGCAACAGGAAGCAGGAGCCGCTCCTCACCTCAACTCACATCACTCACATCACTTCGCATCGCCAATTGAAACCCGAGACGACGCGACCCGGGGCGACCCGAAGCCTGACGCGAACCCGGCCGCACCGTCGGCCGTTGGACCTCCGAGGGTCGGGCTCGATTCAGGAGTTCCGCGACTTCCCAGGACCCGCCGCGGCTCGGGGGGTGGGGCAGGGTTCGACGACTGACTCCGTTCACACGTCGCTTTCCGAACCTTCCCTTCCCTGCCCTCGCACCATCCCTACCCCATCCGAATCGATCCGATACGATCCGATTCGAAGCCATCCCATTCCATCCCATCCCATCCCTCGTGTGAATCTCGAGGCGAAGACGTTTTATTGGCAATTTACGACGATCCACCTTTTCCCAAATGAGTTTCGCACACAATCGTGCACAACAGACGAACGAACACATTCACACTAACACTCACACTCACTCACTCACTCACTCAGCCATTCACTCCGTCACTCACTCACACACTCCGACAATCAACGACTCGCACACTCAGCCGTAATTCAATGCCGCTGATTATTGAGTGCGAGATCCGACAGTGACAGCGATACTTGTCAACATCGTGCGCGAGGGAGGGGGAGCGAGAGCGAGAGCGAGAAGGAAACCCAATCACACGACACACGGATGAGGAGGGGCGAAGGGGGCGCTCAGTGGCTCTGGGGACCCCAACCTGGTGGCTGTTGCACAACCGTGTGACGAGCGCGACACCGGACGGACCCGGTCGGACAGATGGGCAAACGGGCAGCTCTCAAAGGGAAACCGAGGGCAGACAACCGAGGACAACTGGAGAGGGGGCGGCCGGGGAGGCTCAGCTGGCTCGCCTGACGCCTGCTATCGAGCGTTGATCGGCCAGGATCGATCGGGACTCGACTCGTCCCCTCCTGAGTTGTCCGGTCTCGTCACGACCTGAGTCAAAGACACGTCTGGCCCACTGTGCGACTCCTCCTGCCCTCCCTCCCTCCGCGGTGAGTGGCGTCTTCCGTTTCCACTTCCACCTCCAGCTCCAGCTCCTCACTTCCTCATCCGGAGTCGGAGTGCGTTCGACAAACAATCGAACAAACAGCGGATCCACGGCCAGGACTCGACCGCCTTCCCCTCGCCTGGTCCTCGTCCTCGTTCTCATTACGCAACAATGTGTTGGTCGCCGAGTGTCGCGACGCGAGGGGGGCGGGAGGCAGCCCTCGTGCTGGGAGCGGAAGCTGTCGAGGAGGGCGCGACAAGGTAGGAAGCTCGGCTCGGCTACGAGGCCGAGACCGAGACCGAGGACGAGGCCGCGGCAACCAGGTCGAGTAGGAAGTCGAAACCCGATCCTTGATTCGTGCCGCAGCCACTCGGCCTACGCGGCGTGGTTCCGCCCCAGGTCCGGCTGCGACGACTACGAGAGTGCGGCCTGCATCCGATACCGGCGTGGCCGAGGAGGAGGACGAGGCCGAGGCCGAGACCGAGACCGTCGCAGGTGCCTCGACGAGGGCCGCTCGATGTCGGACGAAACCAGATACGGCTCCAAGACGACGACGGCGAAGAAGGGGCGAAGAAAGGGTTTAAAAGCGACGACGGCAGAGGTGGGGGCGACGGATTCAAGTCGAACGTGCGCTTCCGACATCGGGTTAATGAAGCGAGCGAACGAGTGCAGCAGATCGATTACCAATTAAGGCGGCGTGTCCTGCTGTCCTGCCAGACGGCGGGTCTCCAACGAGCCCGACGAGCCGAATCGAGCTGAGTCGATTCGAATCGAGTCGAGGATGACAGACGGCCCCGGTGGAGCGGAGATAGGAAATCCATCCGCGGATCCTTTGGCTGGAGCTCGTGCTGGCGACGGTCGTCAGAGGTCGGTGGGCGATGGGGGCGGCGGCAGGGGTTGGGATCGAGTGGGTTGGTTTGGGCTTTCGCTCGGTTCCCACGCTTCGGCGGTGGCCGGAGGCGGGCGAGTCTTGGCCGCAAGGACACGAAACACGAAACGGTACGGCACACGGCAGGGAAGGCAACAACAATTGTGGCAACAATAACAAAAAGTACATCATCGACAACAAGAACAAACAGAACAACAATTACAACAACAACAACAACAACACGGGGAATACTCATAATTTGTAACGAATATTTCGTGGTTTCCACTTGATTGACACCAGATGCTCGCGGCCGGTCGCACGGGACGACGGACGGGCGGAGGGAGGGGCGGACGGGCGGACGGACGGACGCAGTCGACTAGACAAACAGGAAAACAGTGACAACAACAACGAGAACAACAACGAGAACAATGACAACAACCACACGAGGCACCACCAGGACACCGCGGACAACAAGCGAGGACCACGCGAAGCTCGGCCGCGGCTGCCAATTACCCCGGATCCTGGAGGGCGAGCGCTATGGGAAATGAAAAATGCTCCGGTCCTGCCCTGTCCGGCCCGGCCCTGTCCGGCCCGGCCCGGCCCGGCCGAGGGACGCGCGGTAATTACGCGGGGCGGCGGCGGCGTCGGCGGCGTCGGCGTGGGACAGACGCAAATAACGGTTTAGTTTGACAATTAGTGACAATTGCTAGGGCTTCGAAGGACGCACGCAGGACCGCCAGAGCGCCGAGAGTCGTAGTCGGTGTCGTTGTTGGAGTCGGAGTCGGCGACCCGGGGCGGTGCATGGGAATTTGCGGCGCGATAAGATCGTGCACTTGGCCAAACACTCGACGGCCGGCTGGCGCCGAGGGGATGCCGAGGCAGGCGGCACTTAGCGGAAGCCCTACGTGAGCAGAGTCCTCGTGTCCCTGTGTCCTTGTGCGATCAGTCGATCCCTCGCCCTCGCTCCGGCCTCGCCAACCCGGGGCCGGGCTGCACTTTAAAGAGTTCGCCCCCGATGGCCTCGAGATCCCTGTGGTTGCTTCTCGGCCGCTGTTTGTTGTTTGTTGCTGCTGCTAATACTATTGTTGCTGCCACTCGTCATTGTGTTGTTGTTGTTGTTGTTGTCGGGGGCAAACAAGATACGTTTCCGTGTCATTAACGCAACGCAAACAATCCTCCAGTGTGTATTTTGCCCGGCAGCAATTTTCTTTCTCCGTCTCCGCACCGTCTCGGTCTCGCTCTCGGTCTCGGTCTCGGTCTCCGACTTGGGCCTGGACTCGGTCCTGCGGTCCCCAGTCGCCGCCCCCAACCGTCCCCCAACCGTCTCCTCGTGGTGGTAATTTGGCGTTTTGCTCCGCATTCACAAGGATTTCTGTCAGGATTTCCAGCCGCAGAGAACAAACATTCCTCATTTTCATATTTTCGGGTTTCGCCGAAAATTTCCAAATTCCAAACCCCGAGCAATTGTCGCACAGTGGGCCCTCATCGTTTTTGGGCCTCCGCCGCAACGAGCCTCACCGATAATTGGTCGATTTCTGGCCTCCCCCCAGGGGCTCCGAAGTCGTGCACTTCGGACTCTGCGACTGTACCCCGGACTCGCCGCCATCGATTGGGCCCACTGTGCGAGCCACGGACCCGCCGCCTTCCGACCGACCAGTTGCAGGTGTTTCTGTTGCACTCGATGCAACCTCGAAGGCTGGAACATTTCCATCGGAATATCCTTGAAAGTGGTGGAGGCGGAAGCGACGCGGGGTGGCGACGGTGCCTGTTGTTGTTGTTTTCATTACTGTGGATATTGTTGTTTTTTGTTGTTGAAATTGTTGTTGTTGTTGTTGTTGTTGTTGTTGTTTTGAAGTATTTCCGCCCCGCTCCGTAATGGGCAGCACATGCGGCATCAACGCTGCGCACTGCAGTCTGCTGCATTTGCATTCGTCGTCCTCACGCCTTCTTAGGGGCGCCCCCCACTCCAACCCCCTACTCCAACCCCGCCCTTCCTCCCGCTCCCTTTGTCCTCCCTTCCTTGCCTCGCCCTTCCCGAATCGCTCCGGTTCGCTCCGTTCGATTCAGTTGGGTTTTGGTTCTACTTTTGTTGCTGTTAGGAGTTATTGTAGTTGTTGTTTGGCCGTCGTGCCGCACACACACTCACCAGGCAGCGACAGGAGCTCGGTTGGCAACGCAGGCAATCACAACGAGCCGCTTAAGCCAGCTGCCAGCGGTCGAGAGGACGAGGCAGCACCGCCGTCCTCGCCTCCGACCTCCGACCACCGACGAGCTCCACCCACCGGCCGACCGACTGCAGTTGCTGCACCCGAGCCGTGACGTGGCGCGGCGCGGCGCGGCGCGGCGTGGAGCGGAAGCGACAACAACTCGGAGGAAACGGAATTTTGTAAACACCTGGAAATAAATTTAATCCGAGCGGGCGAGTCGAGGGGTGGCCGGCGATGGGGTGGCGGACGGCCCAGGAGCCCGACCGCGGACGGACGGACGCAGGGACGGCGGACCCGCAACACGGAAAACACTTTAACAACTTTCGAGGCGGTCGCTCGGCGGAAGATCGGGCCAGGTGCATCGGCTGCACCGCACCAAACTGCACTCGAAATTTGCCGCCTCGCTTGCGGCCCGAATTTGTTCCCCCAACGCCCTCGGGGCGGGCCGACACCGGCCTGGTCGGGTCGGGTCCGGTCGGGTCGGTGGTCGGTGGTGGGGGGTTGGGGGCTGGGCGAAACGTTAAGCGCTCGTCAGGGAAATTAGAAAAGGAGCTTAAGAAACGTCAGGTTGTTGTCGCTGCTCCCGCAATGCCAGAGTAGCAGTTGCTGTTGTTTTCATTGTCTTTGTACTGGTTTTTGTCGATGTTTCGTTGCCCGGTTGCGACCGGAGCCACCGGAATTGATACGATTGCCGAGACGTTTGACCGGGGGCGCCCGGCTCGACCCAACCCAACCCCCGGGGTCTGCAGCCGGTCCTGGGCCTGGGCCTGGGCCTGGGCCTGGGCATCTCCGTCTCCCCCCTCCCCACTCGTGCATCGTAACGATCGAACGAACGCGACCCAGTCGTCGAAAGGCGCCTAAATCTGGGAAATTTGAGGAAAGGACTCTCTCTTCCTCTCTCTCTCTCTCTTTCCTCTCCCGCCTCGTGGTCATTAATCGTGCATTGGAAGCTCGTAAATCGCAGCTGGAAATTAATAAACCAAGGAGTTGGAACCGGGCTCCACCGGACCCTCCCGCCGTCCGTCCATCTTACAACAACACAATTATTTCACAATTACGCCTCCAGACACGCGCACGCACCTCCACATCCACATCCACAACGACATCCACAGGTGGGGCGGCCGAGGCGCCCGCACATGCAAATAAGTGAATTAAGGCGTTCGTCCTGCCGTCCCGCCGTCCCCGCCGTCCCCGCCGTCGTCGTCACCAACGTCCTCATCGTGCCCTCCTCGTCCTCGTCCTCTTCGTCGTCCTCTTGCGCGCCCCACGTCCTCGGTCTCGCCCACGGTCCTCCGCCCTGCATCGTGCATTTTTCATCGACGGACTGTCGGTGTTGTTGTTGGTGTTGTTGTTGGTGTTGTTGTTGTTGTCGCCACGTCCGAAAACAATAACCGAAGCGCAAACAAATAACTGTAAATTTGAACAGGGATCCGCAGCCGAAGGACTCCGGCTCCGGCTCCGACGCCGACGACGACTCCGACGCCGACTCGGACGCCGGCTCGGACTCCGACGGCCAGTCCGACGACAGCCGACCGTGCGCGTGAGTGTCCGAGGGCGCGCAGACGTGTGGGTGAGTGTGTGGGTGTGTGTGTGAGCGCTTCCGTGTGTGCGTGTGGGTGGGGTGTGTGCGGAGCCTAATGGGATAATATTTCAAAAGCGCTCCCAGAATCAATAACGACGTAAAAAGCCACGCAGGACACGCCGGACGGCGACGACGACGACGGCAGGACGACGGCAGGACGACGTCGACGGACTCGCAGGACTCGCATCCACCCGCTGCCGCCCACCCACCGCGCTGCGATCCGACGCGCCCGATCCGAGTCGATGCGGCGCGTCGGGATGCATTGTTTCCACCGACCACCGACCATGGCGATGTTGTTGTTGTTGTTGTTGTTGTTGTTGCTGGCGGGGCGAAGGCGGAGGGGCCCACATAGCAATTTCGAAATTCACACTCGCCGGCACTTGAAATAATAATTGGCCAACAAAGGTTTAAACACCGGCCGCAGTGGGCGGCTGGACTCGGCCGAGTCGGGTCTGGCCGGGACCGGTCGGCGGTGGGGCGGCGGCTTCCGTTGCCCGGGCACCTGCACGGCGAATTATCCACTTACACACACACACACATGTGCCTGCACTCAGTGGTGTTGGAGGCAGCTGTAGCGAGCGGAGGCAGCGGCAGCAACAGTCGGCGTATGCGTTGATAAATATTTATGACTCATTTGCATAATAGATCAAAATTTAATTTCAACTTAACACCCGGGCCCGATCCAGCCCATCCCACCCCATACACGGCCAAAGCCAGTCACACACGCACACAGCCTCGGCATTAGAGGGAGTCCCAATGCATCGGCTGCAGGTGGAAGCGAGCGGTTTCGATGCTCAGACTTCGGCCACGCCGTGAAGGCCCGCGGACAATTCGCCGGATTTCGGTCGGGAAGGGGATCGGATTCGATCGGACTGCACTCGGCCTCCCAGCGGACTCCGAGGACTCGGCGGACTCGGTGCGAGTTCAGGACGCCCTCGACTCCCCGCCGCCCGCCCCTGCCCCGATCGAGCGCTCCCTCGCCCGGCAGGAGGCGCGCGGGCGGAGTCGATGATTAAGAATTATAAAAAATGGCGCCAATTTGTCAAGCGGCTTTTTATTCGCCGCCTTTATTGCTGTTGCTCGTTGGCGGTTGTTGCTGCTGCTGTTGTTGTTGTTGGTGTTATTGATAGTACCATTGTTGTGCGTGTTGTTGTTGTATTGGCTTTCGGTAGGGTCGTGGCCTGGTTCTTGCTGGAACTTCTGATGTTTGGCTTCTCCAGGGCGAAGGTGGTGTTGTTGTTGTACACGGTGTTGTTGTTGCGCATGGTGTTGTTGTTGCGCCTGGTGTTGTTGATGTTCTTCTTCTCATTGTTGTTGTAGCTGCCGTTGTTGTTTCGCAGTTTTCTGTCGGTCGCTCGGTCGGAAGTTTACGAACTTTCGTTTACCTCCAACTGACACTTTGTTTATTGACGCCCCCCGCGACGACGCCCCGACCGCCGCCCAGCCCCCCTGAGGGGCGGAGGGGGCCGGAGCGGCCCGTTCGGCGTTGCCACCTTCGGCACGCACTTGACAACACAAACAACGCCGCCAACGGAGCAACGGAGCAACTTTTCCGAGCACGGCCCGCTCACCTTCGGCGAGGAATCGATTTAAATAAATGACTTATGGAATTTCCGCCCCCGCCCCCACAGCTGGGTCGACGGTCGGTCGGTCGGTCGGGGTCCCTTCGGCCGTGGTCGCAAGTGGCCCCTCGGTGATAAATTATGCCGGAGCCGGAGCCGGGCCGGGCTGGACTCGGGACGGCGATTTGCGGTCTCATTTGGGCCGCAGCTGCTGCAGCTCGGTCGAGGGGCGCCGGGGGCTGCAGAAATTGTTGCGCGAGAGCGACGCAGGCCGGCGGAGGTGCAGCCGGGCCCTGGGGCTGTGACGTCACCCGAACCGCCCGTTGCCAGCGCCCCGCACTCGGACTCCTGGCGACTTTCGGGGTGCCGAAGACGCGCCACGTCCTGACGGCGGCGGAAGCGCGCTCGATCGCAAAACAGCCGCCAACAGTCGCCACCACCAGCAACAACAAGGAGCAGGGGGAGGGAGAGACGAAGAAGAGGAAGAAGGGGAAGAGGAAGAACAATAACAGAACCCCAAATCAGTGGAGAGAAAAACATGTACGGACCCTTGTAATTTATTGGAGTTTGCGATTTTTTCCACCCGTCGCTGGGTCGCGCGGGTGGAGCGAGCGGCACCGAAGGCAGATTTCAATAAATCAACAACGCACTGCCACAACAACAACAACAACAACGACCATCTCGACCCATCACTAATGCACTCGACGGGCAAAAACAACAACAACAACAACAACGACAAGGACGACGGGAGGAAAACTTTAAAAATGTTTACAAAATGTTTGAGGGATTCGCAACAGTCGACCGCGTCCTCGTCCTCGTCCTTGTTGTTGCAATTGTGAGTGTTGTTGTTCTTGTTGTTGTTGTAGTGGTAAGCATTTAGTTCAGTAGTGCTGCCATGGTGTTGTTGCCGATGTTGTTGTTGTTGTTGTTGGTGGTGGTGGCTGGTGCTGCCAGGCGGGCGCCCCACAATCGATACTCGTGGCCAAATCTCGCTCCGGATCGGATCGGATCGCACCAGATCCGGCCCTGGCCCTGGCCCTGGCTGCGACTGCGGCTCCGGCTCTGGTCGCGCCGGGCGCCGTCAGGGATCTCGATCTGGGTCGGGAATATTTATGGCCTCGATTTGCAAATGATTAATATGTACATAATTCGTTGTTGCTGCTCTCATTGCTGTCGGTTCGCATTGTTGCTGGTTGTTCCTGTTCCTGTTCCTGTTGTTGGTTGTTTGGTTATTTCTGTCGCTTGTTGTTGTTGTTGTTGTTGTTGTTGTTCTTCCCTGTTATTGTTTCCGTCCGCGAATTTAGAAACAACATTTACGATAAATTCCCGCACGCGAAAAAACTTTCGCAACTCCGGCCGCCTCCTCCCCAGGGGTGGCGCCACTGAAAATGAAAGTGGCCCAAATGGGGGGAGGGAGGCCGAGCCGAGGGTGGGGAAGGCCAGATGGAAGGACCTTCTCCAGGGCCCGGGGACGGCGACGTTCTCAACTGCCTCCTCGGCTGCTGCTCCCATTCCGGCGACACCCACGGAGACAGCTTTCGATGGATGACACCTGCTCGAGGGAGGCGGCTGGGCGAGGCAACCGAGACTCGAATGATCCGCCCGGTCGCTCCGCATGAGTCACCAACCCCCGTTGGCCGCCCGCAAACTTTTGGCCATAATCTTCCGCCGAATTTGCAAAGTTTATGTGTTCGAGTAAATAAACAAATTATGGCGCACTTTTCGCCCGAAATTAAGCGCCATCCACGGGCGGCTGGGGCACGAGCCGAGCCCAGGTCGCCGCTTGTTGCTCGCAGCTCTCGCAGGGGCCGAGGAGCACCTTGCCGAAAGTTTCCGCTCGCCGGGTGCGACAGGACCGAAAACACTTTTTAATCAAGACCCACTCGAATTCGCTGTCATTCGCGAGATTTCCGCGCACCGAGGGCGCGAGGAGTTTTTTCCATTTCCTCCCACGCCCCCGCCCACGCCCCCGCCCTCGACTTCTTCCTATTTTCGCGTTCCTTCTCGCGCCCTCTTCCGCCGCCCGGGGCTTTTAATTTCGGGTCCTGGGAGCGGGCCGGAGGTCGGCGGTGGGCGTGTGTGGCCCGAGTGTCTCGGGGCGTCTACGAGATGCCATTATTTTTGCGGCAGCCCGGAAACTTTTTTAATTTTATGGTAATTTCAGAGGGCGCCACGGGACGGTGCGCGGCGAGGCGGGGGCGTGGCACACTCTGCCTCATCCTCCTCCTCCATCTACCCGGAGCGACCTCGCCTCGTTGGGGACTCGGGACCAGTTGCATTGGCGTCTCGGCTCCCCGGGGAGAAGTTGGCGACAGTCTCGCTGTTGTTCTTCAAGTGGCTGTTGTTGTTGTCGCCGTCGTCGCTGTTGTGTTTGCGCTGGTGGTTCCCATTGTTGTTGTTGCGTGGGTCAGGAGGGAAACTTAAAATTGCAAAATTTATCGGACCCGAGGATCGCGGCCCACGTCGGCGATGTCGGGAAGCCCGGGAAGCCAGCAACAGATGCCGACGGCCGCGGCGGACGGAGGCAGGGCGGTGGGTAGGCGGGTCGGGGCGAGCGAAGGAGGGAGGGGCGAGGGGGGACATTAAATCAAATTTCGTCAATTCGTCCTGCGACCACCTCGCATGCGTCTTGAGCCGGCAGCCGGCGTCGCAGACCCAGCAGCACGTGATGAAAACCCATTATTAATAATAAACAAGCCATGGGCGGCCGCCAAGGAGGGAGGGGGGGGGGGGGGGGCGATGGCTTGGATCCGGGCCTCTCCTCCGAGGCGCAACAGCCGTTGCCGGGCGGCGGTTGAGACGAGGACGGGGACGGGACGAGGTCGAGGTCGGACCGGACCGGATGAGCCGCAGATTCATCAAAAATGCTCCGGCCCTGCGCCGGGCATCCATTATTCAGCAGGGCTCGAGTGGCCCGTGCCCGGTCGCCATATTGGCTCCGCTCACCCACACACACATTGGCTCCCCCTCCCTGCTGGACTCACACACACACACACACACACACACACACGGACGGACGGACGGACGGCGGCGGCGGACTCGTTGACATTAACGCCGTGTCACTTCTGCCGAGCTTCGCGTCGCCGCAGCCGCAGCCGCATTCAACAGGAGCCGACTGCGGACGAACTTCGCACCCGCACCCGCACCCGCACACCAACAAACACACACCCACACACTGGCAGCCACTTGGAGACAGCGACGCCCTGCGGAACCGCAGCCACACATGGGCGAGGATAGGAATTAATTTATGAGTTTTTTAAACAAATCATGTTTAGGGTTAAACAGACATAAATATGACAGACAGCCGGGCGCGGCGAGACAGACAGACAGACAGACAGACGGGCGGGCGGACGCGGGAGGAGAGACCGACAAACAGAAGGGGCCCGAGTCACAGACAGACGGAGGGACGGACGGACGGACGGACGGACGGACGACTGTCGCTACGGCGGGTCGGGCGACAACCCTTTGACAGGATATTAGCCAGATTTCGCACCAGGGTCGCAAAGGTTGACGCCGAGCCGGATGTGAAGAGTCGTCGCCAGCGCAAACGGGCGACCGATTAATCATGATCCTTGCGCCGTGGTCGACCGGGTGTCTCGAGGGACGGGCGACGGCGGCGGTGTCGCAGCGACCTCCGGCACTCGCAATTAACCAGCGCTAAATCTGGCTCGAGTCGCCCCGGAGTGAGTCATCCAGGCGTCGAGGGGAGGGCGGAGAAGTGGTGGATGGAGGTGGCGGGGCAGGAACGGGATTCCCATGTTCATGGACAGGCGTTTGGCTTGAGGAGAGCCGAGCCTGAAGAGCTTCCGGTGGCTCCTCCCCGACCGTCGTAATCGCTCACGTCGTAAACGGCACGAACACCAACAAAGCCGCCCCCCCCCCCCCCCCTCAGCACCCTCGTCACCGTCGTCGCGTGCCTCAGCACCCTGAGCCGCCTCCTGCGCGACCTGGTCCAGTCGTCGACAGTCGGGCAGGTGGCGAGCAGGACATGCAAATCGCGATTGTCGCAGGTCCTCGCGGAAAAATGAGGACGCGCTTTGTTTCCGCAGCGGCCCCGACGCCCTCGTCGTGCTCGCCGGCCCTCCGTGGCAGCCGGAGTGCGATAGACAGCAGCAGCGGCAGAGACAGAGACAGCGGCAGCGGCAGAGACAGAGACAGCGGCAGCGCCCTAAGCACTGCCACTTGTAATATTAACGATAATGACAGCGATAATAAGCACGAGGACTGCGAGCACTGCGGGCGCCGGGGGACGCGGAGAGCGCGAGGACTGCGCGGACACGGGCCCGAGACGCCGAAGACTCCGAGGACACGGGGACCGAGGGCCGGCGCCGGAGCCGGAGCCGGATGCAGGAGCTGCCGCATTCTGGACACATTTTGCGCAAATCCTTTGATAAATGCGATTCCACTTGTAACTGCGAGCCGGAGAAGCAGAAGGCGAAGGAGCAGGAGACGGGGAGAGAGGGCGAGAGAGAGAGAGAGAGATGGAGATGGAGATGGAGATGGAGTGAGAGAGCGACTGTCTGCGAGTGAGTGAATGAGTGCGAGCGGGGCGAGCTGCGAACGGAAATATGAAAAATTGCCAAATAAAAGGTACAAGCACTAATATAACGGTAATAACGAGCGCGGCGCACGGGGCGTCGAGGGCGGCAGGACGCGGGGCGTGGCCTACGACGCGCAGTGAATGCGAAAACCCCGCTCACGGTCTCGCTGGGCGTGGCCGGGGGGCGACAGACGAGAGGCGAGAGGCGAGAGGCGAGAGACGAGAGAGGAGAGAGGAGAAGAAACGAGAAGTGAACAGAAGCGAAGAGCAGAGGAGGGGGCAGCGGAGGAGGAGACGAGCAAGAAGAAGAAGAAGAAGTACAGAAGGCGGCGACAACATCTTCCGCGCAGATGAGAAACATTAAAATGTTTGTCGGTTCTCGTGTTGGACAAATTTTCGCCACTTCCAGGCGGCGGCAACAACGGCAACAACAACAACGGCAACGGCAGGAGCGCCATCAGCAGGGGGCGCCAGGGGTGGGCAACGTGTGCGTACAGGGCTCCGGCGAGCTTGCAGAAGACTCATTACAACAACGGAACTCACTTAAATTTAGGAACCGAAGGAGTCGACAGCGGTCCTGGCACGGCACGCGGACGCGGACGAGCCCGGGCAGAGCCGGAGGGGGTCGAGAGGAACCGAGAGGGAACCGAGAGGGAACCGAGTGAGGTCGGATCGATGGGCAGGTGTAGAGAGCGACCGGGCCGGGGCTCGGAAGCTCTCGAACCGAAGCCACTCGGCCTGGGGCGCGTCGCAGAAGCGTCGCGACGGGAAGGACCTCGGCGAGCTCCAACGGGAGCCCGATCGGGCTGCGTTCCGGCGCCTCCATCGTCTCCAGCGGTTGCCAAGCTCTGCCTGTGGAATGCCTGCCGCACCAGGGGTTGCCGCATCCACGTCCGACTCCGCGTCCTCGACCGCCTCGACAGATGCCGCACGATGTTCACCTTTCGTAAGAGGATTTCGTCGTGTTAAAAGGAAAATGTAGTTGTTCAAGACTCGCTGCACCCCGCGCCACCCCTTCGGGCCACACCCCACCCCTCCCCCTTGGCCTTCCCCACCCTTGCCGTGCCATCCCTTTGGCAGGAGTTGCTTCTGTGCTCTGTGTTTCTGCCGCTTCTGTCGAGGTGATGCTGCTTTTGTTACTCCGTTTGTTGTTGCTGTTGTTGTGCCCTTTGTAATTGTTGTTCCTGTTTTGCTCTTGTTGTTCCCATTGCTGCTGCTGCTTGCTCTTGTCGCCGCCGCTTGTTCCGCTGCTCACCAGCGGCAGACATGATTTATGTCATACTTTATTTTAACAGCGTTAACCCCAAAATTAAAATAGAAGCCACCACCCCTCACCCCGCTCCCGCTCCCGCTCCCTGCCTCCTTCTGGCCACATCCCCACTTGTTGTTCGCCCCAACCTCCTGCCTTCGCCCAACCCGAAGCACCGGAAGCCCTCGCGACCCGGAAGTGGACACAAATCAAGCGAGTCCACGATCAGCCGCCCGACGTTGGGCCGAGCCCAGCCCGCACGACCGCCTCCCTGCTCGCGCCGTCCCAGCCGAGCTGTTGGCCTAATCGGACGCAGCCGGCGCTGCTACGTGTCTGCCCTGATTATGACGACGTGGGCCATGGCGAGGGCGACGACGAGGACGAGGACGAGGCGAGGGCTGCAGCCCGACCTGCGGCTCTGCGTGTCTGTGTATCTGTCAGGCAGTCCGTGCGGCCGGCTGTCGGTCGGTCCATCCATCGCCCGTGTCTTTCTGGCTCTCGCGCAGACCCACCGACCGACGAACGACCGACGACGGAGCGAGCGCGCGACCGACCGCCGACATTCAAATTTTTCGCAGTTTATTTTTCGCACTGAAAGTCATTTCCACACATAATGTGCTGAGGCGATATTTTCTGGATTTAGCATGGAAAACGATGTCATTTATATGCACATTCGGGCATTAAATCATTCGCCGCCTGAAGATGCGGCGAACACATCCTTTTCAGTGTCATCCATCGTCATTAAAGCGACGACGACGAGGACGAGCGGCAGAACGGCAGAACGAAGTAGACGAGGACGTCGCGGCGCTTGGGCGGCGAGACGGAGGACGGTGGGAGGGCGCGACAGGCCGAGGGGTGCAGCCGACGCGGACGACAAACGACAGACAAGTGCTCGCTGCCGACTCGGGCCGGGCCGTAGCCGGGGCCGTGGCCGGGGCCGGGACTGGGAGCACGGGGGACGGATCTGCTGGGACGAGGAGCGCCTGACGCTGCAATATTTAATATTTAAGGACGAGGACGAGACGACCGCGTTGGAGGGAGCTGGCGGTGAAGCTGAGTTGTTGCGAAATATTTCAAGGGGATTTCCAGGAACTGCGGACCCGACTTAAGTCGTGGGAACAGGCGGCAGGCCCACGACGCAGGCCGCAGCGGAAACGCCAGTGGTTCGAGGACGTGGCGAAGCTGGGGAGGCGACGCAGAGGGCGAGCGACCCCAATTGGCCGGCGGGATTATCGGCGATGACTGACGAAAGCACCTGGCCGGGAGCCGTCGGACCCGCCCCCGAGAAGCCCCCGGAGGCCCGCCGGAGCTGGAGTCCAGGAAGTACGTGTCGGGTCCGTGACCCAGGCATTTGTTCGGCAATTTGTGGAAGACCGGAGGAGGCGCCGGGTGGGAGACGACCGAGGACGCGACTCGACCCAGACCCGGACCCGGACCCACATCACGAGCCACGAGCCATCCGAGCGAGTCCACGCCCCACGCCCCGCGCCCCCGCAGTCCTCCGTCGAGGGCGCGCTTAAATGATTCCGATTATCCGTCACACAAACACCACGAGAAGCAGAAATAACAAAATCGAATCAACTAAGTAAAAGTTGTTTGTGCCGCTCGGGCCATAAATTATTGGCCTACGTGGGTCGGAGCCGGGTGACTGGCACTAACTGCGCCCGGGCCCGGCCCCGGCCCCGGTCCCGACACCGCCCGCACCGACCGCCGCCTCGGGCGCCCGCCGTATGTGGGAAATAAATAAGGAGGCCTCCTTGACTCCAGCCAGCGACCAGGACGAGGCGACGCCGACGATTCCGCTCGCATTCGTTATGACAGAAATCATAGCTGTCAGAATAGGCGACCGCCCGCTGCGGCCGTGTGGGTGACGAGTGTGTGTGTGCGAGTGTGGCGGAGTGTCTGCGGGTCTGTGTGTGTGAGCGGCGGCGAGCTTATGGGTGACACTTCCGAGATTTATTGCAGCGGATGCCGCGCGGCTCGAGTTCAATTCCTGTCAACAAGACCCTTGTCCTGCCGCCCCGACCGCGGCCGATCGACCCCGGCGGCGCCCCTGGAATTCCTCGGCTGCTGGTCGGAACCGGCTCCGGCTCCGGCTCCGGATCCGGGTCGCGAAGGCGCGCTTCCGGTGCCCGCCAGCCGCCTCCCTCATAGGCCTAATGGAGAAGTAACAGGAGGAAGGACCGACGAACCGAAGGAAGGAAGGGAGGAAGGAAGTCTGGGGGCTGTTGAGGGGTGGCAGCTACGCGAGGGCCCTCCTCCGGCTCCCCCCGGGCCATCGGCAGGCGATGACGACTGCGCCGGGATAATTAATCATTAGATTTGCAGGATTTATTGCGCGATCACGGACAAAAACCCCGAGCCAGGAGCCAGGAGCCAGCGAGGGGAGACCCGGGGGCGAGCAGTTGTCTCCACTCGATAAAAGTTAATTTGACGAAGTGGCTTCGCGATGTGCGGCGAGGCGTGCGGCGGAGATTAGCAGACGTCAGCTCCGACTCCGACTCCGACTCACGAAGGACTCGAGCGAAGTTCCTTAGCGGAGTCCATCGACAGGTCCGGCCCGGCCCGGCCGCGGGGAGGGGGTCGAGACTGGGCCGATGCCGCCCAACCGGCCCCGGGCCACCTCTTGAGGCGCATAAAAGCCCTCTTAAGTCGGCGATTAAATTGAAAACGAATTCCACTCGCCGCCATAACCGAAATATGGACTCAGCCCCCGACTCTCGATCGTTGTCTTTGTCTCTCGCCCTCTCTCTCTCCGTCTCTGCGGGCTGGGGCGATCCAATTGGGACATAATCAATTATTCGCAATAAAAGTGAATAATTTTACTCTTCTTTTATTTGACTCCACAACCAGACCCAGACCCAGACACAGACCCAGGCCGGCGCCGTCGCCGTCGACGGCTTCGTCCTCGTCCTCGGATCGCCGGATCGGCTCCGGCTGGACCCGCGCGGGGACCGTAAAAGCGGAATTATTCCCGCCAATAAAACGGGACCCCTTCACGTCAACCAGCCGAGGCAGCGGCCGCCCGTGACGCATTCAAATTCGGCGTCGAGAGCCGACGCGACTCAACTCAACTCCATAAAAGCCACTTGTCGCATCGCAATGTGGGCCGTAGAGAGAGAAGCGGTTGGGGGCGTGGTAGAGGGCGGCGGGGGTTCGCTCATGATTGGCAGTTGTTACCTCCTAGCGCCGACGGGTGCCCGGCCGACCGACCGACCGACCGGCCGACCCTCGAGCGTGAGCAACAATTGCGGCGACCGAATCCTTGAGCTGCGGCACATCCGTGACGAGTCGCTCCGCTCGCCCCCTCTGAGTCTGGGTGCGGAGTGAGGGGACGATGAAATCAAATTTCGGCCTCGACAGGCCGGACCGACCCAGAGCGAACCGGACCGGACCGGACCGGACCGGACCGGACCGGACCGGACCTTGTCCAAGGGTCCTGTTGACCATTTTGCGTGATATATGAACCGACATGGTGGCCGTTTATTGAGCCGAACTGTCACAAACATGTGCGTCAATCAATATGCCAAACACATAACAACAACAACAACAACAACGACAAAAACAACAACATATCGATGGGCAACAACAACTACAAGAACAATGGCGCATCTACGACAACAGCACACAAAATGGCGAAGGCAGAACTGCAAGACGAGCAAATATTTATTTCGAAATTGGAAAATGCAAACGAAAAACTACAACAGCGATTGGCGAGGGCGAGGAGGACCAGGACCAGGACGAGGAGCGAGGACGAGAAGGAGAAGGAGAAGGAGAAGGAGGGCGGGAGCGTGGAAGGGAACGTTGACGAGGACAAGGACGAGCGATTGGGGAGGGAACACGGATGACGAGGCGAACGAGGACGACAGAGAGAACCAGAGCCAGGTCTAGGACTAGGACGAGCCGGCAACGAAGGAACCGACAAAGCCAATCACGTACCCTGTGCCGAGCCGGCCGAAGGGCGGTCGACCAGCCTCGGATGGGAAATATTAAAAATCACGTGGTGGGACCGAGGGCCGCCTGCGACGCCGGCGCGGGGTCGGGGCAATCGTTGCCCAAATTTGAATTATGGGCGAAATAAAGCGGACACCGAAAGGAACCCGGGGGACGGCCCGGCCTTCGACGAGCTTCACCTTTTTGCCGAGAGCCCTGGGGAGCCAAAGGGGCAACGGGGGGCCGTCGCGGAGCGATGGGACGAGGACGACACATTGACCGAGGCTCCGAAATCAATCGATTCAGCAGCTTGTCCAAATGAGCTCCTTTAGCATTTTGATGGCATTTGTTGACGACGCCGACGAGACGTTGACGATGACGACGTGGCTGACGGAGTTGTGGACGCGGGGGGCGAGAACTTGGACGATGGAGACGAGGACTTGGACGTGGACTTGGACGTGTGTACGAAGGAAGACGAGGACTCGTGCTGGACGCCAGCGAGGACTCGGTCGTCCGAGGCAGGACCCGACGGCTGCCGCTGTGGACACAGCGGAGTCCGAGCTTGGGTAGGAAGGAGGGAAGGTCGGTGGGTGGGTGGTGAGGACAGCTGTTGCTGATGTGCCATTGGGTGGAAATTTATTTGGACGCGCCCTGCGGCCTGCGTGCTGCGTCTCGTGCTCCACGCAGGGTCGAAGGACGGAGCTAATAATATGCGAGTGCATGTGTGCGCGGCGGGAGTGTCTGTGTGTGGGTGTGTGGCGCAGCGGGGAGGGCGACCAGGGGTGGAGGGCGCCGGGGCTGTCGGCGAAATGGCCGAAGTGTGCATAAATAATGCCCAACAATTTGTCAAAGTAAATTGAATGCAACCTCGACGCAAATATGATTTTTACTGCCACTCGACGAGGGCTGGGCCGCGTCTGGTCTGGTCCGGTCTGGTCTGGCAGGCGGTCGCGAGCCGCCAGCTTCAGGCACCGCCGCCCCCGCCCCTCCCAACACCCTTCCCTTCCCTTCCGGGCCTCCTAAGACAAGAAGCTTAGGAAGCGCGACCCACGACCCCCACCCCAGCGACTGCTCTTGTTCTCGGGCCCAACGCGGCGCTCGTTTGGGCAAAAAGTGGCCATTTATTTCGACCCAGTTACGCCCCCTCAACCCGGGCTCCCCTCAGCCCCCTCGCCGGCCACTCGCGACCACAGCAAAGAACGCGGCCCTGGCGACTGGCCGAAAGTCGCCCGGGCCCGCGGGCGAGGGTGGACAGTTTTCGTTTTTCTGTTTCCGGCTCCCCGAAAAAGGGTCCAAGTTCTAATTCCTTCGCCGGCCACCGCAAAAATGTCCGGCGGGAAAAAGTGCGGTTTAAAAATGGACGAAATTCCGCGCCCGGAGAAAGGTCCGGGGGCTCCATCCATCCATCCATCCATCAATCAAACGGCGGTTGAAATTGAAAAATACACAAAACAAAAATCACCAAATTCCCATGATTCCCGGGCAGGGCGGCGGGCCCAGGCCAGTGAGCGAGGCGTGGCCGGCCACCGCCCCTGGCCCCGCGATGGTCGTCACTTCCTTCCTCGCTTCCTTCCTTCCTCGCTTCCTTCCTTCCTGCCTTCCTGCCTTCCAACCGCACTCGGCTCGACTTATGCTGATTTCTATTGAGCTCCTTTCGGCACGAAGTCGCGTGTTTCGCGCGCCTCCTCACGGTTCAGGGGTCCGGGAGTCAGCGGAGGCTTCGTTTTTTCGTTCTTGGCGAATTAGGCGAATTTCCTGCGGATCTCCGGGTTTTTCTCCGAGGCCTGCGACCGAGCCTGTTGTGGAGAGAGGACCCAATTGCGGCCTGAAGGTGTTCACAGAGGCAGAGAGGAGTCGGATCAGCCTCGATTTGCACCGTCCTTCGGGGGCGAAATTCGAATCAACTCGTTCTCCGCTCCGAACCACCTCGACCCGGGGTGGACGGACGGCATTTGGCACTTGTCTTCCCAACACACCCCCCTGTCCCCGTCCCCTGTTCGAGTCCCTGTCCCGGGGCCGCACGCGGCGGACTGCAATAAATCGCAATCAACACGTCGACACTCGAGCGGAGAAGGTAAATCCTTGACAAGAGCTGTGCTCGAAATGCATGCAATAAAAAATCGTTTATAGCTGTTGTTGGGAATTCGTACGCACCATAAATTCCAATATACTCTCGGCTCGAGCCCGCGCCCCGGCAGCAGCTCGGGCAACGACGACGCCTCCAGTTCTAGCGGAAACAAAACAACCGAGCGGCGACAGACAGACCCACAGACAGACGGACGGACGAAGGGACGGCGGACGGAGGCAACACGCAATAATTCAAAACACACAAAATAGGATGTCAGGGCGACAGCGAGTCGAGTGGGCCGGGGAGGAAGGTGGAGGCACCGGTGGAGGGTGTAGCGGCCTCCGCCGGGCCCCTAATCGCGATCGGCCGCCTCTGCAGCCGCTGCCAAGTGCAGTGGACCGCGCCAGGGCTCCTCGCGGCATCCCGCCGGATCCAGCCGCAACCGCACGGACCCGCACGGTTTGCACACGGTCGAGGGGCCGGCCGGCACACACACATGCACATGGACGACTGCCACCCACACCCACACCGATACCGACACATGGCGGCCGGCACTTGGCAGGCAGTTTGTTTCCATTTCACATTTTTTGAATAATTCAGTTTCGCACGCGACTGTAATGCGGTCATAATATATGTTCGCCCGGGCCGTGTACGATATTAAAATGACGTTATTTATTGTGGCACCTTTCTTCGCCCTCGCCCTCGCCCTCGCCCGCACCGCCCTTTGCCACCCCTTGCCTCCTTGGCCACCCTTGCTCGGCCCAGCCTCCGGCTCGCGCCGGCCCGAGGAGCAGAACAACTCAAGCGAGCCGCCTCGGTGCACGGAACTCGAGCGCACAGTGGGCCGAATCGAGCCGAAGCGTCGTCCCCTTGGCCCTCCCCCCACCCTCGCCCTCAGAGCGCGGAACTTGGCCGGGGGCGCCTCGAGAGCCGGCGCTTTCTGGGTTAACGAGAGCGGCTTAGGCCACTTTGCCACGAGGATCGTGGTGAAGGGGGGCGGGTCAAAGGGGGGTGTCGTGGGTCGGTCCCACTGTGCGGCCTGGACGTGCATCTGTGCAGAATAATGATTTGCGATGTAATGAACAAAATTATGGGCTTGCATGCAAAACAAAGGACCGCGATTCGAGGACCAGTGCGAGCCAAAAACCCCGGGCGGGACGAGACGCCGCCATCGTCGTCGGCATCGTTGCTGTCGTCAGTCGCCGCGCCACTCGAGGGCCGGCGTCGGGGACCCTTGGCGGAAGAGGCCGCCAGAGGTGGTCGCTTGACGGTTGACGGTTGACGCCTGCCGGTTGATGGACCGCCGGAATGCTCTAATCTGGCGCACGTAAGCCCATGAATTCATTTCGTATTCACGGCTGCCGCCGATGCGACCAAGCGACCGAGCTGGCACAGATCTCGCGGAATCCTGCGTGAGGGCGGAGCCGCTCGAAGGCCGCGCCACGTCACGTGAGATGCGTGTTTGTGTCGGCGCGGAAAGTGTGTTAAGTTCCGAGCCGGAGGTGAGAATAACGTGGGTGCGCGACGAGCCGGGGCGCGGGGGTCGCCCTGGAAACCTGCCTAAGAAAGAAAACTTTGCTCGTTTCCCGCCCCGGCCCCGGCACCGGCCCCGGCCCGGCGCTGCGCCGAGTTGGCTGCCGCCGTGTCTGCGGCTTCTTGAAGATGAAGATGATATATGTGGGGCCTGCTTCCCGAACTTTGCTCTGCTCTGACAGTTGCTGAAAAGTGGATGCGAGATTTGCAACCCCAGCCCCCGCCCTCGTCCTCGTCCGCTCACGACGTCTCCAACGGCTGGGTTTCGTTTGTGTTTTCGTTTGCGGCGGAGCGAAAAATAATTTAAAATTAACAGGAGTTGCGGCGGCGACGACAACTGTGTTGTTGGCGGTTTGGAAACCCGGCTGCTGCGGGGTTGGGTTGGGAGCGTCAGCGGAATCGAGGCCGTGAACGGGGGTCGGGGTCGGGGGTCGATAAATCACGTTAACTACGTGAGGGGCCGGCCGTGTGTGGCCCGTGAAGGGTTCGCGGAAGGAGCTGACGAGGGCGCGCCGCCAACCGCGACGACATCTGCGACGGCGGCAGCCCTCGAGCCGGGAGCGCCGCGCCCGCCATCCTTCGCCCCACGTCGGGCAGGGTTCGATGGGCGCGATGGGTTGCTTTGTTTAATCAATAAAACCGTGGGCCAACGGCAGACGCCCCTCGGCCTCGTCCACGGCGCCTCGTAAACCCCGTGGCTGACGGAGATTCCCTGGCGCTCCCTCGCCCCCGACGTTTCCACGAAATTCGGTGCAATCAGCAGCAGCAGGAGTCAGCAACAAGAACACAATGTTGCTGCTGGCTGGGCCGTAGCCGGAGCCGGAGCGCGATCATCCAATTGATGGCCCTTCGACATCGACATCGACTTCGACATCGACATCTTGTGCGACGACATTTTTAAATTCAAATCGCGTCCGGAAGCCAAACATTAATCAACAATGTTGCCAATGCAATTGCAGTTCGCAATTTGTCGTCGCTCGGCTTCTGGCGGCCGACGTCGTCATCGTCGTCATCGTCGTCGTCATCGCCAAAGTCACGGCGACTCCGGCTCGGGTCGTTGGCGTTGCTGGCGAACCACGAAAACCAACCCGACCCCACTCGCCCTGTCCCGACTCCTCCTCGTCCTCGTGATCCGCCGGCAATCAAAGAATTCGTCGAGTTTATGACGCCGCGGCAGCCGTTTTCGTCCTGCCGCGAACTGCAACGCACGAGCGGAAGCGGAAGCAGAAATGCAAATGGGCCCCCAACGCCCCCAGGAGTCTTTATGGCTCGACCAGGGAGCGACGGGGGTTCGGGAGCCAGCGGAGCCCAATAAATAAGCCGTAAAGCGCTTCCTCGCTAAATGATTATGACCGCACTGCACTGTCGGCAGGACGGAGGGCATCGCGAGGGGATCGGGGTGCCTGTAGGAGAACCGGAAGTGGAAGACGAGGACCGGGCTCCGGCAGGATTCCGAATGCAGCGGACGTTTCGGGAGAGCGCTAAAGATTTATATCGCGGATTTGTGGAGCAAACAACGCGTGTCGAACCGCCAGGACCGACGACGAAACAGGAGGATGAACGAACGTAGAACCCGGACCGAAATCATGAGGTCCCCATTGGGTGGGCGGCGGCGGTGGTTCCTAAGTGGAAGTTTAGTACAGAGACAAAATAACTCAAGGACGACGTGTCGTCGCGATCGAGCGATCCTTTGCTCTTGACGTGGTCTACTTTGTGCAGCGAGGGAGCTCGGCAGGTCCCTCCCTGAGATGCAAACTTGCCGACCAAAATCCCTTGGATCCGCGGTCGCTTTGGAGGTCCTTCGCGGCGATTCCAACTCCAACTCCGACTCCGACTGCGTCAGTGGTTCGTTCGCAACACGTCGGAAGCGATGCGATCGGAGTCGATACGAGACGATAATTCGATGATAGTTTTACTGGCTTCCGGTTTAGAGGACGGCGAGGAGTCGGGCAGGGACCGAGGGACGGGGTCGAATTGACGGTCCCCGGTTACGATTGCGAGAGCGATTGCCGTCAAGTGCGCTCCCGAATTATGCAATAAATCAAAGATATCTCGGGTTTCGCCTCGTCTCGCCTCTCGCCCTTCAGCTCGCCCTCCATCTGTCTGTCTGAGGACTCGCTCGACATCATCTGCTGCCTGGCCCCGGTGGACGGCAGTCGGTCGGAGTGCGTTGGCGGCTGACGGAAGCCTCCCCTTGGGAC
This sequence comes from Coelopa pilipes, assembly GCA_947389925.1. Classification (NCBI taxonomy): domain Eukaryota; kingdom Metazoa; phylum Arthropoda; class Insecta; order Diptera; family Coelopidae; genus Coelopa; species Coelopa pilipes. The sequence continues at coordinate 39,996,160 of OX376699.1, forward strand.
GCGGCTCCATCGCCTCGAGGAGGCGGCTGGAAGTGTTGCTCCCAAGCTGGGAAGCGATTTCGAGGAAGCGGCCGGAGCAGGAGCAGCAAGAACAAGGACCAAGGAGGAGCAGCAGAAGGCGATGGTGAAGATGACGATGACGACGACGATGACGATGACGACGACGAAGAGGGCGACGAAGACAAGGACGAATACGACGATGAAGACGACGAAACCGACGAGACGACGGCGACGAAGACATCGACGAAGAAGACGACGACGAAGGACGCAAGGAAGAAGAAGGGAAGATGGCCAAGACGATAAGTACGAGAGAGTGAGAGTGAGAGAGGAGAGATGGGGGAGAGTGAACGACGAAGACGCACAAGTTAATATACAAAGTAGTAATTTACTTGCACGTCCCCCAGAGGGCCATTAAAGTTAACAACAGCAGCATCAACAGAAACAGCAACAGCAACAGCAAAAGCATCAGCAGCAACAACAGCAACGGCACTACAACAATGTGAGTGGCAAGAAATCTGAGGAGCGACGCTTATCGGAGCGATGGGGGGCAGTGGGCGGTGGGCGTGGCGGCAAAGCGCACGGAATGCGAATGAGCGGCGACGGACGCTGATTGCCGAAAGATGGATTCGGTTGTGAACCGGGCACCGGGGCCAGGCGGGCTCCCGACGCCACCCACCCGGCGAACCCCTTCCGAGAAGAGGCGACAAGGGGTCCAAGAGGGCGGGCGACGATGGTGAGAAGGCTGGCGACCGGCAGGCAACGAGTCCAGGCGAAGAAGGGGGTCCAGAAGACCACCCAAGGACGCCGAGGTCCGCTGGAGCCGACGGGGCGCCGTCGACCGGTCCTGGGAAGCGCGTCCAGTCCGCGCTCTTCGCACGCCAACACTTCATTAAACGCACGCAGCCGCGCCCCGGGCACCGCCGAGGGCCGCCGCCGCAGCGGACGCGATTCCCAGGACACGGAGGGCGGGGGGCGGTTCTCGGTTCTCGGTTGCCTCCTTCGACCGGTGACCACCAGCGGGTCGGGGTCGAGCTCGCGGTCCGCGTGTCCATCCCGGAGTCCTTCCGAGTCGCTCCCTCTTCCCAGGACCGCAGGAGCTGGCCGGCTAATTGCGCCCTGCCGTCGACTACTGAGGGTTTTAATTTCAGTCCGTTTCCGTTCCGTTGGGCTTCGCGACGACCGAGAGCCGGGCACCGAGCACCGGTCACCGACCACGGAAAGCCGGAAGCCGCACAGGACACGTCGTCGTCCCTGTCGGTGTCGCGTTTCCCGTGCAATCGATCGTGTCACCGATAGGCGATCATTACGACGTCGTCCACGACGACGTCGGCGACCGTGCGCAGGTGGGCGCAGGGCTTCCGAGCAGGATCGCGAGCCAGATGGCACGCCGGGCAGCAGGGGTGGCCGGGTTCCCGCGGACGCCCTCTGGATCCAGATCGCGCTCGACAGGCCGGTTGCATGTGGCCGAGTGGGTTCTCGAGGGTGCCTCGATTGAGTTTGTCTCCTTTAATCACCAGCTTGAGCTTCTACGGGAACATGTGAAATTTCAGACTACTACGTTTTTGGTCACATGATAATAATGATAATAATTCTGGTGGATTTGACGAAAAGGAGCAACAAAATGAAAACCAACAGGAAATAGAAAAGCGAAATCGACGACCAAGCGATCTTCGACCTGGTCGCCCTGGGTCCGTGGACGGAGGTCGCACGGGGCACGTCGTCGACGTGGCCGGAACAGGAGAGGACGACGGCCAAGGACGACGTGTTCGTCTTGGGCCACTTCCAGACGTGGCCGCATCACCTCACGCTTGATTCGCCGTCCTCGTCCGCGTCGTCCATCAAACGCCTCCCACCCCGCCGGCCCGCCGGAAGCCACTCGCCGCAGGGCATTAAAATGACAATCGTGTCGTGTCCTCTCGGTCGATCGATCGACCGGCGGATGGATGCGAATCATTTGGAATTCATCGGGGAGGACGCGAAGGGTCGTCCTTCGGAGAAGGGGCGAGGGAGAGGGAGAGGGAGAGGGGGATGGAGGGAGGAGGTTTTGCAACCGTTTAAATTCCCTGCAGCACGTGACAGGTGCGTGATTGATTGCGACCGAGGATGACAACTGATGCAGCACAGCACAGCAACAGCAATTGCAACAACAACAGCAACAAGGACACACGACGACGACTCGGCTGTCAAATTGTCAATAATGACACCAGTGCGGGACGCATTACAGGACTCGCCGCCCCACCCGCGGGTCGCCCGGACGCACAGAACGCACAGAACGCCGAGGCTGGAGAGGAGGACGGGAAGCAGATGAAAAACGAATCAAAACTCATCACAAAGTGAAGCCGGCCGGAAAGAAATCCGAGGGCGGAGGCACCGAGGGACCGACCGGCGGCCGACTGAGGGCCAAAGGAGGGCCAAAGGATGGGCCGCGCGACCGACCGACATTTGCCATCGACTTAATTGGGAAGCTCGGAGCTGCCGCGACGTCGCCGTTTTGGGCGCAGCCTCCACGGGGCGGTGGGACGGAAACGGAAACGGCCACGACGACGATGAGGACGACGACGATGAGGACGACGGAGATGGCGATGGCGACGATGGCGATGGCGACGACGGCGATGAGACGGAAAAAGCGCAAACAGAATTTGCATAAAACTCTTTGGCGAAAACAACTTTAATAAAAATTAAAATGAACTTAAGGCTCCAGGACGAGGACGAGCCGAACTCCACCCCCACCGATGCCAGCCCCAGAGCGACCGCCCGACCGACCCCTGGCCGCGGCGACCTCGCGCTCCCTCCCTCCGTCGACTCCCTTTGTCGCTGTTAATTAAGAACAGAACCGCAACAAGCGCCAGCCGAGGCGGCTGCGGCAACCCTTTTAATGGCCCCTCGCCCCGCCTCGGCGCGGCCGTAATCCTTGGTAAATTGTTTTCTTAATGAGCCCTCGACCTGCGCGCAATTTCCCACTTGCTGGGCGGCCAAAAGTCAACTCCGCCGAAATGTTGCGGTCGCCTCCCGTGCAGCGCGCTCGCAAATCCGCCGGGCTCGGCGACGGCAGGGGGCCCTGGGGACGTCCGGGTCGGCGCTGGGCGAGATCCGAGTCCTCGGGGCGGCTGCAAATGAAATCGAGTGGAAATTTCGCGGCGACTCCCGGGCAATCGATGAAGGTCGTGGTCAGGCATCCGGTCGAGGTGCGACAAGAGATTTTTCGGGTCCGAACCTCGAACGCACTGGGCGAAGATCGCGAAATTCGGGTGCCAGAAGAGCAGCACGCAGAGGGTCGGTGGGCTGGGCTGGGGAGGGGAGGCGGCCGACACGACACGACACGACTTCGCCGGACCGTAACAAGTTGTCGCAATAACTTTGCGCAGGACCCGCGCGCCGCCGGCCCGGCCATTGTGCGGTTTCGCTCCGGCAGCGGCCGCAGCAACGACTGCAACAACGGCCGACTTAACCAGGCATGAATCGCCGCAGCCAGAGCGACCGCAACAACAGCAACAACAACAAGAACGAGGAGTAGGAGCAACGCATTCAGAAACAAATGGCGCCGGGCACACCAAATAAAACACGGCCGAGACTCAACGCCGGCCAGGAAGCAGAGCGAGACGCGGCCAGAGTTATGAGCGGCGGCAGCGACACCGGCCAACAACAACAAGGGCCAACAACAACAGGGAACGGCAACAGCAAGGAACGACAACAAGGTCCGACAAGCACCAAAACTAAGAACGACCAACGACCAACGACGACGACGACGACAAGCGCAACAACCAAAAACGAGGCAGCGCCGAAAGGAGTCGGGCGTCCGGGACGCATTTGCAGCAGGACGCGCCGCGACCTCGTCCTGGCGCGACGTCCTGCGGCGTCGCCCACGGCCGGTCGAGGTCCTTTGCATACGGCGTTCGCCGGAGCGACGGCGACTGCAGCGAAAGAGAGAGAGAGAGGGGAGGGAGAGGGAGAAAGAGAGAGCCTAATGGACGAGAGTCGCAATAAAGTGGAAATCAACAGTCCTTAACATTACAACAACAACAACAACGACAGCACCAACAGCAAAAACAACCACGACGTCGACGGTCGACCGTCGGACCAGGCCAGAAAGAGAAGACGAAAGAGCGCAAACCAGAGGCGGCCGAGCCAGAAAAAATCAAAAAACAGACAGATGGGGGGGGGGGGGGGAGTGTGTTGTTGGTTTGTTGGTGTTGTGGTTGTTGTTGGAGCGCCACGAGCGAGACAACGAAACAATGGCCGCCTCAGCGGGATCCCTGGCGACGCGCCGCTGGGCACTTGACGCCGGAGTAATCTAAGAAGGCATTAAGAGTAACTGCAACAGCCGAAGTTACAATTACAGGCCGGCCGGGGCATGGCCGGGGGACCAGCGGCGAGGGGACCCGACCTGAAGGGGGACGGCCAGCGGCGTCCGAGGGCCGGCGGCGTGGGGCGCGCGAGAGGCGTGAGAAACAGAAACCGAAACAGAAACGGAATCTGGAGGCGATTCGGAATGAGGTCATGTGGAGCCGACGCCGGGCTGCCCCGACCGATCTCTGTCGCCCTCTCTCTCTCGCCCCACTCCGGTGCTGGTTTCTGTGCTGAGGCCGGAATAATTTCGTGTACGCCGGCGAGAGGCGTCTCGCATGTCACCTCGAGCGTCACGAGGCGAATGCAAAGCGAGTGAAAACCACCCGAGGCCCCGAGGACACCCTCGTCCTTCGACGGAGACTCGCAAGGCGGGCGATGGGGGAGGCGACGGAGCTGGCCGGACACGCTGAGGACGTGTGGGTGGCGACCGAACTCGACCGAGCTCGACCGAGCTCGACCGACTCCTGCCCACCGACTCAACCGGCTCCAGCCAGCGGAAGGGGGTGGGAGTCGGAATTCGATTGCAGTCGGATCCGCCGACATAAAGGACTCGAGCGGGCGACTCATTAAACGCTTAAGCGGCCACAAAGCGCCGGATTGCAGCCAGGACTCGGGCGCTTTTATGGACCCGCGCGCAGCTCCCGCCCCACTGAACCCCAGCCTCAAGCGCTGGCCCCGTGGAAGGATTCGCGGCACTTGATGGCGTATAACATTTACATTTGAATGAAGCGCCGTCGACGTCGCCATCGCCGTCGTCGTCGTCGCCGTCGCCGTCGTCGCCGTCGTAAACCTGGCATCATCAGGAGCAGGGGCCGCAGGAGCAGGAGCAGGAGTCGGCGGGTCTCAGGTCGTCCTGGCGATAATAACAATATCTGGGAAATCGTGTAATAGTTTTTAGTTTAACGCCCTGCTTTCCGTCCGTCGCCAGGGCTGCCGGCCGTCCGTCCGTCCTCCGCCGTCGGTTGCCGGTCGTCGGTCGTCGGTTGCCAGCTGCCGGCTGCAGGTGGATTATGCTTTACGACCCCCTGGACGCTTATTTATCACGGCGCCCGGCCCTCGCGGAGGGTGGCGGAGCGGCGAGGGCGCCATGAAAACGCACTTAAGACGCCGCCCCACCTCCCGCCCCCCCTTCCGGCCACCTCCGCCTGCCTCTTCGCCCGCCTCGCGCCCCTCCGCTCCCTCGCCCGCTTTCAACGGCTGTCAAACGACGAAATTTGTCGTCGTCGGACCATTGAAAGCTCGTGGATCACGACGCTCGTCCTTCCGCAGCCCCTCCGACTGCCTCCGACCCGCGACCAGGGCATTCAAATTCCGTTGATTCGTTGCTCATGTGCAGCGCGCCGCATGTGTGCGCGGGTGGCCGGGCAGGGGTTGAGGGTGGGAGGCGGCTGCAGCATCTCGTTTTATTGCACTTTAAGCGATTTCTCAACACTTCGCACCTTTTGACGTGCCCGCCGCGCACTGCGGGACGACGAGGCAGGGGGAGCGAGAGGGCTATATTTCAAACACAATAAATCTCCGCTCTTTGGCGCCTTCGACGAGGGGCTCCGCGCGGCGAGGTGGCGAGGGGCGGCAGGGGCGGAGGCAGCGACAGATCCCGCCTTCCCTTGCCGGTGGAAGGCACTGGATCAGAGCCTGATGGATGGACCCGGCTTCAACCAGAACAACCGACCACCCCCCCCCCCCCCTCCACGACTCACGGCCCTGCGCCGAACATGCAAATGCAATTTCCGCACGTCCGCGGCGGCTGATTTACGCCGAGGACGGACGACAGACGGCGGACGGACGGACGGACAGACGGAAGGACGAGAGACGGCCTCGTACTTCATGCAGACTCGAGACTGCAGTGGCCGGGGAGGGAGGGGGTGGAGGGAGGCGGTTGTTCGAGGCGGTTGCGACGACTGGCGACTGGCGGCTGGCGGCTGGAGCCTCGGCAGCCCGGCGAGGAACTTCCTAATTAGATCCAATTTAAAGTTTCCAACTGACCACAAATTGTTGGCTTTAATTTCGACTGCGCTGCCAGATGATGTCTTCGGCCAATCTGCCCAGCGACCGACGGCCCCCAACCCCCAGTCCGAGCCCGCCCGCGTCTCCACCGAGCAAACGAACTTAAATATTTTATTAACTCGTTGTCAGTCGGCCCAGGAGCCGGGGCGGCAGGAGCGAGAGGCGGACGCGAACGACCGACACAGAAAAGCCAGATGCACAACAAAAAGGCGAACAACAGCAACAACAAGCACCAGAACAACAGCAACAGGAGGGACAACAACAAGCAGAGCTACAACAACACCTTTAACGATGACAACTTTTGTCTGCGAAACGCACAACTTTTAAAAACAAACTTTCCAAAGGTGAAAAAAGCAACCGAAATGAGCGACTTGAGCGAGGGCTGGCGACGGAGCCGGGTCGACTCGAGGCCCGATGGAGCCCGCCCCAGCCCTGGCGTCGTTTCCGGCGCTCCCGGGTGGACAAACTACGACGAGGCCGGATGTGACGCCGACCCCAGCCGCGTGGACGAGGGCGGGCCTCAACGAGTTAAACGAGATTCAAGTGTTTTTACGACGACGGCGACGACGACCGCGACCGATCCGCCCGCCCCCCTCGACCTCGCCCACGTCGCCACGACCACGGCGTTTAAATAATTCAAACAAAGTTAATTAACCGTTAAAAACGCTGCTTGCTTGGCACCGCGCTCGCCCCGCGCCACCGCTCCGGGCGGCCCCAGGTGCCGTCCCTGGGCTAAGTGGGGTGTGTGGGGGCTGGGGGCTGGGGTCGGACTGTGTTTGGGGCAAAAAGAGTGTGCACAGAAATTACTCGTGACGTCTATTTGTGTGTCACGGAAATAGTTTAGGAATTATTGCTCTCGAGATATTGTCACAGTTGACAGACAGTTACAACTTGATACGGGTCCTGCGCACCCACACACCCAGGGACCCGGTGACACTCAGTCACCGACACACACACGGACACCCCCCGACTCCCACTAGTGCCCCCCGCCACCCTCTCACCCACGCAGCCCCGCCCCTGGCCTCGTGCAGCAGGTGCGCCCCGGTCCTCGTCCCCGCTGCCCGCCGCCCGCCGGAGCGCGTGGCATTCCAGGAGGGGGCTGACATTCATTACCGGCCCCTCCCCTCCTTTTCCACCACCTCCACCTCCACCCCCTCGCCATCGGCATCGCCGGCTCGTCCGCCCGGCGTCGGCCGCGTCGTGAACGGGGTAAACAAGCGATTAATCACCGGTTATGAATGGGACAACTTGTAGCAACACTTGCAGCAACAACTACAACGACGACGAGAGAAGAAAATCAGCAACAACAAGTGGAACATCAACAACGACTAGGAGAATAGCAACAACTAGTGGAAGCCACGCCAACAACAGCCGGCGCCGACAGACAAACAGACAGACAGGCAGACACAAGGAGACAGGAGAGAACGCAAAAAAGCGACAGGAGCCAGGCGCCGGTTCCTCGTTGGAGGCGTCCGCAGTCCGCAGGAGCCCAGGACTCGTTTTTGGAGGTCGAAAAAGTCGGTCCCTGAGGGATGGGATCGGATCCGGACCTCGCCTGTCGCCCGGGGCAGGCGGCCACGACGAACCACTCGACGATGCATCGTTTGGGCGAATGGGAAAGGCCCAGGTCCAGGCCCAGTGGCCCGGTTGCCGGCTGACGTCCATCGGTCGGGGCGAAAATCAATTCGTCGCGCGGCCTCGCTTTAATTGCTGGCAAATCGGCCGAGTCCATTAGGAGCGACCTCCCGGGGCGTCCGCCCGGCCGCGAGTTCCACTCATTTCCGACACGAACGGTGAGAGTGCGAGTGTGAGTGCGAGTGTCTGTGTGTTTGCCTGGGTGTCGTTGGCGGGTCTGCGGCTGTGTCTGTGTCTGTGTGTTTTGTGTTTTGTGTGCTAATGCAACAAGTTCTGCGCAATCATAAATAATCGCTGCTTACAAAATGCTGCGAGTTGCAAATCACTCACTCAGCCTTAGAGCAGCAACAACGGAGCAGCAGCAGCAACAACGCGAACAACATCACAACAACAAACAGCATTAATGGCACCAACGACAATGGAAATTTATGCAAGGAAGTGGTTTCTCGCAGACGCGTCGGTGGCGCTCAGTCACCGACAGTGGGCCCGACGACGTCGACCTGCTCCGAGCCTGAGCCGCGGCCGGAAGTGGCTGCGGCTGCGGCGGCGGGGCCCTCGAGGGACCTCCAGGCGACGGCGCACAGTGGGTCGGGGTGGAAGTTCTTCATTTCTTCATAGTAGAGATTCTATTTTATATTTTCTATCACTCTACTTTACTACCATTTTAAAATAGTACACAAAACGTCTGTAATTTAAAATAGTGGTTTTGCTCTTTTTGCTATTTTTGTTACTCATTTTTGTATCCCACATGTTTCCTGTTTTCTTAAATTATTTTCGTGTAGTTCAAAGAAGAAGAAAATCGTTCAAAATACTGAGAAAAACAATTATTCTTCTTCAAATCTCCGAAATCGTTATTTCATAGTCGAAAATTTCACTATTGAATTTTCAACAATACTTTATTTATTAAGAGGTTCGTCCGAATAAAGTGAACATTTACAAAAACCAAATTTTTATTTTGTTTGACATCGAAGTCTCCGATTCACGAAAGTCTTTAAAAGTATACTGGTAAAACTATTTATTTCTAAATATAAACCCTAAATCATTCTTGAAAAGAGCGTAAAAATGTGAAGGAAAAGTATTTTTTCTATTTTCGGTGACACCGAACTGCACTCAAATTTCAATATTATCATTGGCAATTTTATTTATTATTATTTTCAGTAATTACTTCCTGGAGTGTACCGAAAACGGCGCCGAAGCCGCCCCGGGCCTGTGACTTTTGGGTGCCCTCGAGCCACTGTGCGGCGGACGGAACGCGACACCCGGAGTCCCCGAGGCCCCCCGCACTCAGCAGACGCTGCCCCACTGTGCCGGAACTGGGCCTGAGGAAGCCCCCTCTCCCGGCGGTCGGCTGCAATTTGTGACATGCAATGCCATTGTGGCCAGCTGTCGTTGCCGTGGCCGATGGCGGCGTCGGCGAAGGTGTTGTTGTTGCTCCTGCTGCTGCTGCTGTCGTTAGTTATTGCTGTTGTTGTCATTTGTAGCTGTCGCGACTCGGATTTGGCGAGCAATCAATGGACTGACACGACGCGACTCGACTCGGCCCGGCCCGGCCCCGGTCCTTGGCGAAGGTGCAGCCGCCCAGCCGTCGGCACTTGGCGGCGCAGCGGGGGCGGCCGCCGGGCGAGTGGCGAGTAATCAATTTGGAATTTGTCATTGTCAGGCGCCTAAATGCGGGACATTTATTAATTTAAACTCGCGGCTCCGCGAGGCCCGGCCCGGGCTCGCGATATTAAATGCTAATTAGGGCCATCAGTCGTCGCGTCGGGGGCGCCCTTCGCATGTCCGAGCGAGAGCGAGTTCACCGCGGGGGGGGGGGTCCAGGCGGCACCAACCTCCCGCGCCCCGCAAGGACATGCGCAAGGACACCTCGCTCCAGCCCTCGTCCTCATCCTCGTCCTCGCCTGCTGCTCTGTCAATTTACCCGACATTAGCTTTAATTTTCGGAATTATTTGCGCCACTTTTGTTTTTGTCACATTTTATACTCGCCGTAATTAATTACATTAATAACAAGGACTAAATCTTCTATTAATCCAGCCGCAGCACGCACCCGACCAACGGCCTCCGCCACCCACCACGACGAAGGCGTCTCCGCCCTCTCCTGGACACCCGCTGCCGGCTGCGGAGCGTGAATTTGGGAAAAACTTCCTCGGAAAAACGCCAGACGGACGGACGGACGCACACATACGCACCCGAGCCGCGTGAGTGCAAGTGGCGTCAAAAGTTCCGAGTTCCGAGTTCCGGGCGGGCGGCAGCAACGAGCCGAGGACCCACGCACTCCACGCCCGAGCCGGAGCCGGAGACGGAGACGGAGCAGGAGCCGGGGCCGGGCCACTCGGGATAATTTATGGCTTTGCTCCTGTTAATCCGGCGAAGAAATTGCTTTGATTCATCGGGCGCCGCACAAAGAGTTGCACGAGCCGGAGCCGGAGCGACGAAGCGGAAGCTCGGAGGCTGCGGGATCACATATTAATTAGGGAGAGCGAGGGAGCCACGAGTGCTCCCTGCCAGCCCGGCCGGCAGTTAAAGTCTTAATCATGGGCAGCTCCTCGCTGAGTATGCAACGAGTCCCTTGAGGGAGGGGATCCAGTGCGAGGGGTCAATTAAATGATTCCGGCCTGATTGCGAGGGGGAAGCGGACGATGGGGATGATTGGGATGATTGGGACGATTGGGTTGGAGGACTTGATTCACTATTCTTTTGTGTCGGCTTTTTGAGATAAAACTGTAGGAACCATCGCCTGAGGGCATCCACGACCCCAGGTGGTCCTTGGGGCCGCCTGCGTTCCATCGCTCTATTTCGCTCGGGCGTCATCGGGCCAAGGTCGAGAGTCGAGAGTCGAGAGCCAAAAGTCGTCCGCAAATTAAACATTTTAAAGAACCTTGTCGCCGATTCTAAGCCGTCGTAATCTACTTTATTGCTCTTGTCTTAGACCCATCAGGAGACTATCCGGGCGCTCAGCATCTCGTCCCATCCCTCTCGGTCCATCTCGGCGCGCTCGCCATCACTAGCGCTCAAGCGCCGCTCTCTACTCCGGAGCGCGCCGCGCGCCGCCCGCTCTCCGGACCGACCGCAAACTATTTGGACGGACCACCCACCGAGTGCGGGTTGAGCAGAGCGACAACAACAACGCCAACGCCAACAACGGTTGCCCCACCACCGCCGCCCCTCGACGGGTGCAACAGGAATCACAACGCACAACGATCCACATCCGGGTTCACAGCTTCGGGCAACAACTCCGCGCTCTCCAGAGGCGACGGCGACGGCGACGGCGATGGCGCGAGGGTTGGGGTCGGAACCACCTGCCGCTGGTGCAGAGGCGGGTGGGGGGAGGCAGATGGCGGCGGTGGCGGGCGCTCAGCAGGTGGGCGGCAGGCGGCAGGCGGGCGGGCGCCTCCCGGGGCGGCCTGCAATTGCGGTCAGAGTGCAGCACGACGCGAAGCTCGGAGAACTCGGTCGTCGCCGCCAACGCCGTCGCCGTCGCCGTCGCCATCGCCGTCGGTTCGTCTCCGGCCGAGTCGAGTCGAGTCGTCGCGTCGCGTCGCGTCGGGCGCTCGAGAGGCGGCCGAAGCACGCCACAAGTGTGTGTGCGGCGGACACAGCGTGAAGCACACAGGTCGCCGTCGCCGGGCGCAGGCGCCGGCCGAGGGCGCGATGGTGTGCGTGGCGTGGCGTTCGGTCGGCGGAGAGAGAGAGAGAGAGCGACGAGGGTGGGACGGGGAGAGAGCGAGAGAGCGTCGGGCGAATGTGTTGCGCTGCTACTTGTTGTGTCTGCGACGCTCGAGGCGCGCTCCCGGAAATAGTGCGGTACACAGAGAGAAAAGCGAGGGCAGAGACCGCCGAGCAGGTCTTCGAAGGGGTCGCCACGAGAGCGGCTTCCGAAGCCTCGTCCGGTTTCTCGCGGTGCTCTGCAGCCGCCGCCGGAGCGAGCTGCAGCGAGAGGACGCCTCGACCCACCCTCGTGCTCCTGCTCGGCTCGGCTCGGCTCGCCCCCGATCTCGAGGGATGCAACACATGGCACTGCGACCCACGCCGACCCACCGACAGCCATTTTGGGCGCCCGCGACCCCACTGCGCAGCGGAGAGCAGCCGAACCGTGGAGCGAGAGAGAGCCAAGTCGGAGAGAGCGAGAGCAGTCGGCGAGAGCCGTTGGCGGTGTTGGTGCGCAACACAGAAACCGACGCAACCCCCGGGGTGAGGCGCGGCGAGGGCGGCGGCGGCGGTGGCAGAGCCCGACGCAGCGGCCGCCGTCGGACGGTGTTGCTCGCTCAGCGCACTCCAGTAGAAGGGAGTGGTACGTCAAAAACTGACGCACATCCGTGAAACCGTGCGAAAATTCGATTCAAATTTTCTTTTATTTACTCAACTCAACTCAACTCGCCTCGACTCGACTCGGCTCGCTTCAGCTCAACTCAGCTCCTTCAGCTCGTCCTGTCTCGTCTCGTCCCGTCTCGCCAACTCGCCATCTCGCCTCGTCTCGTCACGTCTCGCCCCGAATCGCCTCGCCACGGATCGCCTGGTATCGAATCGCATCGCATCGCATCGTCGCCCATCGGTCGCCTGAACTCGCCTGAACTCCACGACTCGAGACTCCGCGCGGCTCCCGCCCAACCCCCTCGGCTGGCTCGGTCGGTCGGTCGGTGCGGTGTCGGTGTCGGTCCCAGTGTTTTTCGCCCGCCTCCGTCGCGCCGCCAACCGCCAACCGCCCTCGCACCCGGACTCGATCCCGCTCGCCGATCCCGATCCCGCTCCCCATCCCGAGGGCGACCGGGAGCCGGACTCAGAGTCGGAGCCGCGCTCGGGCGGGCGACGTCGGACGCCGGACGCCAGGAGGACGCCCAGAGGCAGGCCCAGGACGAGGAGGGACGCGGCCTGCGAGCGGAGGAAAACAAAGTGAGTTCGGGAGGGATTCGATTCGATACGACTCGATTCGCCGAGCCCTCCGCCCTCCGTCCTCCCCCGGCCACCGGAGCCCGCCGCAGTGACGCAACCGGGGGCCCCGCGCCTCGAGAACCTTCGGCCGCTTCCGCCGAACGTGAAAATCTCGAAAATTGCAAGCGAAAATCTTGCCGATGATTACTTAATATCCTTTGGCAGTCGTCGTCGTCGTCGTCGTTGTCGTCTTGTTGTTGTTGTTGTTGCTGCTGCTGCTGTTCCTGTTCCTGTTGTGCCCGCCGTTGTTGGTGTCGCTCTCGTGCTAGTGTTGGTGTTGTTATTCTCGCTGTTCGTGTCAGTGTTGGTGTTGGTGTTGCTGTTACTGTTGCTGCCAGTGTGGTTGTAGTTGTTGTTGTGGCCGTGTCAGCGCAGCTCGCGGTGGTGGCGGCGACGCCGACAACGACGCCGACAACGACGCGGCCGAGCACCCCACGACACGAGCGCTCGCGAAGCCTCGTCGCCAGCGTGGCCGCCACTCGTGCCAGCCTCGTGGAGAGCCCGAGCGCCCCGGGCGTCCATGTGTGCGTCCATGTGGGCGCCTGTGCCTCTGTGTGTGTGTGGCAGAGAGTCTGCCGAACCAGTGAGAGTGGGAGAGAGAGAGAGAGAGAGCGAGAGCGAGCGAGTGTTTGTGACGAGTACGAATGGATTAAGTGTGGCAACGTCTGAAGGGTTCGGGCCGAGCCCGGAGAGTGTCTGCGACAAGGACGAGCGCGGGGCGGGGGCGCCGACCGACCGACCGACCGACCGACCGACGACGGCGGGGCGGAGCGGAAGCGAACGAGGCCTACGAGGCCGCGGCTGCAGCGGGTGGCGCGAGCGACGACGACCAGCTCGTGAACCGGATGCAGGACACGACCAAGATGGCGTCGCACGTTCGAGGACGGCGACGAGAACCAGGCCGTGGACGTGGACGAGGACGACGAGGGGTTCGCTGTTGATCCTGGCGGCGGATGTACAGAAAATCGGCCCCCAGCCCCGCCCCGGCGAACACTTGTTTGCGCCCAAACAGAGCGCGCGGCGTTGCCAACGTCGACGAGACGAACCGAGTCGCGCCGAGCAGGGCACGAAACACGACGGTTCCGGCCTGCACGACACGCGTCCGCAACTGGGGCCGACGGGCCGACGACGACGACGACGACGACGACGACGATGACGGTCGGACCTCTTTCGGCCCAACTGGTTCGCATCAGCCCCCGGCCCCTCCCCGCGGGGTCCGCCGGGCGCGAACCACCTGAAGATTTCGGTTTCGGAATCGTTGACCGCTCGCCTCCGACGCCGCCGCTGGCCCTGCCTCTGAGTCACGCAGCAAGCGTTGGCCCGGCAGCGGCGCCTGCGGACGCCTGTGTGGCATGGGTCGCTGTGTGTGTGTGTGTGTGTGGGTGTGTGGCATGTGTGCTGGTTCGTTCCTGTTGCCCCCGACCCGTGGCCGAGCGAAGACCGCGAGCGGCCCGCACGCAAGCACCGAGCAAGCCATCGATCCTGCGGCGGTTCCTGTTGCTATTGTTGTTGTTGTTGTTGTTGTTCGGAGGCCTCTGCCCGGAAGGCGGCGGCGATCGGATTTCGCGGAAGGTCAAGGGTCGCCGGCCACGTCCGCCAACACAGCGGCGGCAACACCCACCACCGACGGACGGACGGACGGACGGACGGACGGACGGATGGTTCATTATTTAAAAACGCGGCCGCCCCCGCCTCGCGACTCTTAATTAAATTTCCTAATTTCAGGACATCGACATTAAATATGGATGTCCTGCCGGGCGCCGCCGACTGTTGGGGAGTGTGTGTGTTTGTGTGTGGGTGTGCGTGTGACGGTGTGTGCGGCAATGACGCTATTCTGACAGGTGGCCGTGGACCCGTCAACGGCGCCCCGGCAACAGCGACGGCAACGGCGACGACCGAGAGGACGCCAGCAACCTGCATGTGTGCGTCTCTCGCTCTCTCTCTCTCTCTCTCTCGCTCTCTCTCTCTCGCAGACACGACCCCACCACCACTGCAGCAACTGTAGCTCCAACAACAACGTCGAGAGCTTCGGCGCTCCTCGTTAAAAATTCAATTAAAAATCTCAACGGCTGGCGATGATGAGGCTGCTCTTGATGTTCTTGTTTGTGTTGTACTTGTTGTTGTTGATGTTAGAGTTGTTCTTGTTGTTATTGTCGACATTGTCGTTGTTGTTGTTCTTGTTGCCGTCGTCCCTGCTGACGTTGTTATGGCCGACTGTTGCCGTACCTGGCGCTTCCTGTTGCTCGCCAAGACTTTCTTTTGCCTCGTCCTGCGGACTCGCGGCACACGCGACGTCGGCGAGGGCGACGACGAAATGTTTCAAATTCCGAAATTCCAAAATTCCTTCCGACACCCCAAACAACCCACCAACGCTCACCCTCGCCACGGGCGAGGGGTTGCACGGCGCGTATTTGAACAAATTTGAAATTTAATTCCAAGAAACAAACAGCAATTATCCTGATTCCCGATTCTCAAGGCGAGCGCAAACAAAGGGTTGAGCGCTCGAAATCGTCAGAATAGGGGGTGGCGAGGGAGCGAGGCGGTCGTGCCACGCACGCACACACACACGGCGGCCCCATATGCGCGGGAAGACACACGCACCCAGGCTCACAGACAGCCGGACGGACGACGGCTGCAATTTAAACGTCAGCCCATGAATAAACAATACCGAGCGCGAATGACAGTTGACTCAGCCCGGAGTTGTTGTTGTTGTTGTTGTTGTTGTTGTCCTTGTTCCTCCCATTGCTGTTGCCGCTCTGGGCCAGAAGGGTTGTCAGGTGCCGCCCGCCGGGACGTCGGCCCATCCACGGACCCGCCTCCGCCTCGGCTCGATGTCGATATCGATTGCCGGCTGCCGTCAGTCCGTGAGGGTGGGACGTGAGAGGAAATCGTTACCGGGGGCTTCGAGCGCTTCCTGGTCCTCGATTTCAATTACTCACGAGCAGGCGGCAACAACAACGATCGGGACAAGCGAAGTCGGCGCAGATTTCGTGCCCAGGGGAAGGGAAAGGGGAAGGGCTGGGATCGTCCCACAGTGGAATTAATCCACATTTATGTCCGAATGTTCCTTGGGCTTAATTCAATAAATGCTGCACTGGACTAATTTGGGATTAGCAAAAGAATTTAAACAGAAACCTTCACGAGTGCCGGGGCCGAGCAGTGAAAGGCGTCGGCCTTGTTTACCTTATTAACTTGTGTCGTTTTTCAACGCCTTGGTTTCAACAAAATCTCAAATAATTTCCGCAATGATTTGGACTTTCCAGACATAAGGATTCAGTAATGTTCTGTCCCTTATCTGCTCTAATTTCTTTAAATATTCAACCATAAAATGACATCATAAAAAGTACTCTGTTCTGAAGCGCCAGGACTTGGGATCCTTGAGCGATCACCCGAGGAACCTCCCGCACTTCTCACTACCATCGCCATCCACATTGGTCACTATATCTAAAGATTCTCTTCTCCCACCTTCCTTCGCAGGATCGGAAGCTGGCCGGAGGCTGGCAGCGGTTGACGCGTGAGGCCGGCCGCCCGCTGGACGCTGTCGCCATGGAGCAGGTCGCCGGAGCCGCGACGGCCATGTAAGCGGAACGGAGAACGCGACAACACACAGAGAGAGAGAGAGAGAGAGGGAGGGACCTCAGGGGGCCATGTAGAGGCGGGCCCCGCGCGAACAACAGCAACCACAACCACGAAAACAACAACAACAACAACGAAGCAATAATACCCAACTGTGAGCCAGCAACTTTCACTTCCACCCGCAATCCCCGGCTGCTGGGGCGCCGAGTCAAGTGTTCGAGCCGTTTTTGTTCCTCTTCCTGTTCTTGGACTTTCGCTGCCCACCCGGCCGGCCGGCGGATTCAACGACTTGCCAGGAGCGAGGAGCGACTGCGAGACCACGGAGCCCAGGGGCCGCTCGTAGCGAGCCAGAGCGGGCGACCAGAGCGCGCAGACACCTCGACCACGCCCTCGACAGCGCGAGCGACTTCGAGCCGGCCGTCGAACATGTCGCTGGACTATGTGCCGGCGCGGAGCAAGATCGTCCTGGCCCCGGCGAGCCGCCGCCTGAGCGCCAAGCAGCACAAGCAACAGCAGCTCCAGGCCTGTCGCCGCCAGCCGCAGTCGCAGCAACAGCAGCAGCAGCAGCAGCAGGCGGCCGTTTTCATAGTCAAGCAGTCGATGGCGGCGGCCACGGCGATGGCGACCGCGACGGCTACGGCGAAGGCGACGACGGCGATGCAAATTAACTACAGCAACAACAACAGCAACCACGCCTGCAACCCGAAGAAGGCGCGACCCAGCATCGTCCGGGCCTCGGCGGCTGGGGTTGGAGCGGGATCAGGAGCGGGGGCGGTGGCGGTGGCGGTGGCGGTGGCGGGACCCATGGCGGCCACCCTGCGCGCCGACTGCTTCCACGGCCTGGCCCAGGCCTACACAGAAGCCGGAGCGGAAGCCGAAGCCCACGGCCACGGCGACGATGTCGAGGTCGAGGCCGAGCTGTGCGGGCAGCTGGAGTGGTCGGCGGCCCAGTCGCTGGTCGAGATGAACGCCAAGGAGAAGCAGCGGGCCCGGGCCCTGGCCGGAGCCGAGGACGGGGCCGGGGCCGGGGCCCAGCGGGAGCCGGAAACGCGGGACCAACAGCCGGCGGCGAACGAAGGTGAGTCCGATGAAATTCCCATGGGCCAATGAGGGGTTGACGGGGATCGCCCGGGGCAAGGCAGGTCGGCATTCGGTGAATGCGACGGATGCCTTTGACGGATGCTCGCGGACCCTTCGAATCGCACCAAACCCCTCACAACAACAACTGCCGAACTGCTCTGCCCAACTACAACTCGGTTATTAATTCAATTTGCGAGCCCGACGCAGGACAAATTGATCAATTAGCGCCATGGCCGAGGGCGGGCAACGCGACCGGCCTCCCTCCGGTGAATCTGCCGCGTCCCCGCGGGCCGCTGAGGCGGTGGCGACGACGCCTCGCATTTCTGGCGTACTCGGGAGGCCTGGAGGGGCCGACACCGGGCCCTCGATTGAAATCCAAGCACTTCCTTAATTAACGCAGCGATCAGGTTACGTCACGGGCGCCATTGACTCGTCATTAGGGCAGGCCGGGCGTCAGGGCGAGGGGAGGCCGATGAGGTTGGTCGGCTGGCTGGTGCTAAGGAAGCATTTTTATGACGCAAAGACAAGCTAATGGCGAGAACGGCCGCCACTTCGTTGCCGCCCCGTCCGCGACCAATCCCCACAGCCGTCGTCAAGTTCGGACCGCGGGCCAAGAGTGGGGCGAGGGCCGCGAACACCTGTTTGCCAGCGAGCGGCCGGTTGCGTGGCCGCTGTTGCATGTGGAACGCCATTTGCGTTGCGACCCTCCGGTGGCCGCGGGCCCGTATCGATTATCAATTACATCGCATTACGACGTCCCACCCGGCTGTCCAACGCCCCCGTCCTCCGTCCTCCGTCCCCCGTCCCCGTCTGCCGCCTCCTTCGCTCCGCCTGCTCGGCCTTATTTAAAAATCAATTGCGGCAACGCGACGGTCGCCTCGTTTGCTCTTCTGGTTGTTTTCGCAGACGAGGCGGCCACGTGGCCAACAAGGCCGCCAGATGTCGCTGTTTGTCCCTCCGGCGTTTGTCCACATGTCGACCGTCGCCCGTCGACCGTCGCCAGCCCGGCTCGCAGGACGAACGCGGCCAGTTGGGTCAACAAGTTGTGTCCCCGGTGGCCGCACGTCCGAGGCTGGCCAACGGCCCGAGGCGACGGCCGGCGTTGCCAACAGATGTATCAATTGCGAGCGTGGGGTGGGCGGACTCTCCTTCTTCTTCTACTTCTCGCCACCCATCCTTGCCCCCCCCCCCCCCAGCATTGCGCCGCCACCTCAGCGCCGAAAGCAATTCCGTTTTATGGGCCTTCATGTCTCGCCGCAATTGGCTGCCGATCGCGGCGGCTCCCGCCAAGGACACTCGGCTGCACCGGCTCGCAAGGGGGCCGAAAACGGAACCGGAGCCTTTCGCGATTGGCTTTCGGCTTGCGGCATGCGGCATGCGGCGGCCGTTTGCGAACGAGGCATTAATTCATTTATTTAAATTAAACAACAACAGCGCGGCAGCAACAGCGACTTCAATGGCAACGACGATGTCAACAACAACAACAAGAGCAGGCCGCGGCAGCCACGGCGCGGCAACAGCCAGTCGCGCACAGCAACAACAATGGCCAGCGATGGCAACAAAGGCCTGCCGAAATGCCGTTTCGAGCCGCGGTTCCGCCTCCCTCGCCTCGCCTCGCTTCACCCTCCATCGCCTCGGTCGTTGAGCTGTTGCTCGAACCCATTTCGATTAAACTGTTGATGGAGCCTCGGCTGCACGTCAGCCGCTCATCAATTCGATGCCTAATCTATTTCGGCGGAGCGGGCGGCGGCGCAGGGAGGCCCGAGGGCCGCATTAACCACTTCGACTTCGACTTCGCCGCCGGTGGCGGCTCCGGCTCCGGCCCGTGGCCCACCCGCTTCCCGACCGACGAGCACGTGGAGGGATCGGGCGGAGTCTCTGGAGTGGCGGGGCGGGGGCCGAGCCGAGCCGAGGCCCGTCGATGGCACCAACAGGTACCGTCGCTCCAGCCTCGACTCATGGACGGTTCGAGGGCAACCACGCAGAGACGGCCGTCGTCACGTGAACCCAGCGAGGGGCGCCCATGGGGAGGCGGACGACGACGGTGGCGACGCCGGCGGCCGTAAAAGTGGCGACGACCGTAAAAAGCTCCGAGCCTCGTTCGAGGGTTCGGCCCCTCGAACCAGGGCGTCTTCAGAGCAGGAAGTTGGGGTCACTGGGCGGAGAGGGTGGCGAGGGTTCCATGGAGAGACGGGTCTGTGGGGTCATCCTGGAAAAGCCGACTTGCCGACCAGTTTAGAGCTCCAAATTAAAGCCGAGGATTAGATTTCGAGTTTAGAACTCCAGATTGGAAGTCGAGTTTAGTGCTCCAGCCTGGACCTGCAACCTGGAACTTCAGCCTGGACCATCAGGCCGAAAGTCCAGCTTCAGGACTGCCTTTAACTCACTTCAAGACTCTCCTTTAAGCCTCTCGCTAAGAACTCAGGCCCAAAGCTTCGGCCTGCAACTGTTTGTTTGACGGTGAATTCCATCGACGACGATTGACGAGAACTTCTCGGCCTCCGGGAGCGACTTGGAGGACCTCGGAGGAGCACCACAGGATTCAGACGCGTTCCGTTGGGCCGCCTTCGCTGGGCTTGCGACGGATGTGGGAATTAATTGCGCTCTCCTTTCCACCGAGAGAAATTTCAATTATAAACCGGCAGCGGCCCAAATACGACTGCCGTTCTCTCTGCGTGAGCGTGTGTGTGTGTGCGTGTCTAAACACCCGCCATTTTGGTGGAAATTTACATTCCCGCATTTAACCGAGAGCTGCGACGGTTTCATTTGCATTTTTAAGCTGACGCTCGTAGGCGAACGGGCGAGGGGTGGGAGCGGGCGGGAGCGGGAGCGGGAGCGAATTTTAATACGATTCGCATAAAGTGCGGAACTTTATCGCCGTCTGCTCGAGGGGAGGGGGCGGAGGTCCTGGGAGTCGGGCCGGGGACAGGAGACGACGAGGCTGGAGACGAGGGCGGATACGAGAACCAGGACGGGCACGAGGGCTGGGAGGAGGACGGAGACTAGAGCGAGGACTAGAAGAGAACGAGGACGAACACGAGGGCGAGGACGATGACGAGGACGAGGACGATGACGAGGACGAGGACGAGGAGTGGGGCAGACGGGGACGACTTCCAGGCTCCGGTGATAAAAATGAACGAATTATTCCCAAAAGTGACGCGCCAACCGAATACAACAATGGCCACAGCAGCAAAGGCACCAACCACAGCCACAACAACAACACCAACCACAACAACAACACCAACGACGACAACAACACCAACGACGACAACAACACGACGACGACGACGACGACGACGACGACGACGACGACGATATTCAGCCATGGCGAGAACAACACCAACAGCAACCGGTCGAGTGGGGAAAAATTCCGAAATTCACCTGTTGAAATTCAGCTTCCGAGCGCAGGAGCGGAGGGTGGACGGGCCGGGGGGCGAGGGGCGAGGGGCGGGGCGCTTCCGGTTTTCATATTCTTCCCGAAATCGCATCAGTGAAACAAAATGCGGAGAGGACGTGGGTGGGTGAGTGTGTGTGTGTGTGTGTGTTTGTCTGTGTGAACCTGTACGTGCACGCGTCTGTGGCTGTGGCTGTTCCTATGCGACGAGGAGCGAGAGCTCGGACAAAGTTGATCCCGGCCCGCCCCTGGCGGCTGCTGCGGGTTCCGAATCAGGATCCCAGACGCGGTCCCAGGACGGAGCAGCTCGACACGCACATCGCCCTCCACCTCCACCCTCTGCGTCTCTATCTGTGCCCGTCTCGCGCGCCCGTCTCGCTCGCTCACCTGTGGCTCGGCTCATCTCGAATGCGAATCAACATTTGGCTTCTCGTCATATTGCGAACACAATGAACACCTCAGCGAGGCGAAGACGGCGTCGGCGACGGCGACGGCGTCGTGGTGGGGGGAGGAGAAAATTTCACATCATGCACGGAGGCGAGAGGACTACAGGAAGGGCGAGAGAGGGAGAGTGTTAGAGACCGAGAGAGAGGCAGAGAGAGAGAGAGAGAGCGAGTCGCAGAGACAAAGAGGTCGTTCGGGCTCCTGCAGGAGCTGCGACTTAATCCTCCTCAAAATAGCATTCGGGGTTTACCGTAAAGAGAGCGATGAATGCGGTGAAAATAAGTTCAACCTGTTGCCCATAAACAAGACCAGGCCGGGGGGAGGGCGAGGGTGAGGACCGGAGGGACCGGGGCTGAGGCAACGACGAAGGCGAGGGCGGGGCGAGTCGGAGGCAGAGACCGAAGGTGGGGACGAGAATGGGAATGAGCATGAAAATGAGGAGGAAGGTGAGGACGAGGACTGGCTTGACGAAGCTCGATTCTTGAATGGAAGCTGGCAAATCACAACAGAACAGAACAGAACGGAACCAAACCGAGCCGCAGGAAGCGTCGCCAACAGACCCAGACACAGATACAGACACAATACAGAAGCCGACAGAACAGGTACAAACACAGAAGTCGACAGAGAGACGACAAGTACAGAAACCGTCGAGGAAACAACTACGAACACCGCCGCCTTGGCACGTGAAGGACTCGGCCCCGCTTCAGGACTCCGGCCGCACGAGGAATTCGCAATCAACAACGTCGGCCGGTGATTCCGAAGCCCCAGGCCGAAGTCGGCGTTCGCGTCGAAGGATTCGGGACCGATAAATTAAAAGCGATTTCATTAACGCGAAGTCAAGGAACGTGGCAATGAGGGGGATCGGGATCCGCTTCAGACTGGGACCTCCTCCTGATTAGGGTCTCGCTTGAACTATCGCCATGTGCCTGGGAATGCTCACGAGTCCCTCGGTTGGGATTAGAAAGAGAGTCCCATGGCCCGGTTGTTCGGCGGCCCCACCCTCGCCATTGCGACTGCATCTGGGCCGAGGGATTAGTCGAACGTCCTCCGGCCCCGGCCCCGTCCCCGGCCCTCGTCGCAGCTGGAGCCGAAATGGATCCTGCGAGCGAGGCCGACCGCCGGAACATTTCCCATTATCCCAACTTTCGTCGCTCGACTTCGGCGCGGCGAGGCCTCTCCAGCCACAAACTACACTTTGCGAAATCCTCCGACAATTACGGCAGTCGTCGTTCCATTAATCAACGCAATAAACGTATTTATGGAAAGGATTTCGGTCGGCTGACGAAACCCCTCGGATCCAACCAACTCGACTCCCACTCGCCTCGCCTCGCCTCCAATTAAACCTGGCCACAACTTCGAGATGAGTTTCCACGATGAGCGGAGACGAGCCCCGGGATTTGGAGCGGCTTCGATCGAACTCGCAGCGACCTCAGCCCGTCGCCGGCGGCGAAGTAAAGTCGGCTTTAATTTGAGTGTCGGCTTTCGGTCGAGTGTCGGCCTCGAGGGCGACGCCAACCTCCCCCGCTCATCCCCACGCCGGTGCGAAGTCCGTCCGTCCGTCCGAGCCGGTCCTCGGGCTGTGTCGGTGGTAAAAAAGCACAATTTGCAACTATAATAATTCCATTAAGTTCGGGAAACGTTTTATTCCAACGCAAATCCATACAAATGACATTTTAAAGGCGCTCCTCGTGCTCCAACCCCCTCACCCCCTCTCTCACAGTCTGTCTTGCCCCGGCAGCATCCTTTCGGGGACCCCGACCCGCTCCTCGGCGAGTACAAATGCTGGAAAATTAATAAAAATAACATGCGCTCGTTCCGTCCAAGAAATGGGCAATTTATAAAATACTTAGAGTGGGGTCGGACGGTGGGTCGGCCGGCGTCCACCCGAGTGGGGCGGGGCCGACGTCGTTCAGGATGCGAGCCGGCGTCTGTCTCTGTCTGTCGCCGAGTGTGTGCGCCGGAGGAGGAGGCGGCGGGTGGCGGGGATGCTTTTAAACAAATAATGGGTTTTGGCCATTTATCCAGAGTTCAAATAGCAAGGCGGACATGCGGACAAATGAGCAGCGCGTCCGCGTCGCAGCAGCGGGACGGCAGCGACGCCAGCTGCTGTCGAGTGCATGGATCCCTCCGTCCCCGGTGCCGGTCCCGGTCCAGTCCCTGCGGAAGGTCAACCCGCAGACAAGGACAAAATTGCTCGTGTTGCCGGCGTTGTCGTGGCTCTGGTCGTTCCCTTGTTGTTGCCACGGTTGTTGGCCGTTGTCGCTGCCCATGTCGCTGTCGCTGTTGCTGCTGCCGCTGCTGTTGTTGTCATTGGCCGCCGTCTCTCGGACACACGAGCGCGCGCGATGCATTTATAAACACATGCTTAGTGCGTGCCGCCGCCCCCCGTGATTTATGGCCACTCGAAGGGACGCGGCGCCCCCGGCCCCGCCCCCGGCCCCGGCCGGCCCGCTCTTTAAACAGCTTCCTCCGACGACCCGGTCTGGCCCGATGAGACGAGTTCGCGCCAGCCTCGCCCCCTCCTCGCTGCTTCCTTCCCGACTCCTTCCCAACTCATCGTCCTGGCCTGCTGGGGAAGCAATTATTCGTGAGTGGAGGCCGGGCGAAATCCTTGCCGAAGGACGATTATCAACAGCCATTTGCGTGGAAATTCGGGAAAATTCATAATTTACAAAAATTGCGGCTTCTTCGCTTAACAGATCCGTCCCTCGCCCCACCTGCCGCGGGCTCGCCGTCTCGCCCTGCCACACCCACCGATGCCCACTGCCGCCCATTACGGCGTGTGTGCGTGCGTCCGTGCGTGCGTGTGTGCGTGTGTGCGTGTGTGCGCATGTGTTTGTGTGGCCGCCGCCCCCGCTCTCGCCACTAAAGTTGATTAGAATTGGTATCGCATTTGGTTAATAAAGTAATTCGTATGCGGGTGGGACGCCGGCAGTTTAATAAACCCCCGCAGCCCCCGCACCCACCCCCTGGGCCCACCGTCCACCGCCCACCGCCCAGCCGGCAACCACTTGATGGCGCTCAGTGGAGCGCTGCAGGCGGTTCGGACCGAAATGAGATTGAGCGAGGCGCGACCGTCGCGGCGGAGGCAGGACGAGGCGAGACACAGGCGAGGAAGGGGCGGGGTTCAAGAGAAAGAGGGAGAGGGAGAGGGAGAGAGAGAGGGGAGGTTGAGGCCAGGAAGAGACGAGGATGAGGCCAGGAAGAGGCGAGGATGAGGCGAGGATGAGGCGAGGATGAGGCGAGGATGAGGCGAGGATGAGGAGAGGTTGAGGTGCGGATGAAGTGAGGACGAGGCTTGACAGAGGCGAGGTTGAAGCGAGGTTGAGTCGTGGACGAGCTCCGGGATGAGGCCACGCTGATGGGGACGATAACGAGGCGAGGTAAGGCCGTGACTGGGGCCGGAGGCGGGGCATCCGGAGGTGGGGGTTCTCAATTTTTGAGCGCGTTCGCGGCCGGAAGCGCGCGTCGACCTAATCTGTCCATATCTATCTGGACGGCCTTTGCTCCTCACCCTCCTGCGCATCCTGCGCGTCCGACACGCAAGTCTTCCGGTCTGCTCGTCCCTCTCTCTCCCTCCCCCTCCCTCTCTCTCTCCATGTTGTGTCATTCCGGCCGACAGCCGGATGCGGAAGCGCTCGCAATTTAAATGTAATTTAAATAAATACGGCGAGCGCCCAAATTGGATCAGGCCGGCGAGGGTGGGGGGCGAAAGAGAGAGATTGTGAGCGGCATTTGGCGTATGTGATGGGCTGGAGAGCGAGTGGCGAGTGTGGGTGCGTTTGTGTGCGTTGTTGTCGCATTGCGGAGCTGCAGCGGCCGCCGGAGCTGGGCTCGAATGGCGGCCTGATGACGGCGACGGCGACGGCACGGCCCATCGATGGCGTCGGCGAAGCCCCCGATGACGGTCACCTCTCCGGGGGTCATCGATGATCACTCGTGAGGAGGAGGAGGAGGGCGAGGTCGCGCCTCGTTTCGCGCTGCAGTCGCCGCGGCCGCAAGGACGAGGGAGCGGCCGAGGGCCTCGAAACGGACTCCGCCCACGGAGGAGGAGGGCGAAGGAATTAATCTTGGCCCGGACCCATTTATTCGGACCCTCTCACACACACACACACACGCACACACAGTGACAGGGGCCGGGCGGCAGCCGTGCGAGCATAAAAATAACACAAGCCATTTGCGAGCCGGACGAAAATAGGAACGAAAGTGGCCGCTCCTCGGCGCCGCTGATGGCTCGCAATTTCTTTCGTCCCGACCTCGTCCCCCGCCGTCCGCCCTCGCTTGTTGATGGCCAACAATGTTGGCGGCGTCGCCGTCGCCGTCGTCGCCGTCGCTGGACATGAGCACATTCTGACCTTAACAAGGAGATTATGTCTGTTAATAAATCATGTGTGTATGAGTGCGGGACAATGGACATTGTGTCCGTGTCCGCGTGCGGGTGTGGGTGTGTCTGTCTGTGTGTGTGTGTGTGTGGAGTCCCTCGCATCATCCGGCGACGGCAGCGCTCCGTGCAATTATTTATGATTTCCCAGCAATTTCCAAACTCATTTATAAAATTGACTTCGAGTTTTTGCAATCGTTGGTGCTTTTGTTGCTCTTACTAACTTGGCTATTGGTGTTGTTGCCATTGTTGCTGCTGGCAATTTCGAAAAACTGACTGCGTAATTTTGCCCGAGCCGCTGCTCCAGGCCCTCGCTCCAGCTCCGCCAACAGTTCCGAGCAACAGTTTGCGAGCCCTCGAACTTATCACGAGCCTGGACTCGTGGCCGACGGAGGCTCCTTCGACCCGGTTGAGAGCGAGTCATAGGAGTCGGGTTTCAGACAACCTGCAGCTGGAGCGAGGAACCCGGTGCAGCCACGAGGGGTGGGGGGCAAAGGGCCAAGGGTTGGGGGCCTTCGAGAGCACCGAGCATCGAGAAAAGCTCTCAGGACTCAGGAGAATCTGCTGAAATTTGAAAATTGACAGGAAATTTAAATTAAAATTTTGAGATTTTTTCCTGATTTTGATTTGTTGATTTTCTCTTAATTTAAGTCAAGCTTTGAAAATAGTTAAATATTGTTAATGTAATTGAAATAGCAAGACAATTTATCGACTTTAACCACTTCACGCCCGCGAAAATTGCGAGAAGTTTTTCAAGAAATCGGCCTTCAAATGTGCAAGTGATTCATATTTAAAAATTAGAATTTTAATTTTATCTCCAATTGGAAAATTCAGAAAAAGGCAATGAAACAAATGAGGGCAACTCCCTGGTGTTCGCCGGGGTCCGCCTCGGGCCAAGCGCTCGATTCGCCGGGGTCCGCGTCGGGCTCTCGCGTCTCGGCGGTTGGGAGGCGCCAAGTGGGCGTCACCAACAACATCGTCATCGTCATCGCCACCGCCATCGCCATCGCCACGGCCATGGCCGTCGTCGTCCGCCCATCGCCTCCGTCCCGTCGCCCGCCGTCTAATAACACAAAACGCTTATTGCCGTAATAAGCTTTTGGGCTCCGGGACGTTTCCTCTGTGCTCGCTGCAAGCGCCGGCGGGCGGGCGGCGATGGCTGCAGCCGGCTCGTGTTGTTGCTGGAGTTATTGTTGTTGTTGTTGTTGTTGTTGTTGTTGTTGTTGTTGTTGTTATTGCCCGATGTCCAGCCAACAACAATGGAATTGAGCACGACGATGATGATGTGAATAATTATTGTATTGTTATTCTTGCTGTACGAAAACATTGTTGTTGTTCTGAGTGGTCCACTTGTTGTTGTTCCTGTTGTTCCTCTCGTGATTCATGTTGTTGTTGTTGTTATTGTTGTTGTTAAATAATATGCTTACCTAAGGTGAATTCGCCAGGAAACGAAAACAACACGAAAAACTGCTGAATTGAATTGATTTGTTTCCTTTGTGTTCGCTCACAGGAACGTGTGAGCGAGTCGTGTGCGTGTTTGTGTACGTGTGCGTGTGGCCATTGTTTCTGTTGTTGTTGTTGTTGTTGTGTTGCCTTTGTTACTGCTTCCTTCGGCCCGCGCTCGCAATGGTTTCGCCCGCCTCCGGCCGCCGGCCCCAGCTCCGGGCCCACAGTGTTATTGCTTTATTTTTATTGTGTTGTTCGACGAGGTCGAGGAGTTGTTTTTGGCCCCCTCGCACCGCCCCCGATCCCCGCCGGCCACTAATTTATGGATCGCCGGGCACCCCTTCCGAGGGCCGCCGGCTGCAGCCGCTCCTGGCCCTGCTTCCGCCTCAACTCCTGCTCCCTTTGCCAAGCGGAAATTGTTAATCAGGACATTTCCATTGAGGCGCGCGACCCTCGGCCGTCAGCCCTCGTTCCGTTGTCATATCAGCGGCGGCCGATGAAATTTGCTAAATATTATTAGCAGCAAAGCGGAAACGGAAGTCGCCAAGCAGAGGCCAAACGAAGGCGAAGTCGCCAGACGAGAGAGGACGTGAGAGGGCGTGTGCGTGGGTCCCACATGGCCCGGTGCGCCGGGAATGGAAAATGGAAATGAAATTATGGTAAGAGGCTTGTTGGCCAAATTGAATTCGTCGCCGGCGCGGTCGGATCCTCGGAACATCGGGGCCGGACCGGAGGAGGACTCGTTCATTAGGACCCGGTGGCGACGACGAAATCTTGGGCGAAATCGAACCGGACGTCGACGGGGCGACGCCGAAGCCCCGGTGCTCATTTCCAAAGGGGACGAGGGCCAGGCCGAGGGGAGCCGCAGAGCAAACACACAGAGCGCCAGACAAACATGTCAACAACTCGGCGGGGACTCGGGGAATCGGGGAACCCCCTCATGTATTCCTCGAGGATGATCCTTCTGTTTGTTTGTGTTCGCAAAAAACGACAAAAAAAATGCAAAAAAATAAAATGCGAAATTCCTCGGCCACGTTTAAAGAGCCGAGCCGGCAGCCATCGACGGAAGGAGAGGCGGCGGCGGCGGCAGCGGCTTGAGGAAGCCTTCAAAAATAATATTGAGTTAATCGGCAGTTGAAGGACGTCCTCCGGGGAGCCGGGGAACGCACGAGGGAGGGACCGGGCCAAGGAGCGGTCGGGCGGTCGGGCGGCCGCACGGACGAACACAAAGGCTAATCTAAGGACTTAAGCTTGTTTGGAGTCAATTGATGTCGATGCCGAAGTCGTTGTCGTTCTCGTGGTCGTTGTCGTGGTCGTCGTCGACGCCGACGTCGGGTCTTCTAAGGATTCGTCTCTCCGGCCACGGCGCACAGCAGACGCCATCCTGCGTCTGGCCTGCCACCAGGACGGCGAGGACATGTGTGGGGATGTGTGCGTATGTGTGTGGGCTGGGGAATCCTGCCGGCTGGACTGGACTGGACTGGACTGGACCGAGAATTCACTTCAAATATTTTAATGAAGCTTTTCAAATTCCAATGAAGTACAATGAGTGGAATTCCTTTGTCATCGGCAAGAGGGGAGGCAGCGCGAGAGGCAGTGAGAGGGAGAGGGAGAGGCAGAGGCAGAGGGACGGAAGGAGGGAGGCAGAGCAAGAAGGAGGGGAGAGACGGCGGGCCCGGAGTCCATGCAAAGTAAGCCCGAGTGTTTTCTGGAAGCCGCCCCGACCCGACCGGACCTGCCTACAACGAAACCCACACCTTGACACACACACACACACACACATATATATATATATATATATATATATATATGGATGGAGGCCGCCATGGAAGACTTCGGTCGCCGCCTCCCGCTGGCCTCGAGTTCGTTCGCTCGAATCCTCCGGGATTCGCCCGGGCCGCCGGATGCCAAACACCGACCGATCAACCACCGCACCGCCCCGCCCCGCCCCTCACCGCTCCGCCCTGCCCGGTTTAACGGTGTCCTCATCCGTGTTTCAATTCAGATAAGTTTCAAGTAGTTGTTTTTGCAATTAAAACGACGACAAGGACGACAACGTGAGCGACATTTTTAGGTGTCGCGCGGCGCGAAGGCGATCCTTAGACAACAACAACCACGAGCACAACAACAACAACGATGAGAACAACAATGACATTGAGAACATCAACCATGAGAACAACAACAACAACAACAATGTGAACACCGTCGCCAAACGACGCGACCGCCAAACGCCCCGAACCACGACGAGCGCAAGGACGAGATCCGCGCGTCGAGATCCGCTGGAGGCTGGTGGCAGGGGTGTGGCATGAGGGAGGGGGCGGCCATCAAAAAGCAACACGTACCGAGCAGCGACGCCGACAGCGACATCATCTGCCTCTTGTTGTTGCCGCCGAACGCGACCGGGCGAGGAGCAGGCGGGCCGGGGCCGCCGTCGCCGTGTCGCGATTTTAAACTGCGAAGTGCGTGCGGGCCGCACTCGGCGCACCTGACTGGAAATCCTTATGCCGCGGACGAAAAGGACCTCGCGAGCGCGCCCAGGGTTCGGCCATAAATGTGTTGCTGTTGCTGTTGCTGATGTTGTTGTCGTCGAGTTTGCTGTGGATCTCGTTCTCTCACTCGCATTCGCATTGTCGGTGGGCGCTCGCTGTTGTTGTTGTGAGTTGTTGTCGCTCCAGTTGTCATGGTTGTTGTTGTCGTTGTCGTTGTCGTTGTCCTTGTTGTCGTCGTTGTTTTCGTCGCTCCCCTCGTTCTGCCGCCGCTCACGTCCGCGTTCCCATTGCCATAAAACGCACATTTCGCCTGGAAACCGTTTATGACGACCTCGTCCTGTTCCGCCTCGCCCCCGTCCCCGCCCCCAGATGCGGCTCAGGGCGGGCCCGGTCGATCGCTGCAGATGCCCGCACGTTGGTCGGACTCGGCTCGCGACACGTTTCGGCCTGATTTTCGCCTGATTTAATTGAATTCCCGCCCGGAAACGCATCAATCACGGCGCCGGCCCACGCCGGCCACGCCCCAATCAACGCGTTCCAACCCTCGGCCCCTTCTGGAGGCCCGTCAAGCGACGCCGACTCGCGGACCTCGCGGACCTCGCGGACTCGCGGTGGCGAATTCGACTCAGTCGACCGCGTCCCTCTCTGGCCAAGGCCTCGTCCAGCGCCAGGAACCGCGGTCGAAAAGCCGTCCGGACGTCGCCCCCGTCCCCTCGACCTCCCCCTCGCCTCCATCCCCAGGAGCCGTGGAATTTATTTAAAGCAAGCCGAGCAAAAGAAGAGAAAACTTTTCGCCGCCTCACGCTGGGGAAGTTTTCGGCTCCTTCGCCGCCACTTTGCGAAAATTGCCGCACTTCAACTTCCGGCGAACTGAGCCCCAACCACCACCCCCCCCCCCTCTCTCTCGAGGAAGCCCCCCGCCTGGGCCGAAACACTTTCCAACTGCCATAATTTTGATTGCAACATTTGAATTATGTTCTTTAATGTGTGTCTTGAGGAGTTGCCGCGACGGACCCCCTTCTGGAGTCGGCCGCAGACGGCTCTTGACATTGACTGGGGGGCTGGCGAGGGGAGGCGAGGAGTGGGGAGAGGTAGAAGGGGTGGCGACGTGGGCGTCCGGGTCTCGCCTGTTGCGTGCGACCATCGGCGGCCGCCTCAAAATTGAATTCACTCCGGCGCTGCAATTACAGTCCCCTCGTCCCCCAACCTCAGCCCCACCCCGCGCTCCACCTGGAATTGGCTGCCTGCCGGGGTGGTCCGGGGCCGGAGCTGGCGGGTCTGACGGGTCTGGCCGTGAGTCACGGCCGCGAGGACCGCGCGAAGGCCGGAGAAAATCGCTCTCTTCCGCTCCAGTGCACCAAGGGCCGCAAGGGTGGCGTCAGGAGAGGGTGGGGCGAGGGTGGTGGGGGTGCGGTGAGGTGATGGCGAAGTTTTGGTGCCTTCGCGCCGCACCTGGTCTGCGTCCTGGCAGCCAGAAAAGGCCGGAAAACCACCGATTTCGGGACGAAATTTCGAGATGCCTTTGAAGCACCGCGGCGAGACAGGGACGGAGGGAGGACAGAGGCGGATGGGGTCGAGGCGGTTCGAGGTCCCCGGCAGCCCGCCTCAGTCGACTCGTTTGGCGCTGGGCGGAAGTGGAAGGGGAGTCGCAGTCGCAGTCGCAGTCGTAGCCGAAGTCGAAGTCGGCCCTCGTGCTGGCGGCCGCCTGGAGCTAATTAGACCGGAGCGAAGGCGAGGGGAAGGGAGCCGGAGGGAGGGAGGGAGCGAGTGTCTGATGAACTCGCAGTCGCCGCCCCGGGCTCGCGGGCCCACCTCCGGCTCACGGGGACCGGGGCCCGACGACGCGACGAGCCCGGATCGCGCCATGAATTCAAAGCAGCGCCCGAAAGGATAACGGCAACCTGCTCACACACACACACAGAGTCACAGACCCAGGCAGTCGCCGAAAGGGTTCGAAAACCGACTTCACGCACATGTGTTGCCGCAACAACAACAACAGCAACAGCAACATCGAATACGGCAACACAACCACCTCGTTCACACTAATTGCGCTCATTATTCGGCTCCTTTGATGGGGCGAGGGGCGAGGGTGGAGGCGAAGGAGCAGGAGGAGGAGAACGAGGGTAATCGAGGACGATGGCAAAGGGCTGGAGGTGCAGGGGTGGCCAAACGGTGCCATGTGCGCGAATTTATTGCCGGCTGCGTCCTGTTGCATCCAGCCGCGCGCCAACGAGTTTTCAATTACGAAGATTTGCATTAAGCCCTAATGAGAGTGCGAGGGGTGGGGAGAAGGTGGGCGGGAGTTGGGGGGCGTCCGGAAATGCCACGCCCCGGGGCCCAGGGCAGCTCGAGTTAATGCACTGTCGCCGTGTCGAGCAGGGGCCGCGGTCTGCGTGAATGCGACGTCCACGTGCGGCCAGGGGGTCGGAGTGGGAATGGGAGGTCGGGCAAGTGGTCGTGTGTGAGTGTCCACTGGAGTGTTCGTGTGGGATTGTGTTCGTGTTGGTGTCCGTGGATGGCCCTGGACGTGGACGCCATAACTTATCATTGAATCATCATCAACGGAGCCATCGCCGACATCCGTCACTAAATCGGCGGCATGTGTGCGCGACCGACAGCCGAGAGCCGCCAGCGACTGGTGCGGCTGTGTGTGTTCGTGTGGGAGTGAGGGCGACAGGCGGTGACGAGCGCGTGTTATTTTTCCATAATCAGCTCCGAGCGAGCGACGCGGCCGCCAAAATAGAACTCAATTGAATTAGTCGATCGTTTATCCGTTCGCGAATTTCGAATGACCCCCGCACACCGTGACGCCAACACAAGGCGTGCACGCCCCAACGCACACACGCGCATTCGGACACGGGGAATTCAGTGGCCGTCGCTCCGCATGGCATTTGCAACGACGCACACAGTGTTGGAAAGCGGAATAAATACATTTAATATTCGCTAATATTCTAATTTCATATTAAATATTTCACCGGGAAATTCTTTAAAGAGTTTGGTCACTTTCTGCGGGCGATCAGGAAAATTCACAAATAAAACAAAAAATTCAAAAATATGAACTTTCCGAAACCGAAAAATTGTTGTTGTTATTTTTTGATAAAATCGTCAATTAAAAATAGTATTCAAAGTGGAACGAAAAACAGGTCTCAAGAATATCGATCAAAAATCTATCAAAAATCTATCAAAAAAGAGGATAAAACAGAAATTAGTTCATCAAAATACATCCAAAAAACAAGCTCGACTAAGAATTAAACAGAAAATACTTTCAAAATAGACAAAATATGTAAAACAAATAATTGAATAAAAAAAAACAAAAATTTCTCACAAATTCATTGAAAGTTATCGATACAAAAAAGCTCCGAAGAAGCGAATCGAAAAAATATCGATAAAAATTTCAAAAAAACAGGGTTACATCAATTAAAAATCCGTCCAAAGCTCAGCAAAACAATCAATAATTTTATCAAGAAATCAAAAAATCTGAATATGATGATCGATAAAAATGTAAATATAAGAAAAGCGTCGAGAAAGCAAGATTAAAACAATTGGTGGGCCCCACGTGGGGCGGGCAGAGGGTCCCGAGACGTCCCGGTCCCCATTTTCGAACGGCGCCCCGCGACCCCTTGCGGGCAACGTTAATTGCCGAGTCCACGTGTGTGCGTGTGTGTGTGGAGGGGAGCCAATTTAAATGATTCGCTCTTATGCTTCATCAGCGGACAACAGACGCCCACAAAGGCAGCGACGCCTCCGCGCTCTTGGCCACGCCCTGGCTGCATCGGCTCCGGTCGGCATCTCGACAAAAAACCGCGATTCGCATCCTTTGAGCCGTCGAAAATCAATTAAAATTAGCGACAGTGGCGAGGGCCGGGCCGGACCGGGCCGGGAAGGGGGTTGTGAGGGAGTTGGGAGGGGGCTTTGAGGGGCGGGGAGGAGTCGAGGGACGGGGGGCGGGGTCCGCGGGTCGCAATCGGGAGTCTGCAGGGAGTTCGCGCGAGTCCAACTGTTGTTGTTGTTGTTGTTGCAGCCATGATCTGCGCCAATTACGAATGCAAATTCGCCATTTTGGCCTCCACCCCCTCTCGCCGGGTCCGCGCACCGGGCGGCCGACGCTGCAACAACCACAATAACAACTACAACTACAACAACAACAAGAGAAGAGCAACCACGACGTCGTCCGTCGGGGCTGGAAGAGAAGGGAGAGGCAGGGAGACGGGGCGATGCTCGAGTGGAAGCGAGCGCTCGTTTGCCGCCGCATCCGGTCGGCCATGTTGCTCTTCCGGCTTCGCGAGAAATGCAAATTCCGGGACCAGCTACGGCAAGGGCAACAACAATATAAACAACAATAACAACAACAACAACAATGTTAACAACAACAACCGTGGCTACAACGATGACGTTGACCACGGGCTCCAGGACGACGCCGCAAAAAATAAATTAATTGGCAACGTGTGGACGACACACACAAGCAGTGTATGTGTTGTTGTTGTGATTTTTGTTGTTACTTTATTTTTTTATATTTGCTCTTTTTGTTGTTGTTCCTCCAGTCCAGTCCTCCGCACAAGCCGTTGCCCCCGCCCATTCGGGCCGACGCACGTCCGCCATTTGCGGTCGGCGCCGCGTAAATCGCCAGCGAACCACCCCCAAACACCCCCAAACCCCCCCAGGTCTGGATCACTTCATTAACCGAAACTGTGCGCTTTTTGCGCCCTTTGTGCCTTTGCAGATGCCGGCCGCGACCAAGCAACGAGAACGTCCTCCAACTCCGTCAACGTCGCCGCCCAGCGGCCACCGGCGGCGGGCCCCCAGACCAGCGCGACCCGCAGCCGCGCCCCCCCCACAGCCCCACACAACAACGAGGACGGCGCCGACGACGCCGAGCTGCCGCTGCCGGTGGGCCGCATCAAGCGCGAGCCGACCGCAGCCGTCGTCGGCACCGAGGACAGCCAGGTGATCTTCTACGCCCCGCCAGCGAAGCCCAGGCCGCGGCCGAATTCGAACCCCAAGCAGGAGCCTGGACCGACCTCCGCTGCCGCCGCCTCAGCCTCAGCCTCAGCCGCCGCCTCTGCCTTGGCCGCCGCCTACCGGGAGCGCAGCGTGGAGGAAACCGAAGCCGCCCACGACCTGCTGTCGCTGTCGCAGAGTCTGCCGCCGCTGCCGCCGCCCTGCGTGGTCACGATCCGGCACCAGGAGCCGCCCGGCGGCCCCGGCTACGGCGCCGTGCCCACCATGCACGAGATCTCGAGTGCTTCCAACGAGTCGCTGGCGCAGGCGCCGCCCCAGTCGCACCCACTGTCGATGGCGCTGCCGGCGACCGCGTGCGCCGCCACCATCGCCGCGGACAACTTCGGGGTCTTCGAGGCCGCGCCCCCCGCGACCACGACGACGACGACCTACGACCGAGCCCACGCCCACGCCCACAGTCACAGCCACGCCCACGGGCACCAGCCGAAGATCCGGTACATCAGCAGCTCCTACGACAGCCCCTCAGCCTCGGGCAACTGCTCGCCGCTGACGCCGCCCAACTCCGACCACTCGTCGGACATCGACATCGACCTCTCGTCCTCCTGCTCGGGCTCCGGCTCCGACTCGGGCCACTCGAACCACTCGAACCGCTCGACGTCGCTGCGCAGCTCGCGGCCGGCCCAGCTGTGGACGTCGGGAGGTGGAGCCGGCGGCGGCGGTGGCGGTGGCGGCTGCGGTGGATCCAGCGCGAAGACGAAGAGGGCAGAGAAGGAGGCGGGCGGAGGCAACGACGGGAAGAAGCTGAGCCTGAGCATCATGGACGGCCGGACGAAGGCGTGCAAGGGCAAGGCGCCGGAGGGCGGCCGCTCGGACGCGTACAAGAAGAAGCGCGGCTGCTACAAGTGCTCCGAGTGCGGCAAGCAGTACGCGACCTCGAGCAACCTGTCGCGGCACAAGCAGACCCATCGGTCCCTGGACTCGCAGTCGGCCAAGAAGTGCCACACGTGCGGCAAGGCCTACGTCTCGATGCCCGCCCTGGCGATGCACCTGCTCACCCACAAGCTCTCGCACAGCTGCGACATCTGCGGCAAGCTCTTCTCGCGGCCGTGGCTCCTGCAGGGCCACCTGCGCTCCCACACCGGCGAGAAGCCGTACGCGTGCGCCCACTGCGGCAAGGCCTTCGCCGACCGGTCGAACCTGCGCGCCCACATGCAGACCCACTCGGGCGACAAGAACTTCAAGTGCCACCGCTGCCAGAAGACGTTCGCGCTCAAGTCCTATCTCAACAAGCACCTCGAGTCGTCCTGCCTCAAGGAGGGCGGCCTCGGCATCGGGCTCGGGCTCGGTCTCGGCCTGGGCGGCTTCGACCCGGATGGAGACGCGGACATCGACGGGGACTGCGAGGACGACGTCGACGATGGCGACGCGGACTTCGATGGCGACGGCGACGGCGACGGGGACTCGGGCCACAGCAGCGACGAGAACGACGAGGACATCGTGGTCACGTAAGGGAGGCGGAAGGCGAAGTGGAGGAGGCAGAAAAGTGGAAGAAGGCAGAAAACGTGAACGAAGGCAGAGAAGAATCAAGAGCAGAATCATGGACGGAGGAAGTAAGCCTCGAGTGAGCAGAAATCGTGAGCAGAAAAGGTAGGCAGAAAACGCGGAACCAGGCAGAAAATGCGGAAGCAGGCAGAGAATGTGAAGAGAGACGCAGAAAGCGTCGAAGAAGGCTGAGAACGTGGAAGGCGGCAGAAGCAGAAAAGTCGGCAGGAGACCTGGAAAGAGGCAGAAAAGAAAGGATACAGAAAGCAGTGCAAGGGCGAAAGAGAGAGAGAGAGCGAGAGATCGGTAGTGAGCGAGAAATCTCAACCCAAAAGCAATAATCTTTAACGGCAAAAGTCAAAAATAAGTTTGTAAATAAGGCGGAAGTGGCGAGGGCCGCACCTTCCAACAGAGAGTGAGAGAGAGAGAGAGAGGGAAGGACGTGCGGAGCGAACGAGCGAGAGGCAGAGAGAGATAGAATAAGGGAGTGTGTGAGAGAGAGAGAGAGGGAGAGAGACAGGGCTCGTTCGTGGAGGTCCCTTTAGATTCCTAGAATTTATTTATTTACTTACCAAATATACTGTAAATTTCCAATGGAGTTTATTTATTCAAGATTTCAAACTAATTTAGGAAAAAAGCAAACAAATGAAAAGAAAGCAAAGGCAAAGCTAAGCAAAAGCAAAGAAAATTCAAGAACAATTTATGAAGAGCAAAAGACAAGTTAGAGAAAAGTAAAACCAAAAGCAAAGCGAAAGCAAAAGAAATGTGAAAGTAAAGCAAAGCAAAAGCAGAGAAATTCAAGGCAAGGCCAAGAAAAACAAAATTTTAACAAAAGCAAATGCAAACGCAATTTCCAAAGCAAAATACAACAAAACAAAACAAAGCAAAACAAAACAAAAACAAAAAGAAAACAAAAGTAAAAATCTCATGCAACGAATATTATGGAACATAAGTAGAAATTTAATATACAAAAGCAACAATTGAGGATATTTAAGATTTATTGTAACGTAAGCTTAAGTTTTAAATTGAGGTTTATTTAAGGAGTTCAGCTATAAGAAGAAGCGAAGAATATTTAGAGCCAACCACACACACACACACACAGACCCCTCACACGCCCACACACAGACCCCTCCCCAAACAGCCTTCACAGACACCCCTCACACCGCTTCCCCACACAGACTCCGTCACCCACACTTGCCACGAAACACACATGTATTTGAATTACGATAATATTTACAACTACACACACACACATATATATATAAATATATATATATATAACGATATTTATACTAACTAGCGGTAGATTTTTGCAATTACTCCGTGCGGAACCCCTGGCCGCACCCCAGATGGTGATGAAGCTGATGATGAAGACGATGTCGATGATGAGGCGGACGCGGACGCGGACGAGGTCGACGGGGTGGGGGGAGCGAGGTTGGCTCGAATGTGGTCGTGTGTGGTCGTGTGTGGGGGATCCGAGCGAGCAGCGATCGGACGAAACCGGATCCTGAGTGGTTGGGCCAGAGGGGATGGGGAGAAGGGAGCCGTTGGGACGAAGGGTCCGGGCGAAGGACGTGGCCAGGCGCAGTGACTTTCGGGAGTGGGAGGGAGAGAGGTTAGAAGAGTGATTGGAAGAAGATGAGAAGGACGAAGTTGAGGCTGAGCAGCTCGGCCAAAAGCCAGGAGACATCGCATGGAGCACCGCGAGAGGTGCTGGAAGTGGGAGGAGAAGGTCGTCGTCAGCTGCGAGATCGAAGGTCCTCGGAAGGCTTCAAGCCGGAGACGGAGGGAGGGCCCTCCAATTGTCCTCGATCCTTCGTCCTTCGCCCTCCGTCCTTCCGACCGGTCGTCGTCCGCCCGTCTGTCCGGCTGTCTGTCCTTCCATTGGTCGTCCGCTGGTCCGCTCGTCCGTCCGTCTGTCTCTCACCCGTCCTTCCATTCGCCCTCCCTCGTCTGTCCTTCCGTCGTCCTTCCCTCGCCCGCCTCTCTCAAGCCCTTCGACCGCTTGAAAGCTTTTGCGGCGTCAGCGGGAAACTCGCACATGTATCGAAGGGACGACTGAGGGATGGCGACGGGGTCGGCGAGGGGAGGGGACGAGGGCGACTCCAACCAGCCAACAAAGGCACACGCACACACTCACAGCGTCTCCCTCACACATTCACACCCACGCACGCACGCAGATCGAGCCCGAGCCCGAGCTGGCGCTGGGGCCCCGCGACGCGACGCCACGGCCCCACCCGCCCCCAACGCGCTGCTGCAGCTCTCGTGAAGCTCGCTTTACGAGCGGCGGACGTGATGCGCTCGCTGCGAGGCGTCTTCAGAAATTCATCCGGCAGCTGCGGATTTCGCCACACTCGGCCAAGGGGGCGGGCGAGAGCGGGCCGAAGCCTCCTCTCGAGAGCGTGACAAGGGCAGAGCGAGGAGGACGGCGGGAGAGATGGGGACCGAGGGCTGCAGCATTCAGAGGGCGGGGGTCGAGGGCGAGGAGGGGCCTCAAAAGCCGCAAATAAGCTCGAAAAGTTGCCAAGGCAAGGAAATTAATTAACATGTCTCCAAGTGGGCCGACATCAACTGCTAGCAAGGCAACAGACACCAGTGAGTCGAGAGCAAAAAGAAAGAGGGCGAAAGAGCAGCAGCAACAGAGCGACCCAGCTGCAACAACAACTGGACGCAGTGGGCCGACGGAGGCGGCTCCAGGTGGGAGCTCGAGGGCCGGAAGGACGCCCAGAGGTCGTCGAGGAGGGAAGACCGAGGAGAGTGTGGGAAGGAACAGGCCCGAATCTGGGGACCCGGGGCGACCGCAGCTGGCGCCGCGAACGCGCCCCGAACACGCCCACCGACCACCGCCGCCCACCACCCCACGCCCCCAAACCGTTCGCGCCCGCCAAACACTATGAGCAAAACCTAGAATTCCATTCAATTATTAAACTTGATAAACATTAGAAACATATCACAAGGACAATACTTAAAATAATATTTATCGAGATCATAGAGAAGAAGAATAAGAAGATGAAGAAGAAGAAGAAGAAGATAACTCCAAGCCGTGTTTAATTTTAACTAAATGCAAATTTAAACTCTAGGCTTGCATTTGCAAGCGGTTTACTAAATTATATTAAAATTATTAAGAAGCGAGGTCAGAGGTTATTTATTTATCGCGATCTATTTAATACTATATTTAACCCAAGTACTTAGTGAAGCAATGTTGGGCTAAAGCAAGGCCACCAACAACAACAACTATAACAACTTAAACAACAACATCCACAACTTAAACAATTAATTAAGAACAACTAAAACAACAATAACAACAGCAACATTTTAGCGTCGACAAGTTAAGAATTAGAGAGAGATAGAGAGAAATAGAGAGAGTTTAACAGTATATTAAAGATATTTTAACAAAGCAACTGAAAGCAATTTCGAGATTAGTAAGATTTTAGAGAGCCTTTAGAGCGTAGTGAGAAGCGAGAGCTTCTTCTTCTTCAGCAATTCGGCACTTAGGCCTAGGTTATTGTTATTATTTGTTAGGTTATCCAGGAGTTGGAAATTCAAAAATTTCAAAAATTCGAAAATTTCAAAAATTCGATTTCAAACATTAGAAAATACCACAAAGTTGTGAAAATTTGAGTAATTGAAAACTTGAAAAAATTTAAAAAAAAAAAACAATTTATGATTCCACAAATTACTTTAGTAACTTTAAAACCATAAAAAATACGTGAAAATACAAAAAAATACAAATACAAAATATGTGAAAATTAAAAATTCGAAGATTTTTAAAATTTCAAAATTCGAGTTTTTGAAAATTCAAACCTTTAAATATAACATTTCAAATACTTTTGAAATATAAATATTTTGAAAATTCTAATATTTGAAAATTTCAAAAATTAGAAAATTAAAATTGGCTGAATTCTCAAATTCTAAACTATTTAGAGGTTTGCAATTTTCATGTACTCGAAAAGTTTATGAAACGAATATTTGAAATTTATGAATTTCGAAGGATTTTTAATTGGAAAAAATATATTAAAATCGTCAATTAATTACAAGCAGCATTTTCGAGAGAAGCTCTCGCGCGGAGCCCGAGGGCTCGAGCTCGTGTTTGCGGGCGTTTATTCAATTTTGTAGCTTAGCAAGCACAACAACAACAACAACAAAAATAAAAACAAAAGCAAGAACAAGAATAACAACAAATATATGAACCAGAAAACTATGAAAGCTAACAACAACAATAGGAACAAGAACAACAAGTCCGCTTGGGATTGGGAAAAATACACAATTTAAGAAAAACAAAAAAACAAAAAATTTACGAAACTTTTTCGAACTTAAAACATACAACGATTAAATCTTAGAGGCAACCACAGACAGATTTCTAGCGTTACAAAGTACAGAACACATATACAGCATTATATATACACGCATATATGATATATATACAAGCATATATATACCTATAAATATATATATATAAATATATATCTATAGTATATTTAGAGCCGGCGTTTGTCGCACCTTTTAACAATTGTATAGAAGTCAAACGTAACAATTTGTAAGTAGAGTAGGAAACCAGTAGGAGCGGAAAGAGAGGAGGAGAACCAGAAGAAGAAGAGGAGAAAAGCAAAGGAGCAGAAGAAGGGGAGGAGGAGGAGGAGGAGAGCAAACAGTTTTGTGATTTATTTATTAAAATTAAGAGAAGCCACAAGCGTAGGTCAGTTGGGAAACCCTGATATTTTTCTAGATTTTTAAACCTAATTTGTAATTGTTGATTTTCGCTAAGGAAAAAACAAAAAATATACAAAAAACAAAAAACCAACAAAATTAAAAAACAATACCAAGAGAAAAAGAAAGAAAATATAAAATCAAAGAGAGAAAATAATAGCAAAATAGAGAGAGAAATTCAAAATAAATTATAGTGTAGGGATCATCAACATATATACACATACATATGCATA
The DNA here is from genome assembly GCA_947389925.1 of Coelopa pilipes. NCBI lineage: Eukaryota > Metazoa > Arthropoda > Insecta > Diptera > Coelopidae > Coelopa > Coelopa pilipes. Next base: position 40,037,330 of record OX376699.1, read on the forward strand.
TATATATAAATATATATATATTTATATATATATATATAATACATGCAATACTCAAAGTCTGTCGATCCGGAGATATATATATGTGTGTATGTGTGTGTGTATGTAGACACAATATATACTCAAAGGACATAGCCTAGCAGCGTAGCACGTAGAATTAAGGACCTAATTCCGATGACGATGACGATGGCGATTATTGAAATTATTATTGACATTATATAGCCACGTATGAGTAGATATACATATACATATATATACACACATGCAGACATCCTGCGGCGACGGAGGAAGCCAGGCATGCATGCGTTCGAAAGACACCAAGTAATTTTTTATTATTATATACAAAGCAAGTATTTAAGGCTAACGACGCGCTGAGAGGCGGCGGAGAGGAACATTTTGCAAAAAGACTTGAAATCCAACAAAAACAACAAAAAAACGAAAACTACAACTCCAACAAATCCTTAGAAAACCTAGAGAAATCCTAGAGAAACCCCTCGAAAAACCAAATGAGAACCAGAACAACACAGAAATAAAAACCAAACCAAATCCCAAACAAACCACAACAAACTCCAATGAAAAATTCAATACAATATCCAGAACCATCCCGAACAAGCAAAGGCAACAAATCCGAACACTAATTATAGAGATTTACATATATTTAAACGATTACTAGACTTTTACGTAGACGTAGACACAGCCACAGTAATGAAAACAGAAACAAAAACAACCGCAGTAACAAAACAGAAACAAAATCAGCCACAGTAACCAGAATAGTAACAGAAACGAAACAAAATAAGTAACAGAACAGTGACTAAAACTGTGGCGAAAACAGAATCGGAAGCAAAAACAGTAAGCGAATCAAAAACATACACAGTAACACAGAGAAACAGTAAAATTCAGTGACAAAAACTGTAGCAAAGCAGACTTAGTAACAAATTCTGTAAGAGAAACAGAAAAAACAACAAAATCTGTGTCAAAAACAATTACAGAATCAGTTACAAAAAAGGGAAATAAAACAGCCAGAGTAATAAAAATTGCAATAAATCGGTAACAAAAGAATAACAAATTGGTAACAGAAACAAACACAAATAGGCAACCAAAACAGTAAAAAAACAGTACCAAAATTGGTAACAAATTAATAACAGAATCAGTAACAACTCAGTGACAAAAACAGTCACCAAACCATGAACATCAACACAAACAGCAACATTTACATTGACAGGCACAGTAGAAGCAACAAGAAACCAAATCCGAACACAGACACCGACACCGACACCAACACAACCACGCCCACGGTCCGGGACCCAGACCCGGTCCCGGTCCCGGTCCCGGGGGCCCCCAGTTAGTCGCCACAACCGTAGAGGGCACCCAGTCCGCATGCGTACTTATACAATATTCTATTCATTACTATATAATCTTGCTAAACTTACCTACGAACATTAAATCGCGTCGAGCGACGAGAGGCCGCCGCCCGCCGCCCACCGGCCATTGGAGCAGGCGAGGGCGGGGCGGGGCGGTGCGTCGGAGCTCCCTCTAACCGCTAAGTAATCAACTTAATTAAAACTACTTCAGATACGTAACGCAATTAAAGTTAAAGAAGCATCAGAAGCACAGCAACAGCAACACAGTCCACAGACCAACGCCAATACAATACACAGACCAACCTACACCCATACACCGACACCCGAACACCTCCACACCCACACCCACACCCACACCACACCACTTCACGCCGCGCCGCCGCCCGAGGACCCGGCCGAAATCCAGGACCCCAGGAGCCGACTCTGCCTAAGGCTCGTCCGCAGACAGGGCCAGACCACAGTCGACGGCGAGAGGAGGGCGGGGGACGCTGCAAACCCAACCACGCCCCCAGCCCACCCGGAGGTCGAGATGTCGAAGCGACCGAGCCCGAAACTTCCAAATCTCGACGACGACGATGACGACGTATTGGGAGCACCGGACCAAAAACCAACTGTGGAGCGTCCGTCCGTCCGTCGGTCCGTCCGTCCGTCCGTCTGTCGGTCGGTCTGTGATTCTGCCTGTCTGTTCCCCAGCCTGTCTGTCCGTCCGTCTGTCTGTTCCCCAGGCTGTCCTCCTGCCCTTCTCTCTTTCTGTTCTCTTTCCGCCGGTCCTCGGGCTCGGAGACCCGTCCTTCAACCTCCTCCTGTAGTTTTCGCGGTCCGCAGCTGCGCCTGGTCACGGTCCTGGTCCTCGTCGCGATCCCGATCTGGATCCAGGTCCAGGTCGTGGTCGTGGTCCAGGTTCTGGTCCCGGCCCTGGTCCCGGTCCTGGTTCTGGTCCCGGTCCCGGTCCCGGTCCTGCTCTCGGTTCTGGGCCCTCGAAAGGACACCCAGTCTTGCAAGAAAGTCAGATCGAAACCGACACAGCATTGGATGGACGGACGTACGGAGAGGCGTAGATGAAACATACATATATGATACAATTACTATATATACATACATATATATATATATATTGATAAATTGATAAATTTGAGAAGCTAGCATAACCTACATACATAAAGACATAGATACTTACATGCATATATACTTATTATTATTATTATTATTATACATTATATAAAGTTATATACATAAATATATTTAATATACATACATCCATACATACATTACATGCATGCATACATTATAGTGATGAATGTATTGTAAACTATTTTTAGAGCCTTGAAAGCAATAAAATATTAATTTAAAAGCAAACAACATTTTCTATTTTTTTTTGTTTTTTTTGTTCTCACAAGAGGGATGGGGGATGAGGAGGGTTGGCGAGAGGGGGTGAGGGCGAGAGGGGGTGCAGGTCGATTGCTTAATTGCCCTCGTCCCGCCGACCCACTTGCGAAAGTGTTTGCGAAAAAAATTTGCAAATGTAGCAGCTTTTTAAGCGATGTTTGTGATGACAAATCAAAAGCGCGCCGGGCAAACAGGCAAACAGCGTTGCCAGATGTGGGAACACATGTAAGTACAACATCAACGTCAACGTCAACAACATGGTGAGCGGCAGAGGGCGCCGTGGGGGTGTGGGGGCGGGGGGTTCATCGACAATATTTACTGAGCGCGATGCCAATGAAAAGTAGCTCCGGGATGTCGTTCGTTGGCGGAGGATTTCGAAAATTATAAAAATATCTCTGGCGTGTCCGTCTGTCTGTCTCTCTGTCTGGGGCACGAGAGCGTCTCTGTATGTGTATGTGTGTATTTGCTCAGCATGTCAACAAAGCGGAAATGTGGAAGGGAAGATGAAGACGCGGAGCAGCCGCCGCCGACGACGACGTTGGGAAGCGTGCAAAATGCGCTGACGAGGAAGCGAAGGACGCGCACGAAATGAAGCATTCAACGTTATTTATTGGCAGCTGATTGTTGCACACACACTCACGAGCTCCCTCCATCTCCCCCCCCCCCCCTCTCTTGGTCCCTGGCCCGGCCGTGTACTTGGCCCCACTTGGCTGTCATTGAGTCGCTGATTACGATGACATTCTTAGGCAAACGGCTCGGCGCCGTGGCCCAGACCCTGGCCAAGGAGAGTGCGATAGAGAGAGAGAGAGAGTGGGGGGGGGGGGTAACGAGAAAGAGAGGTAGGGAGAGCGAGAGACGAGCCCTCGTGGGCGTGGCTCGTGGGCCGTTCGCCCTCCGCTGGAGCCGTCGCATGTAAGCTGCAATGATTTTTCAATATTTTGCCAATAAATATTCGATAATAACGATTTACATACACGAACACACACACACATCTACACCCGTGCACACATACACAGACTCCCTCCCCCCGTCTGGCAGGCGCAACGCACGGCGAATATAAATTCAAACGCTGCGCCGGAAGTGAGAAATGGACGAGGCGCACAGTGGCGCGAATTTGAGAGCCTGACGGCACTAATTATGAATTTTCAACAGGAAATATTTTTTTTCAATTTAACTCTGTTTTATGTTTCAATTTTAATATTTTCTTGCAATTTCGAATTTGAAAAACACCGATTATATTCAAAACAGTGCAAAAAAAGAAGAAAGGTAATTAAAAAAATGTTTTTATTAATTTTTGCAAATAATTATCCATCTGTAAATAGTTGAACAAACACAATTTTTTTTGCGTCTAATGAAAAATTTATTTTATTTCACGACTCGATCAAACGTTTAAAAAATAAAAGTCTAAACTTGATAAATTTCCTTAACATCCCCGACTTAAGAAAATCCAGTACCGACATTGGGCAAAATTCGCAACTTCGTGGTCGACCCACTGTGCGACGGACCTCGTAGCTGCTCGCTGCACATGTGTGCGAGCCACAAGTGCGTGCGTCCGTGTGCAGGGCGAGGTTGCTGCGACGTATGTGTGTAAGTGGGTGTGTGTGCGTGGCGAGCCATAAACATAATAAGTTATCACTAACGAGGACAGCTCTCTGAATATTTATTCAAATTTTATGCAAAATCTTCCCGAGCGTCCTCCGGAGCCGGGGCACAGCCGGGCAAAAACAAAACGGAAGCCACTCGACCTGCTGAGAGTCACCCACACACACAGACAGGCACGAGTGCAGCACCAACAGCAGTTGTCGTGCGGAGGGCCCTGGCCAGGACCCGTCGGCCACTCGTGGTCACCGAGGCCGTCGCCGGAGGATCGTTCGAGGCTGACGTTGAGCCCGAATTTACTGCAAATTGCCTCGATTCGCGGAGACGACGCTGGCCATGTCGATCCGACCGAATTTGGATGCTCTTCGATCACCGACCATCGACCACAGATCATCGACTACAGACCGCCGACCACCGACCACCGACCACGACCGCGTCTCCCAAAACCGGCCAAAACCGACGCCGATCGCCGACGAGAGAATCGCAGCATCTCTGGCTTCCGGGAGAGAGCGAAGACGATCTGCTCAGTCGCCCCGGACGTCGGCGTCAACGTCACAGTCGTCGTCACAGTTGGCGTCGCCGCTGCCGCCTCGCTTATAAGAGGTTCCCGTGGCCGGCGGCCGTCAGTTGGACGATCGCTCGAACAGACCGCGCATCACCAGCACCTGGAACGAACGACTAGGAACGACTACGACGGAAGGAGCAGCCAGGAGGAGAGAAAGAGAACGAGAACGAGAACCAAAGCCAAACCTAGAACCAGACGAGAGGAGAGGAGAGGAGAGATCATGGAGTGGACTCTGTCGAGATCTGTGTCAGTGCTCGCCGTGCTCTGCTGCTGCTGCTGGGCTCTGGCCGGTAAGTTGGCCACTCGGACGCGGGTCGTCCCTCCCAACCCCCCATCCCAACTCCCCGTCGAGGTGAACAACCTCCGCTTGGATTCGCCCGGTGGACGGTGGAGCGCCGCCTCCCCCTCGGCGATCAGTTGGTCGGGTTCGGTTCTTGGAATCGGATCCGTCTCCAACTGGCCTCGGACGCGGTATCGGTTTCGGTTTCGGCCTCGGTGTGGCTTTTTGTCGTTGACTTAGTCGTGATCTTGGGCTTGTTCTTGGTCTCAGCCCTGCTCTTGGTCTTGGTCTTGGTGTCGATCTTGGCGTTGACCTTGGTCTGGTCTTGGCCTTGGTGTTGGTCGTGGTCTCGACCTTCATCTTGGAGTCTGTTCTTAGACTGTTCTTGGTCTTGGTCTTAGGCTTAGTCTTTCTCTTTGCCAAGGTCTTCGTAGTGGTCTCGGTCGTGGTCTTCGTCTTGGTCTGGCTGTCGTGTTGGTCTTAGTCTGATCTGATCTTGGTCATGTTTGGTTTTAGTCTTGGTCTTAGTCTTAGTCATAGTCTCGGTCTTGGTCTTCGCCTTAGGCACAGTCGCGTTCATCATCGCGATCGCGGTCTGCGCAGCTTCTGCTTCGACTTCTGCTGCTGCTGCTGCTGTCGAGTTCTGGCCCAAAACAGGTTTCGCCATCCACCCGTCCACCCGCCTGTCAGTCCGTCCATCTGTCTGTCCGACAGATTCGTCTCGAGCCCGCGGCGATTACAATTAAGCCACATTGTTGTTCTTCTTCCACTGCTTGTGGTTTCAGCCGAGATGCCGACGATGGATGGATGGATGTTGTTCTTGATGTCGCCGTTGTTGTTGGTGGGCTGTTGTTAGCGCCGTCGTTGCTGCTGCTGTCGACGTCTCTCTGTTGACGGAGCAAACGGGCCACGCCGTCCACGTCGTGCCAGGGGCGGCGCCTCCCCCAAATCAATTGCGAGCCGATGTTTGCCAATCAGTTGCGCAAATTAATGAATGACCAGTGGCGGTCCAGCGTCCCCCGTCCTCCGTCCCCCGTCGTCGGCGCACCCCGGGAGCCGCTCCGGGAACCGCTCGAAGGTGCTCCTCGCCCGCCGAGCGTGACTAATTTCTTTATTAATATTATTCGGCATTGTTCCCGGCAGCGGCAGCGGCAGCAAGAACGGGAGACCAACAACAACAACGAGAGACCAGCACAACTCGAGCTAAACAATGCGAGGCCGCTCTGCCAGCCAGAACAAAACCCGCCGCATTTACATTCGAGCATTTATCCACAGTCTTCTCGGCAGCTCTTCGCAGGCAGCGAGGACGTGGACGAGGCCGAGGCCGAGGACAATAGAATGGCCTCCACCCACCTCACCCCTCATCACCCCACAGGTCCCTGAATTATTGAGACGCACGACGGACCGCGCGTCGACCGACCTCAAGACAAATTACGAATACGCCATTGATTTATTCCGGGGAATCAAAGTCGGTAATAATAATTATTTGTTTAACAACAGTCGCATACCGACCTGCCGTCTCTTTCGCACACACATGCCATCACCTCGGGGAGGGGGGGAGGTGGGTCGTTCGTGGCCAATCAGCCCGACGGCTGAACGTCAAGCATTGTTTTCGACTTTTCGACGGCAAATAATGATGTCATAAATAATTGATCCATTGATAATTCCCCGGAATCGATCATGTTCGTGCGCCCCCTTTGGTGTGCAGGGGGCGAGCGACGAGGGCAGTCGGGGGGAGGGGTGGGCCTGGGTGGGATTCGTCAGCCTCAGAAACACTTGTGCACGACGCCGATGCCGACGCGCGACGGGTGAGGGGCGAGGGGCGAGGGGCATCTGCTTAAGATTGACCTCCGGCGCAGACGGTTGAGTGGGGGCTGGTGTGGTTGGTGTTGTTGGCTCTCTTGTTGTTGTCTTTGTTGCTCTTGTCGTCGTTGTTGTTGTTTCCGCTGCTGATTGCATTCCCAAATTTAGCCCCGTTCAACTCAACTCCGCATCATGGCTTCTCACCCAGTCCAGCCCATCTCAGCCCATCCAACTCGACCCGATCTGCTCGCCTTCGACTCATTTCGCTCGTTCTCCTTCCAGCCGCCGCGCCCTACCAGGAGCTGCCGCCGCGCATAGGCCACGTCCCCGTCTACATCCGCGAGGGCGAGACGCCCCTGGCCGAGATCCACCCGCAGCTGGCCGAGGCCTTCCACGAGGACGCGCCCAGCCGTCAAGAGGTGAGAATCGGAGGATGCATCGGGAAGTGGGAACGATGTCGTAACCTTTCGAGTCATTTCAGATCACCCACGAGGCGATGAGGGACGAGGTCGCCATGGATCAGGACCAGAAGCGGGAGGCCGTCGAGGCGGAGCCAGAGGAGCCGGAGGAGGCGAAGGTCGAGAAGGTCGAGAAGGAGGAGGAGAAGGAGGCGACGGCAATGACTAAGGCCGAGGAGTCCGCCAAGCCGGAGTCGGACATCGCGTCCTTCGACGTGGTGAAGAGCGAGGAGCAGAAGACCGAGGAGGAGACCGTTGAGGGGGAAAAGGAGGAGGAGGAGGAGAAGAAGGAGTCGCCAGCCGGCGAGGGAAACTGATCGGCGGAGGGGTCGGAGAGGCTGCAGATAGCTTGCGGAATTGGAAAAATAATTGAATAAAGGCTCCCACGACAATGGACAGTTGGCTCGAGCTCTTTTCGGGGTAGGGGGGGGCGAAGGAGGTGCTCGGTCGGGACCCTCGATAAATTCGCAATTTGCCGCATTTTTAACGCCATTGAAATGTTTTCGTTCCGCTCGCGCGAGGCCTCGAAAGTTGCCACGTACAGCCGGTGGGCCAGGGGTTCTGGGCAGGGGGCGGAGGGCCGAGGTGAGGAGGGATGGGGACGGGAGGCGCGCGGCGTGCGGCGACCCTCTTCAGCACGCAATTATCCCGGAAAAGAAGAAATTTAAGTCACCAGTTGCCGGGGCGGCCGAGGGACCTGGCGGAACTTTCGCAACTCATGGCGCGGCGCGGCGCGGCCCAGGGGTTGGAAGGAGGGCACGAGGGGTAGGTGGCGGTGGAGGTGGAGGGGTGGGGCCTGGTGCGACGTCTCACGCACGCATCCGCCGACCTGCGGAAGAAGGAATTTGTTTTCAACTTTTTTAATTGATAAAATTTCGAATTTCGGGCGAAGTTTGCGCCGCTGCGTTCGGTGCTAATAAAGAACCACCCGAACCACCCTCCGCCACCCTCGCTTTCACCACCCCCACCACCGCCACCACACCGGGAAGTGGTGACTCATCCCCCTCACCCCACTCCACCTCCGGCCCTCGGGAGACGAGGACGAGGACGAGGAGGAGGAGGACGGAGTAGTCGTCGATTTTTCACGTAATTTTCAGCGCATTCGAGCGTTAAATAACTTCGATAACGGTTTTAATTTCTTTGTTTCCCGCCGTCGCCGCCACGGAGCGAGGGGCGTGGGTTGGTCTCGGGTCGCCGGGACTGCGTGTCTCGAACGGCCCTTTGTCGACCTTTGTCCAGGTGCAGCCAGCCCAGCTCAGGAGCCATCCGAAGTCAGCTCGCCCGATCTCAGCTCGAGTGGCTCCGTTCGAAAGCCCCAATTTGGCGATTTTCTCTCGGCCCCTCTCTGCTTTCATTAATTCAATTGATTCCCAGCCCGACGCCGACGCCGACGCGGACTCCGACCCGAGCCCGGTTTATCGTTCTCCACTTGGACGGATGCACAAAATGTTTTCGGTTTCTTTTAATTAAAGCAATCAACTCCGCGGCGAACGGCCGGGAAAATGCAAAGGAGGGGGTCAGAGAGAGAAAGAGAGAGGGAGAGGAAGAGTGGGTCGGCTGTGAACGACAACGCGATCCTCGGCCCGGTTGCAACAATAAAAGCCACGGGGCGGGGTCGAGGGGCGGCGAAATCAGCGCAGAGAAACACTTAATCCTGGATTTCGCCAGTTTTCACTCCACTCGCTTCCGCTGGAGGAGTCCGCGCGTCCACAAAGGAAACAATGCCATTCCCCCGCCTCCGACCCCGCCGTCAACCGCATCCTGCTGCTGAAGACCTCAGTCCGGTCCGGGCAGGACAGTGGAAGAGCGCGAGGGAGAAGGAGAGCCATCGAGGCCGAAGCCAATTTGCATCCCGCTCTCTCTTCCTCACTCTCTCTCGCGAGTTCCTGCCGCAGGTATTAAATATTCAGTTTCCTCCGGGGAGGCCGGAGGGAGCCGCGGCTCCTCCTCCAGCTGTCCGTCAAAGGGCTCTGAAGAGGTGCAGGAGGAAAAACGTCAACGGCCCGAGCCTGGAGAAGGCAGGGGAGCCTGGAGAGGGAACGAGAACATCGAGAAGGAACGAGAGCCTCGAAAAAGAACTGGGACCTCAAGGAGGAACGAGAGACTGTGAGGGAACGGAGCATTTCGAGAAGACCCGGCAGCCAGGGACGGACGGGCCACGGGTCTTGGGGGTGGGGTGGACGCGGAACGGACACGGAGGCGGACTCGGACTCGGACTCGGACACGAACGGGTCACGACCTTGCGGCGACGCTCGTGATTTATGCGACACGAGCGGAGGACGCAATTTTAATATAATCGGACGAACAGCCGTAATTAAAGCCCACTCACGCAGGGCGGCGGGGGCGTGGGCGTGTGGTCGGAAGGGGTGCCCCGTCTCCCGATCCTCGTCCCGTGGACCCCGGCCCACTTCCGATGCAGAGCGTAATGTGTGCCATAATTCACTTATAATTAATTTCCCATCCGCCGCATTGGGAAGTACGACGAGTCCTTTCCGAATGACGACCTCGCCACGACTGCTCCTCCTCCTCCTCCTGCTCCTGCTCCGCTTCCCCGTGGAAACTTTGCGTAGTCTTCGTGGACAGTGCACGGAGCGTGTGTCGGACGATGGTGGCAGGACGACGGCGGGGACGTTGGCTGCAGCATTCCGGGCGTGGAAACAACTTCCGAACTTTCGCAACTATGCGACGGCGACGGCGACGGCGACGGCGTCGAGGGAAACTTTTGCTTTTGCTTTTGCTTTTGCTCGCCCAACTTCCGGTTGTTGCTGCCGCATATTAAACACCAAAACCCCCCAACCCCCGTTCCCGCCCACTCGAGCACCGCCAACTCGGCCCGGTTCCCACCGCCGACCTCGCCATCGCCGGCTCGGACAACTGTTGCCTCGCGTGGCCCAGTATTCATTATGTGCCCGACACGTCCTGGCGCCCGCTTCCGGTTCAAAATGTCGCAGAAACTTTGGGAAATTAATTGTACGTGCATCGATACGATTGTCCAATTATCGTTCCGTTGATGTTGTGCCCGCAATTAATGACGACAACCGTGAGCCGGGGCCGGGGTGGGGCCGGAGCAGGGGGTGGAAAAATCAGTTCCGACACGGCGTCGGGTGGCGGGGGCGGAACCCGCACCAAAGGAACTGGGTCGTGAGCGGGGGAGTCGGGAAGGCGACCCAAGCCTTGGCTCTGGGGAGGACGAGGCGAAAAGCGGATGGTGAAGCGAGGAACGGCCGAGCTCCCCACCTGGGCCCGCAACATGAACTGCCTGGAAGATGGAGCCGCCACCAGGCCGAGTCCGACACCGAGCCCTAGACCGACTACGACTCCGACTCCGGCGAGCCGTGGCCAGGGACCGAAACATCCTTAATCTGGAGCCGGAGCCGGAGCTGGAGCTGCCGTAAATTGGATGCGTGTTTGCACTTCAATTAGGAGCGATTACGAGGCGCCCGGCCTCCGACACCGAGCGTCCCACCGACCCACCGGTCGTCGGGCGACTTCCTGACCGCAGCTCAGCCGGGCGGCGGGAGCCCGGGAGTGGGGCGCGGTCGTTTGGGGCGAGAGACAAGGCGTAACCCTCCGAAATCCGCTCCGACCGCAACGGCCCAAGTTAGTCGGCCCAGCGAGAGGGCCAGGGTTAAGCTGCTCCGAGGAGGCAACAATTAGATTCTGTATCCGGCCGCCCGACCGCAATTTATTACTCCGTATCTCATTCGGCTTCTCCCTCGTGCGGGCAGCGGCCACGGGTGACTCTGGGATTTCGTCAAGGCGGACCCGGACCCGCTCTGGCTCGAGCGACCCTCTCGAATAATCTTATTAGGGTTTGGAGTCGACCGGCCCGAGCCCCGGGCTCTGGATCTGTTGACACATTATACTAAGGCGCTTAAAACTGGTCAACGGCAGTTGGGGGACCCTGGGATGCTGAGGCTGGGGAAGCGGGCGACCGGATGGACCGGGGACGGGCTGAGGGGAGATGGAAAGGCGAGGAAGCCCAGCTCGCGGAAGCCCAGGACTCGTCTTCGTGTAGTTGGCGCAGTTGGCGAAGCGCATGCAATTATTCATCGAAAGGTGATTCCGCATGAACGGGCCCGGTAATACGAATGCGGACGACGGACAGGGGCAGATCGAAGCCATTTCCGGCGGCACACACACAGTTGGACAGCTGCAATTGAACGCCCGCCCCTTGTGGGCCAAGTGTCGCCACTTGAATGCCAAATCGGCGCAAGGCCAAGACGAAGGCGGTCAGAGCCTGGACATGGCCACGGAATCGGGCTCAGACCCGGACTCCAACTCCGACTCGGGCGCGGACTCGGACTCGGGCTCGCACATGCACACGGCGGACTCGGATGTGGACGGACCCGAGGGTGGACGCTCGTATGAGCGGCGAGCGTTGGACTGGAAAAAATAGAGGAATCCACGTCGGGTGACACTGCGAAAAATGGAGAAGGGAAGCTGTCGCAGAATAAATACTCGCGAACGTGCCGAGACTGCTAAGCGAGTGTGGAGGAGGCGGGTGGCTTTGCAGGGGCGGGGACGTGGCCGGCCGTCGGTGGGAGTTCCTTGGGCTGTGAAAAGGACGGGTTGGACTTTCCAATTTTCAGCCACGGACGATTGACGTGTGGACGCCGCCCCGCTCCATCTTCGCGCCCGACTTCTCCAGACGGATCTTATCGCCATCTCCATCTCCATCGCCATCGCCATCGCCATCTCCACCTCTATCTATGGTCGACCTCGGCTCTCGTAGGTGCGAGGCGGACACCTCGGAAGCCCGGGGACCTAATGGATCATCGCAATGGCCTTTCATTACCATTAAATGGGCAAGTTGTAAACTTGCTCCTGATCCGTCAGCGACCACATTGGGGCGGGGAGGTCGATGAGGGCGATGGTGGGTGGTCGTCGTCCAAATTGGAAATATTTGCGTCTCTCGGAGCCTCTCGCAATTAAACAAATTCCAGACAATCTTGCGCTAAATGCGTCCATCATAAAAGCGCCATTTTCATCCGTGAAGGAGGCCGTGGAGGAGGCGGAGGCCGGACAAAGGCGGAGATGGAGATGGAGTCGGCGGAACTTAATTGTGCTTTGTTGTAGGCGCGCCAACGGCCTCCCTGATCGTCCTCCTCCTCGTCTCTTTGCCTGACTCCCGTCGGCCAAGACGCAATTCATCAAACGAGCGCATCGCCGCCGATCCGTGGATCCCCAAGGGCGGGAACCGAGAGCCGGGAGCGAGGCAATCAGCTAATAATTTGGTTTTTATTGCGAGGAACAGCAAATCGCTTGCTTCGCCGCCGGGCTCGGCCGGGCTCGTTCGGGTTAATGGCTCGGAATGTGGCAGCAGGCAGGCTGTAATTGCCCTCGATTTGGGCCGTGTGCCGAGTGCAGCCCGCTCCGGCCGCGATGCAGGACCCGCAGCAGACGGAGATCCTGGGTTTTTATCCAGAATCCCCTCCCTCGCCCTGCCCACAACTTTCACCAACCCCATCCGGCCGAACTAATTACGGCGAGGCCAAGTGGGAAGTGGGAACTCGTCGTTATCGTTATCGGAACGACATCGAAGCAGGAGCCTCCAACGAGTCGCCCCTCGTCGTCCTGGCGAGAGGTCGAGCGAGGCCCGGAGAAGGGTCGGGACCCTGGACTCCGACTGGACCCAATTAAAAGCACGTTAATTACGTGCGTCCGACGACCGTCCGTGGAGACAACCGGCGATGATATGAAGCCGTTGTCAAAAGTGTAATTAAAGCAAACACCTTCCATTTGTCCACTGCAGCCTGAACCGGCTCCAACCCCGCCCACGGCTCCGACTCCGTCCGATGCGTCGACTGCCCTTAACGGAGTAAATTTTTAATGACTCCAGCAATTCCATTTATTTCCGCCCGCTCCGCGTCGCGCCGCGATTTTCTCACTTTTAATGAAATTATTATATGCGAATGTAAACGGGACTTAATTGGCCATTGGACGGTATGCTTCGAACCAAGCCCAGCCCACCCCAAACCAACCCCACCCCACCTCACTGGGCGCCCGCCCGCTGCCGAATGTCGGCGGGTCGAGCGAGCACACAACGTTCGCGACTGACGTCCGGCGTCCAGAGTCCGACAACCGGCGACCGATCCGACTCAAGGCTGGACACTGGCCGAGGACGCGAGGTCCAGGTTGGCAGCTCAAGGCAGGTCGACCCGCCTCCCACCCTGCTCGCCGACCTCGCCCGCCATTGCGGAATAATCTTCATTATGTGCGAAAGTAGCAATCGATGCCTGGAATCCGGCTCCATCTCCTCTCACGGACCGCCGACCCAATCAACTCCTCGTTAAGGCGATAACAATTGAGCAAGCACTTCGACCAGACGTGGACGAGGATGAGGATGAGGACGCGGAAGAGGATGTGGACGAGAACGAAAACGAAAACGAGAATGTGGACGAAGCAGGGACGAGGACGAGGTCGCGGTTGCGGCCGGAGGTGCGAAGCGAAGGCCATGGTGATGTCGATGGCGATGTCGATGGCGTCATGGCCTTAATGAAACCAATTACAAGTACAATGGGCGCAATTACAATTCCTCCCCCCAACCCCGGTTGTTGTTTCGCGTCCGTGACCGCGGCCGCACTTCCGTTTCCGGCGAACTGGGCACTCGGACAACTCTCCGAAGTAGTTTTTCCCGAGCCTATTTCGCGAGACCATTACGGGACCTCCGATCGATCGAATACTCAGTGCCACGCCCCTCAGAGGGGCCGCCTAAGGTCCCAACTGATTTCCAACACACACACACACATATATATGTGTATAATGATAGAGATCGATGCTGCCATAAATGTCACTGTGTAGGTCGGGCCGTCTGGCTCGAACGAGGGCCAATCAGGACAATTTGCGTTCAAAATTGTTATGGCCTGCGGAGTGTGGGGCGGATGGAGTGGATTTCACTGGATTGGAGTGGTCTGGAGAGGTATGGAATGGTGGGAATAACCGTAAATTTTAAGCTGTTGATAACCGACAGGGCCTTTATCGCCTCTGAAACGATTAAATCGACAGCCTCTCGTCCCACTCTTCGCCCCCGATGATGAAATTTAAGCCCATCCGAACCAACTCGCGTATGAGTGGAGGAAAACCAGTGCAGATCAGTGTGAAATCGTCAACATTTAATGGGTTTCATGCTTTCACATCGACAGAATTTCCTGATTCCAGTGCCAGGTGGGAGTCAGAGTCACAGATCGTGGATCGTCTCACAGTCCCAAGATGCCCCCCAGGATGCCGCCACCGCCCGATCCTCCAGATGACGGATCGCCTCCGCCCAACAGGTTGCCCAACAGTGGATTCCCGTTCAAATTCAGCAGGCAGCTAAATCAGGAAAGGCTTTGATTAGACGAGACGTCTCAACACGAGAGAGAGGCGAGAGATCCTACCGTAGGTCCAGGCGTATGAGATACCGGCAGGCCCACTCGCGCATGCACTAGAATCGGGACGAGAGCAGCCGAAGCTGGTGTTAGAGGGGCCAGGGAGGAGTCTGTCGGTTCCCACTTACCCTCAAGGTCTCCTCGCTGGGGGCGGGGCACGTCTGGGCAGGCGGCTGTGCCGTGGGCTTCGGCGGCATAACAGTGGGCTGAAAGGGAAAACGTTTTAACTCTGGCTCTCACTCACTCCATCTCCGGCAGAAACTCACATTCGTCGCCAGAACCGCGATCTGCGAAGGATTTTCAAGTGTTTTGAAATGTTTTAGAATTATTTTTAGATATTAGCTGTTTAATTTTGAATGTACACAGATCGTATTTACCAAGCAAGCGGCAAGTAGAGCAACAGCAAATAGCTTCGAAGTCATCTTTCTCACTCTCTGTCTCTATTCAGTGTCCGGGAAGCTCTTCAGAACTGCTCGCCTCTACGCCCAGGCTCCGTTTTATACCCAGTCTCCAGTGATCAACACGTGTCGACAGGTGTCCATTGTGGCGGCGACATGTGCATCCATTCAGCGGGGTTTTTGTTCACAACTAGGTTATCCTACTTCTGACGAACACAAAAGACGTCGAAACAGATTTACTTCTGAACTGGATCCCTGTTCCCGATTCACAAATCAAGCTCAAACTACATTCACTACATTGCTATGAAATGCTGTAATATTGTCAAAAGAAAAAGCGGTAATAATGAAGCACTCTGAATGTTTAGATCTATGAAAACTTGCTAATCCCTTTATTATAATTAATAAATGTATGTTTAGACAATTG
This sequence comes from Coelopa pilipes, assembly GCA_947389925.1. Lineage (NCBI taxonomy): Eukaryota > Metazoa > Arthropoda > Insecta > Diptera > Coelopidae > Coelopa > Coelopa pilipes. The sequence continues at coordinate 40,052,971 of OX376699.1, forward strand.
CCGGTCTATCACTGAACGAAACATACTAATACGGGAAACTACTTATAAGCAAACATTCTACTGCCACCAAAGTGTGGCCACCAGTGAAGTCGGCTAAAGTGTTTTCTGTTTCCATACATACAATGCGACTCGAGTAATAATAAGTGTATTCTTAATAAATACTCATAGTTAGAACATATCATCGTAATATCAGATCTCTTACATTTAATTTACAACAGATAACACAAATTACGGTAATTATTTATATCCTACAAGGAAGTTGTTGGCATTTAAAAGTTATAAGAAACCGCCACTAGTTTCACGCTACACAGCCATAATGCAAAAGTTGGCTCAAACAATCGCACATCCCAAAAATACGGAGCGGTCTCATCTCCGATTGACTTAGATGTGGCTGTCACGATTTACTTCAAAATGCGAGTTTCAACTGTCTAAAACGTTCGCTGTGGCATGCCTTGGTACAGACCCCACCTGCCTTGTCCATCTTCCCGACCATCTCCCATCGAGGAATCGCAATTATTATGTGTACTGCAGTTTCCTGCAGTTGCAAAGCCATTTGATGATGCGCGCGTTCCTCTCAACAATCGATGGCGGCTCCGAGGGACGATACGTTTGCGTGGTCTGTGGCTGTGTTTCTGTGCTGTCCGGCAGTCGCATTGAGTCGACAGTGCTGACATCAGAGAAGAACACCGTGCTGGATTCGTCGGAATCGGTTTCCGCACTGCGACGTCTCTTCGGTGGACTGTAGATCTCATGGAACTTGTCGTCATTTAGGCCCAGGCGATCGAAGAATTTCTCCAAGTCCGACACACTCTCGCCCCCGCGGGACATGTCCAGATCAATGGATTGATGACTATTTCTCCGACTGCCGCACTCACGTTTATAGTGGGTTTCCGGTGTGACGGTTTTCGGGAAAAAGAATGTGGGCCGCTGGTCCATGCTGCGGTGGTACGTCGTCTCCTCTCCCCGATCTGGTTCATTAGTGGCCGGCGCATTCGAAATCGAGACTCGATTGCGATTTTTAAATCGGATGCACTTCTGACGCTTGAATTGTATGGGCGGCGGACTCAGGTCATCCACTGAGGGCGCAGATCCAGGACTGTGCAGCATAGCATTCTGGGTTTGCTTGGCAGCTCTCTGTTGTTGATATTCTTGAACACTATGCAACTGCTGTTGATGGGAAGAAGCATTCGAAAAACGTTTCTCCTCTAGGTGAGCATATTTCGCTACAGATGGGGAGGGGGGTGAGTAGTCGTCCTGGAAGGCCTCCGGCACTTCGGGCGTAGTAAAATTAAACAAATAGTCGGAGGAGTCCATTTGCGATACGTTCGTTTTGCAAAGACACTCCGCACAGTCGATGTTGCGGTACGACGGCGAAGCGTAGCCACAATACGAGTTGGCGCTGTGCTGGGTAGAGGATCCGCTGTCTCTACGATACTCGCAGCAGGTGGAGGTGCACATGACCTTGTTCTCATATGCCTCGCGCTCATTCTCCCGCTGCTTGTAACACGGCTCGCTGCGGTGCGTGTAGTGACCGGAGGAACCACCGGAATCCCGGTTCAATGAGGACTCTCCCGTGGATTTCATGGAACGATTTCCGCGACTGCAGCAACTTAGAATCTCACTGTGTGGCGAGTGGCGACTGATCTGCGAGTGCAGGTCCGGCAGGGATTTGTGGCTGTTGATATTGTAGGCCGCGGTTGTTGCATACTTCCGGTCTTCGGCCGACATTTCTTGAGAGTGCGAATACGAGCGTTGATAGTTGTATCTGTTGGGAAGAAAATTATTGAATCTGCATAGCACGATTGGACTCGAAATATGAGCTGTACCTGGATCGTTGATCGTTATTGGATGGACAAGTGTCAGCTGCATACTCCGCCGGCGGACTGATGGGCCTATAGTCGTCGGTCAGGACCAGGGGACCTTCCGTGCTATTGTTATCTCCTGTGAAATTATATATGTCATCAAATGAATCCAGCTGAAGAGGGAGCGATTGAGGTGACAGATACGATGGTGGAATCATCAATGTAGAGTCGGCGGAATTGCCGAGTAATGAGTGCTGTAGAATTATAAATCTTGTAATAGCCCGAAACGTTATCTAGGAAAGAAGCCTATACCTCTTGGATGCAATTGCCACTCGGAGTTTTGTTGGAGAAATCAAACTGTGAAGGCAGCTCATCTCGATAGTGATCCTTTTGCCGCTGGGAACACATGTCTTTGGTGTCTGTGCTCAGAAGCTTTCGTAATTTACTTTGCAGTAAGTTATTCGCAGAAACCGTGCTGCGTCGTCCACTGTGGCCGTGATGGTGATGATGGTGCAAGTGTTGGACTCTGCCTCCATTGTCACTGTGGTGCATGGAGGTTCCGAAGCAACGATCCATTTCCTGTTGGGCACTTGCACTAGCATAAGACATATTGAAGCGCTCCGACGTCACGCTATCGAGACTGTGTCTGCCCCGTTTGTTGCCACATCCAAGCGATGCCATAGTGCGATAATTCGACTGTTGTAATCGTTCCATTACAGTTTCAGATTTCACGTAGTACGGTTTGCTCTCAGCCAGCAGCTCCACAGCAGACTTTCGACTGCTCAGGCGCCCACCTCTGTACAACATGGTAGCTCCTCCGGGATGAGCCAAATAGCTACGGGTATCGCCAACAGTCGCCGAAGCTGACGAAGGTCGCTGCCCAGACGCGAACTGCTGAGTTTGTGACGCCGCATTCATGGGGATATAGGAGGCAGACGAGGGCAGCCCGACTGACTTCTTGAACTGCTGGCTAGAGCTTCCGCCGTTGCTGCCATAAATGTGATGATGGTTGGGCGTGGCTGTTGGCTGCGAAGACGACCTGGTGTACTTTGGCATGCTGGAGTACATGGGCGCCGAGGTCTGGTGCTGCAGTTGGTGAGGATGGTGGGAACTGGGCATACAGCTGCCGGAGGTGGACATGTTGCCTCCTCCATGATGTTGTCGAGGGCTACCACAGCCATGAACAATCGCTGCCATTGCCTGAAAAACGAAAAGAGAAATTGTGAAAAGAACAATTAGTCAAATGGAAATTAGTGAAGATTAACGATACAATCACAATTAGCTTTATACTTTCTATTACGATTGTGTGGAGTCCTTAAACCCAAATGCCCAAACTATATCAATTATTAAAAAACCATTAGGAGTTCCTATCAACGAGAGTTTCGGAATTCGAACGGAGAGAAAAGCAAAAAGCGAAAAGCTCTCTTTCCTTTCCAGGGGAGAAGACATGCGCAACATGTTGCGAATTCGAGATACTCAATGATTTTCCACATATAGAGGAAATGGGTAACAAAAAACACCTTAGGACAATAATTTTAAAATCCAACTCGTTTGCACCCTCCAGAATTCACTAAATTAATTCGTTGTTAAAGGACAGATAACCACCACCACCTTCACAAGACAATCCCACAAATCTAGGTGGAATGGTGGAATTTTCCTAGAATTGATAGATTGATATGGAATCGTAGAGACAATCCCTCACAATCCTCCGGTTCTTAGCACTCTTAAACCGAGTCCATATAGGGGACAATTCGTTAAATATATCAAATATAATAGACGATTTTCTGAACTTTGTCCTTGCAAGTATTCCGCGCTCACCCAAAAAAATGTTGCTAGGACGTTCCACAACTTCCCGACGACTGATGCTAGGCTCTAAAATTTACCAGATGGAAAAGCTTTCTACTCACAGCACAAGCCTCAAGGATGTTGGACCAAAAAGCTCCACGCACTTGACGAGGATGGTCAACGAGGAATCGCTGGACTAGGCAATCGGGCAATCAATAAACCCATCCCTCCACATGCAGCGTTCTCCGATTATTGGCCTGGAGGACACGATACCGATGATCAACTGTTCGCAGCCATCCATAACTCAGGTGGCAAATTACCAGCGACAACAATTTTATGTAATGCAGAGCAAGTCCTAGGTAGATTTATTCGCATTTCCACGGTGATCCCTCTTGGAGAAATTCTGCGAAAGTCGGATCAACGTGATCGGCTGGCTCGCCAGAGTTGCCTTCATCCGTAAATACTTTCTAATATATCCAAAAACCATTCGCTTTCATTTACGCCCACCTATAATTTCTAAGCACAAATTTTGATGTAACATAATAACTGTCGTGCAACTAAAGCCACAACTTTGTTATTACTATTTTTTGTTTATTGATCTCAGAGATCTCGGTGCATAGAACAAGAGTATTATCGGATTTTCCGATTTTTCTCCGCATAGTTGTGCAGTGCTCTTCAACGAAAGTCTGGCAACATTTTTGTTGCATCTGATTTCGTCAAGTTCATTCAAATTCGAAATTCGAACATGTCTCTTCGTAAACTATAAGTAATGTCAGAAAAGGGAAAAGACTGAAAACAGAATTGACAGCAATGATTGTATATAAAGGATTGCAGAAAGTAAACAGAACGGAATCAAGAGAAATATTTTGCTTTTTAAACTTCCCTGTTTTTCTATATAGGTTCAATTTAATATTTGAATTTATACATTATTTATGTAATCTGAATAATATTTATTTATACAACAAATAATGACCGACTGAATGATTTTTCATGCTAGCTGGACCTCCAAATAGTTTTTAAAATTCTGAATCTTCAGTAAAGAATGCCCTACACGCAACTGTCAACATTTTTTGACATATAGCAATGTTGCTATCATTTATATTATTGCGCTCTCTTAGAAAACAAAATTTGACAGCCTGGTTTGTTGTTGTCAGCAATAGAAAAAGCCCGACCGCCGAAGTTTGCGGACAGCACTCGATTTGCATTTATTTCGAATTCCGGTTTGTGTTGACTGCCGATTTTGTAAATATTTGTATCCCGTACCGAGTTCCTCTGGTTTGCTGAGTGTCTCTGATTAATGGGAAAGCCGGTGAATTCGTAGTTTTTTGTTGGACGCGTGTGGAATTATGTCCAAGCGAAACATATCTTATATTAAGCCACAAGACCCCAGTTTTCTGGCCAAACTGAAAGCCGAAATTGGCTATAAAGAAGGGCCTACTGTTGACACAAAGGTAAGCAAATTAAGTTATAGGCGTTGATTGTGAAACAATGTTTGACCTAGTAAAATTGTACACAGAGACAGAAGCTGCACTTGGAGGACGGTGAGTCCGACTCGGGTGAGGAGTGCGTGGAGCGTCCGGAACGCGAGGACGAGCAGCCACAAGTAGTTGTGCTCGGAGCGGGCGATCTAACTGCGGAGCAAGCAGAGGCAGAGAAACGTCGCATTGCCAAAGGTGAGTCCTGCATGCTAAGGCACAGATTGATGCCAACCCTACAACGCCTACTTAGGGCACGGCGCAACGTGCGCATAACGTGATAATAACGTGCTGTTGCGATTCGCCAGCTTTCTTGTTGTACTTGCCTGCCTCGCCAGACTGTCCGTCCATCGCTGTGTCCGTCCGAGCGTTTGGCCGTCCGTCCTGCTGTCTGTCTGTCCGTGGCTTTGCTGCTGCTGTAGCTGTCACTTGGCTGTCAGTTGGGTTCAGTTCAGTTGAGTCAGAGTCAAGCGTTGCGTCGTTTTTCGTTTTCATTGTTGGCTTCCACCAATTTCCATGCTTTAATTTATCTTTCGCAAGCAACTGCAAAAATTAGTTAAACGTTAACAAAAAAGTGGAATTTTTTAAAATTATGTATCAACTGTTTTGAATTTCCTCCAGAAGAAGGACTCGAAGGAAAATTTTGTGATTTATTTATTTTTTTATTTGAAACTTTTTTCGTCCATTTTGTTTCTGGACGGACGGACAGACCTGTATATATGTATGTATATAAGATTTTAGCAAATGTGAAATTAAGCATGATTACTATCTATATCTCAATGCAATTCTAAGCATTCAAATTTATTTGCAAGGTATTTTAAGAAAACGAATATTTTTCGATCTAGAGTTTCAAAAAATAAATTGAGAAAAGTGAACATAACCTAGAAATGGTGTCCTACTAGCATTGGAATCCGAGTGGAGCACTTTGTGCGAAGACTATAGTTCCTGTCCTAATCCCCAGGATAACTTGTGGAGAGATTTCAGTTTTCAGGTTGTCCATGAATTGCGTTCCCACTTTTGCGAAAATCGAACCAAGTGCCAGCGGAGCACCCTCTTGCACACACATACAAACGCACACAAAGGCACGGGGTATAGCATTTGGGGCTCCGCAAAAAGCAAGAGTGATAAAAGTGAAACACAAAAGAGACAACCGAGGGCCAGATGCTGATGCCAGACAACCCGCGAAGCGAACGAACGAACGCAAGAGCAAAAGCAATGACGAAGGCTGTGAAATGGTTTCGACCGACGAATACTTGGGGAGAGGAAGAGGCCGAGAGCGTTGGAAACTCAACTGAAATTCAAACGAAAGCAAATATCGGACAGACGTACGAATGGGTAGACGGACGGACGGACGGACGGACAGACAGAAGAGCGGGCGGACAGACACACATAGCATATTTTACGAAAGTTAGTAGGTAGAACAGAATGACGAAAAAGGAAAAAGGAGAGAAGAAAATAGCTTGTAGTTGTTTTTGTAGCGGGAACGGTGTCAGCAGAGGCGCGGAAGAATACAACACAATACAACTCTACGAACAAAGAAGAAGTAGAGACGAAGAAGGGAAATTGTGCAAAATGAAATCGAAAAATATCGAATTATTTTTATAAACTGATTTTCTCGCAAAATTATATGATAACAGATTTTTATAGTTTTATTTTTCTATTGCGAGTATCCTTACACTTTAGGTCTTAATAATTTAATAAATATTTTTTGATTTACAGAAGAGGCCGAAGCACCCGCAGATCTTAATCAGCGTATAATATTCAAAAAGAAATCCAAGGTTCTCGATAAAGAAGGCTCCACCAGCGAAAAAGGGCATAAAGAGAAGAAGGAAGCCAAAAAACCCAAAAAATCGAACAGCAACAAACTGTCCTTTAACGAGGAGGACGAAGAAGAAGAAGACGATCTATAGAAGGCTTTAAACTGAATACCTCGGAGCACTTTGCATGTGTAATTGCAGGTGAGATTGACCACGACGTCTCATAAATTATGCTCACGATACGAAGAATTGATCAGTTACAATTTTACAATATCATTGTATTCAAAATCAAAAATATCATCTAACGGTCAAGAAACGATGGTACACCTTAGTCTCTAAAAGTCATTTGAGCACGAAGAAATATTATCGAATTTCCAAAACACTTGTTCGTAATATGTTTTTTTATAAAACAAAAATGTGGGAAAAATTATTATTTTTTTTTTAATATACATCAATAACTTAAAAAGTATCAATCAAGGTGTTCTGATGAAGTGACCCCTCAACCCACCTTTTTTAGATAAGGGTGGTGGTCATTGGAATTAAAATCGTCCCCTTAGAGATGTCAATGATCGCTGCCTATATTGGCTCTTGGTTGTAACCAGGCACACCTGTGCATCCATTCGAACAGTGGACAATATTCAATTGACAGTCCTCACCCCTTTTTCTACGAATCAAATGTCTTCGTCTCCCTCCCATCACTTATATATATAGATATATAGATACTTACATAGATATATGTATGTATTTGTAAATATCCACATAGCACTATGTACAGTCGCTTAAAAATGTTTCACAATCTTCAGTTCCCGTCATCCCCGCTGGAACAATGGAAGGCGGCGTCGAACCGTCGTTCTAGTGGGAGGTGGGATGATGATTGCGGGGAAAATGCGATTCAGTGTTTATTGATGATTGAAATGTCCTTGGCTTTAAGAAGCGAACTATAATTTTTACCCTATTGCGAGAGTCCAGGACAGGAGCAACAGTAGGATTTAAATATTAATGCAGTAGAACTTAGTTCAATCGTGCCTATTGACAATCACCCTCCCACCGCCACCCAACCAGCGATGGCCCAACAAGACTTGTGGGGAGGTCTGGAGCCTGGATCTGGTGGGATATAAAACCCCAATGCAAGCCACCATGCCACTCATGCCTGCTCCGATAAACATACGGCTCCGGTCGTTCTATTACATTGCCATTCTAATAAAAACCCTATTCCTGCGTTCTACTACAATTTGCCTTCAGCGTTCCGCTCGACCCCGCTCCACTCTACTCCAGTCCACAAATGATGCAAGCCGAGCAGCACTTTGGCTGAAACTTCATCGAAAGTGTGTGAGCGGGCGAAATCGTGTTTTTAATTGGCACAAAGTATCTCAAGCAAACGGCAGCGGGAAAAGATGTTCTCTGTTTTGTTTTGTTTATTTCTTTCGTAGCTTTTGTAGATTTTCGCATCTCTACCGCATTTGACGTTCGAAGCTGTCACTGTGCTCTTCGGTCTGCGCTCGCGTGCAATAAGCGGTGAGTGTGGTCCGCTCTCTCGGACGGAAAATCAACCCTCGTAGAAGTGCGGAAACTCTGTTTGCTGTACTCTTGGCAGAGTAACAAGGTGAAGTCAGATGGCGGGGCAGAGCCACTGTAGCTAGGATAACTTCTAGCATTTTGTATGAAAAGAAAAAAAAAAATACAGATGGAACATCTGTTTGCCGAGCGATAAGGCAGCATGCATTGGTTCTCTGCGAGAGCATCCGAAATAGTACCTTCACCTTGCTGTAGTTTGAGGTGTCAGGGTTGCTGTACAGAGTGATACAAATTTCAGCTCGTATAGGAGGATAGGGAAAAAGGGAGCATCAGAGTTAGAACTGAAGTATAATGTAAATTTGATGGTTTTATTTTTTAAATATCGAGATTTGTTTTATAACGGAGAAACGAACGTGTCTCCAGATTGTTTGGGGATTGGTTTGTTATGGGACCAGGTACGACATGTACTTGGGGTTTCATCCATGGGCGCGTGAAGTGCAACTCTGGGACGACTTACCATTAACTACTAAGTATGTTGGTGAGCGACAACAGAGTTCAGTTGGTCGTTGGCTTTTGTCTCAGTCGCTCGTTGTTTGTCGCTCGTAGTTTTTGTTGTATGGTTGTGCCCTCTGCTTCGTTTGCCGGTCAACAGCATAATCATCATCGCCAGCGGTGGCGGCAGCAGCAGAGACAGCACAGCAGCGCCAGCGTGGTTCCATCGGTCCACAACTGTTTTTGCGTTCTGTGAGGTATGAGGCAAGAGGTTCGTTCATTCCCTCCCTCGTTGTTCCTAACGTGTTTTCCGAGCGCTCCCCGCGTGCAGATGTCGAAAAAGATACTTACCTAAATAGCATGTTATGTAGCGACAGTCGTCAGCGACAAGTAGTACCTATGTATCTGTCCGTCAGTAAATAGTGTGGTACATATATACGTACGTCGGTATATTCGTATATACTGCTTGCGCGAAGTTCGTATGTACGTTTCATATACATACATTATATGTATAAAAGTAAATATACATATAAATATAGTTGGGTGCTTAGTACGAAATAAAATAATTCAATATGGCGTCCGAGATGTCCGTCCGCGGACGAATTTTCTATTGTAGCGGTTTTGAAGAACTTTGCCGAAAATAATCGCGTTTTCGAATTGATTCTTGTTTTGTTGTGGTTTGAAATTGGTATTTGTTTGTTTTGATTCTGGTTGCACGATGTCAATATCTGTCAAAAGCACTCGGTCCGCGAAACAAGTGCATGTGCATGCGGCCGCTGTTTGAAACCGTGACTTCCGCAACAGCAGCCCGCAAAATATTCAAACTCTAAAACAAATCTCTGCAAAAAGAAACAAGAGTACACTCAGTTTGTATGTACTATATGTATATATATATATATATATATATATATATATATGCAAGAAAGAAACCTGTCGGACAGACGTCCCAGCTCATAGTTTAAATCGTTGCTGGCGGTGGAGGTAGCAGGAGGAGGCGGCGAAGAATATGGGAAGCGAAGGAAGTAGAAGGAAGTCGATGGTTGTGGAAGAGGTGGGGAGGGGCATCTCCATAGAAGGGCGGGCAGAAAGTCCGAAACGCAATTGAAGGCTATCGACAGGCAGAGGGACAGACAGACAGACAGTCGGTCTGGGACGGTCAACGAGTGGCCGGACATAGGGACGGTTGCTCGAGAGAATGGACATGTACCAAGAAAGAGAAGACGAAATTTTAAGAAAATCGATAAAATGGAACAACATAAAAAGATTCTTCGCAATGAGTAGTTCTGATAATCCCGATTCTCTCTCTCCATCTCAATTTCTCTACATTTCTATCACCATTGCGAAGCAATGTCCTTTCGGCCATCACAAGGGATCGGTGCATGAAGAACGGAAGTGAAAAAATTCCCAAGTCTTTGGAAGGTTTTGTCTTATATATATATTCGCTGAGTCTATTTATTCTGCATTTGAGTTGGTTGGAAATGAACATGGAATTTTTTCGACCAAAGGGGTGTAGGAGATCAGACTATTAGCTGGAAGTAAAAACTGAAACACAATTTTAAGAATTGAATTTATTACCAGTAATGAAAATCGATTTATATTATTCTTGTATTTCACTAGTTAATCTTTACACTTTTTTCATTTCAGAGTATTTGTTAATTTATATCGCTAAGTTGCAATCATGACTGAAGTGGACGCTGTGATTCCTGAGAACGTTTCGTTGCCAGTGCAATCTCAAACAGGTTCATCAGAAAACACAGAACTCAATAGCAATGTAGACGCTCCAAACAAAGGGTCTCTGGAGACCACGGATAATTTAAATGGCGACAAATGCAAAAACCCGAACGAGCAAACGGAAGCTATGGAAGTCGACGCTCCCGACACCGAAGAAGACGACTCACAAATCACTTCATCTTCGGAAAATTGTGCAGGTGGTGAAGACAGTAAACCATTCGAAGAAACAGGGAAACGTTCTCCCATCACGTCAACAGAAAACAGCAAGGAATCTATACCGGAGCCTGAAGCGGTTTCTGCGAAACACAAATTAGCTCAAGAGGATGTTTCAATTTCGAAATTAAATTCTTCATCCTCGAATGAAGACTCATCAAGTACTTGTGATGGTAACTCCCAAAACTGCGATTCCTCCAACATCAAACCGAGTAACGACGAGTGCCAAAATAGCGACACTGAACTGCCTACTACTACTGTTAGCGATAAGAATGAGGATGTCGAAAACAGCAGGGATAATGTGCCGGAAAATTTGGAGAAATCCGAAAAGAGTCACGCGAACGATGTGGCAAATACTGATGCAGAAGCCACCAGTCAGGATTTGTCTTCAATAGAAAAGACTGCCAACAAGAAGGATTGTGACGAAGACAAGATATCGACTGAAACTGAACCGAAAGAAGAGAAACCGAATGATGTTCCAGCAGATAAATGTGCTGAACCAATGGATATCGGCGATAATCCCTTGCACACTTCTAATGATAGAAAGGAGGATAAACCAGGTCAAAAAGAAAATGGTACTGTTAGTGAAACAGAGAGAGCCAAAGATGATGCTGGAATTGTAGACTTGGGTGATGATTCAGATGAGGAAATCGAAGGTGCGGTTCCCATGAAAGAACCACCGAAAGAGCAGAATTCTAATAGCATTGCTGAGAAGCAAGTTAATGCTGTTGACCTGAGTGGGAGCAAAGCCAAATCGGTTAGTAGTGACTCTGATGGAGCTGTAGTAATAGGATCTGATTCAGACAACGAAGACGAACAGCCTGCACCACCTAAAGTAAAAGCACCGGAACAAAAAGTGGAAGTACCTCAAGAAATAGTTGATGATGACGATGACGACTGCGTTGTTATTGAGGATGATACACCCGCTCCTATACATGCAGACGTTTCGAAACGAAAGAACATGTTGCCAGATTCTGCCACTAATTCCGATGACTCACAACCTCCAATCAAAAGACAGCGTACTGCACTCCCATCGACAGTCAATCAAATCACGATCAAAGATGCGCGCACACTAATGCCGCAGGATATGTCGTGCTTAAAGGAGGGTATTAACGATGCCGTGGGGATTTATCCCGTTAATATTCGTCCATCTGGCACTGTACAAGGTCCTCCAAAATTAGTTCCAATGTCGAACCCCGTTAATCCGGCTTTCTCTCCCATGCCCGGACTATCTACAAATGCGAATTTGTTGCCAGGTCTGACGGACGACATGTTCGTGCTCGAAGCGCCCTCATTTATTGTGCCCTATATATATGAGAAACCACCTGCGGACAATCTTAAGGATGTTGTTAAAGTAATCGAATCGAAATATGGGCTTTCTAAGGAGGATCTTGCCGATGCAGATAAATCTGATGAATTCGATATGATGACAGAACAGAATAAGGAGGATAAGGAAGAGAAAGGTGGAAAGAAGAAGAAGAAACGTAGAGGAGGCGATGATGGAGACGAATCGTGGTCGGAGGAGTCTGATGAAGATGATGATGAAGAGGATGACGACGATTCAGAGTCCGGTGTACGTACAAAAGTTTTGATAAAAGAAGCCAATGATGATCTGACGGCTTTAAAAGGGGCAATCAAGCCAGCAGCAGCTGTAGCTGGCATCACTCCATCGGGTCCGAATGTGCTTGCCAAACCAGGACAAGAAAACTATTTCGAAAGCCCACTTGGGAAATTTTTCATGGACATTGGTGTAGGTTTAGTTCAAGAGTTTGTACAAACCGACTTAATTCGACTGCAAAAGAGGAAAATGCGCAAGAGTATTGGTAAAAATTTATCGGAATTCGAGAGAGCTATTGCTGCTCTGTCCGGTAATTTGGAAGCGTCGAAAAAGAAGAACCAACCTTTTAAGTTTACAATGAAGAGATGCGAGTTCTGTAACTTTAAGTCCGAGTCGGCTCTTTCAATGGCTAATCACTACGAGACCCCTCATATGAATGGCCCCTTGTACAAGTGCAATTTCTGCACTTTCGAAATACGCAGTGCCAACGAGATTGTCTACCACATGGAGGCTGTTCACAACATAAAGGCACGTCTCATAAAACCCCTGCCTTATCATCAGTGTCCGAATTGTGGATTCGAAGATAATGGAAAAGCAAAATTGGCTCGACATCAACCGGTTTGTGCGAAAAAGTTCAGACCAGAATTGAATCTATCACCTCCTCACGATTGGGAAGCACCTGCCAAGATCCCCAGAATAAAACCAAGACATGGTCTTGTGGGCACTGCAACTGCTTATCAGGTATTACATTCAGCTATATTCAGTGTATACATGGTATATTTTGAACAATTTATTTTTGCAGGCTATGGCGGCACAGGCAGCTGCGCAAAAGGCTGCACTGGCATCGATTCAACAACAGCAACAACAAGCAGCTCAGGCACGAAGTTTACAAGCTGCAGCTCTGGCTGCACAAAATGCTGCGAACAAAATTCGTGGTAGACCACCTACAATTCCCAAGCAAGGCCCAAATCCTGGAGCTGCTGTCATTCGCGGACCAAATCAAGTTCGTAGCCCGATGGCCACCAATGTTGTAATGCCTAACAATTATCAGCTTGCCGGCGCCCAATTAATTCAAGTAAGTATATACAAAACTATATTTTTGAAGCGTGTGTCTTACTTTACTTTTTTTTTTTTTTTTGGGCAGAATGCAAATGCTATGGCTAAGAAGACCCTATCCGGTCAACCAAGTATTTCAATAACTCCTCTACCTCGGCAGAGTGGTTCTGCACAAGCTTCCTCACCATCATCAAGCAAAATGCCTCCCGCTGGTATGAAGCCAGGACAGAGTCCTAGCGGCAATAAGGCTCAATTCGTAATTTGCGAAATATGTGATGGCTATATCAAGGATTTGGAGCAACTGCGGAACCACATGCAATGGATGCACAAAGTTAAGGTTTGTAGTTGAAATATTCATTATTCCAATCAACGGTGCCAATTCTAACAATATTTTTTATTTACAGATACATCCGAAAATGATATACAACCGACCTCCCTTAAATTGCCAGAAATGTCAGTTTAGATTTTTCACTGACCAAGGGCTGGAACGCCATTTGCTTGGCTCTCATGGTTTAGTTACAAGCTCAATGCAAGAAGCGGCAAACAAAGGAAAGGATGCTGGTAGATGTCCAGTTTGTGGAAGGGTAAATACTGAGATTTATGATTTGAGCATAAATATTTATGGTGCTTTCTTACAGTTGTACCAATGGAAGCTGCTCAATCACGTGTCGAGAGACCATCATATGACCTTGAAACCAGCCCATCTCTCGTACAAGTGCACCGTTTGCACAGCTACTTTTGGCATGTACAAACAATTTGAAACTCATGTGTATACCGCCCACAGTACAGTTGCCAAGAAGGCTATGGACGGCAAAAAGAGCAACAATGCAGCAACAAGCAGCACTGTGGCCGCAGGTACCCAGAGAAGTAGTTTAGGAGCCACCAACGACTCCCTGCTGAAGCCACTTAAAATAAATGATGAAATCACAATTATTCCACAACCAGCTTCGAAGTCAAGAATTACGCACATGGAAAGTCACGTGATCGGTAAGTTAATCGGACATTCTTTGTTTACGAAATGATTCTTCAGTATCTTCATTATATAACAGTATTCTAACATAACATTTCGTTTCATTTATAGATTAAAAATGCCCTTCTCAATGAATTTTAATTTAAAATGCCTGCACTGTGTAAAATACAAAACTTGGATGAGTGACATATGGATGTAGACACCTTGGCTCATCGCCCCATGATATATCCACTATAACTACATCATTACATAATGTAAAAGTAGATTTAAATATCTCTTAAATATATAAAGCAACAAGAAAATCATATACGATTGCAACTTAAATGAGTTAGTAACGGAGCCAGAGCCAGAGAAATTTGCGTTCTCTGTTCTACGCTCGATTAAGGTTATTAGAAGTTTTATTTGTGAATTTTATGTTAAATTCACGGCATTATATAGATTTATATTGAATTTGAAGTAATGATGAATAACAAGGATGTTTTTAATTGTTTCAGCATGAAAGTTAAGTGATTTCATGTTTCTGCTTTATTTTAAATTTAACTGCTTTTTTAAAGAATGTTCAATTTTTGTAGAAAGTATGAATATATATTTTTTAAAAACTGCAATTGGATAAATTTTGTGTATGTACGTACTATGAATTAAGAATACAATTGAATTAAACTGTTTCCTTGATGCTTCTATCTAGTGTGTTCTCGGCAAACTGAGGAAACATTTTTTGCATTGATTTCAAACAAACAGTTTTGTTATTTTAGTTCCCACTTTATGCTTAGATGATTCAATTAAAGACAAACTTTATTTGGGATAACTCAAATTATAATACGTTCTAATGCGTTTATGGCGTGTAAATTAGTTGAATATATTAAGTAGATTATAGTTAGACACATGCACGGCCCGTGGGACGAAGAGTTGTCGCTGGGACCGCGTCTGATTACACACTATATACATACATATAAACACACATATATAAGGCACTAATTTAATTCAATGAATTTCTAAGGTATACTAAAGGTAATTATTATTTAATTTATATATATTACTTCTAATTTAAACAAACAAATATTCTTAATAATGGTAACAAAAATACAAATAAACAATTGCAAAATTCAATTTAGTTACTATTGAACTGTTCTCTGTCTTTTTTTCGGGTGCAAGGCGTCAGCAGGGCTGATGAAATGTTGTGACCAGTGACCAAAGGCACATTTTTTTTTATTGTTCAACAATATATATATATATAACTATTAATACAAAAACAAGGGTTCACAGTCTTATCCTGGCTGGCTCTGCTCGAGTTTCGCCTTGGCGCCAGGAGAACTGAAGGTCGACTAGGCATCCTCGCTCTCCAGGGAGTTCAGAGCCTCAACTGGTTCGACGTCATCGATTTCCTCATCTGGCGGACTGATGGCGGGGAAAAGACTTGCGACATCGGATAGCTTGGACAAGTCCCCTGTTGAAAGCACCTGGGGCTTTTCCGCGGAGCTCACATTGGACGTCGTCAGCCTGTAGAACGCGGTATCGCTGTGGGTGATGTTGACAATCGTTCCCGTCAGAGGCAGCGTGGCCAGGAGCTCCGACGGGCTGCTGAAGGCCCCAATATTCACCGGAGCGATGCCGGTCAGCACCTGGCCAGAGATATTCGTCTGAATCGGCAGCGGTATATTTCCCAGGTCGATGTGGCTCTCATTGGTGTGGGCATCGAAGAAGGTCAGATCCACGCGCTCCTGACTGCAAATAAGCGCATTTCAGTATAAGGGGCGAAGTGACACCAACTCACCACCCACCTCTCGAAACTGGTGTCGTTGTCGTCGACCTCTGTTAGAATGCCGATCTCGTAGACGACGGCCTTCACGACGTACCTGCAAACGAGCCAAGTTCATTACTGCGGCCTTGCGTCGAGTTTTTACTTAATCTACTTACAGGTTCTTCGGAGAATCATTGAAGCTGGCGTGCATCTCCTCGATCGTGTCGTTGTCCATGTCGATGTCCGAGGAGTAGGTGGAGGCGTCCAGCGTCGGCAGACCCAGTGACAGGCTCCAGGCGAGGGCCAGGACGTAGGCGACCGTGATTGTCGCGGCAACTCTCATTTTCCGGGCCTTTTCCTGGGGACAAATTGATGAGAACTGGGACTGTGGATGTGTTCCTGGGACGTGATCGCAGACCGACGTGAAGCGCAGTTTGGAGCCGTTTGAGTGTTGCTCTCGCCGAATAGAGGTTTTAAAAGCCCTCTTAACGCCACAGGTCTCCCTATATATATAGACCAGATGATCGCATATTGATCGCTATAATTGTTGTTAATTCGCGGGGTTTTCGCCGCTTTTAGGCCGGAGGTGCTAATTGCTGGTGCTACCCACAGTAGTAGGAGTGTCGATAGAGGAGGAGGGTTGGGCGGCTGGACGGACAGGGCTCTAATTAATTGTTCTCGTTTCGGGACGTGTGGACTACGACGGCAACATGCGCAACTTGTATTTTTTTATAACCTTAGGTGATATTTCCAGCTTTGTGTACTTTGTGTCCGTCGCCTGGGGCGCTGGTGGACATCACAAGATCAAGCATTTATTACTCATCACTCGCCGTGACGTATGGGAAACTCTCGACACCGTCTTAATCAGTTTTCGGAAATTCTGACTTCTGTTATTGCTTCTGTTTGTTCACACCCGAGTCCGCCAGTTGGTGGCAGGAAATCTGGCGAAAATACCTTGAACCGTTCATTTCTAGGGCAACAGCAGACCGTTGCTGGTTGGTTGGAGTCCATTTTTGGACTTGGCAGGATCTGTATGTCCTCGTCACGACAAAATGCTGAAACGAACTTTAATTTTGGTGTTCTCGGACCGTTACGATTGCCATCCCACAGCTGCATCATCCATCGCAAGATCCCATCGATCCCACTCCACGAGTGAATTGCGATGTTTGCTGGCCCAGCGCGATTTGTTTGCTCAGAAACCGGTTTCGGTGGACGGTGGTTGGACGCTCAGCACTCGGCACGCCACGCCACGCCACGCCTTAACGTTAAAAGGCCGCCACCTTCCAGCGGCGCACTCAGTGCTATTCTGGGAGCTACAGTGACGACAACGACGTCGCCGATTCCAGCCAGTCCACAACGAGTCGTCTACGCCATGCCATCGAGTACGCAACTTACCGTAAGCTTAGCCAATGCTGGGGAAGCCCCACGGAAGCCACGACTCTGAACCCGAGCCTGAGCCTGACCCAAACCTGTCCACCCTTCTCTTGCAGATTTTCGTCGTCCTGATTGCCGGCTGCAGCGCGTCGCCGATTTTCGACGATCTCTTCTCAAGCTTCACGAGGAACGCCCCGTATGAAGGAAGCGGGCAGATCGTGAAGCGCGGCGTCCTGGCTGAGAATCCGGACGCCACGCTGAAGCAGGTGTCGCTGCAGGCCCTCATCGGGGACATTGAGCAGAGCCTCGTCCGGTCAGCGCAGAGCGTCAGCGGCCTGGTTCGCGACGAGGCCGTCCTCGTGCCCCAAGTAACGGCCGACTCCCTCAACGAGCATGCGAGCAGGAAGCGCCACACCGACACCCTGCCCTCGGCCAGCGCAGAGACGTCCACCGAGCCGATGAAAATCCTGCTCCAGACCATGGAGAAGGTCCCGCCGAAAGCGGGTCAGCCGGCGCACATACTGATCGACCGGGTCTCGGTACAGGAGCACCACGGAGGACTCCCTCTGATTCCGCCCTTCGAGATCCAGCGCATCGAGCCGCCAACCACCCCCGCTAGCGGCGCCGCGAGTACCGCGGAGTCGTCGAGCACTAGTCCGTCGCCAGCTCCTGAGAGCTCCACCAAAGCGATGGACATAGCAATGCCCCCTGAGGTGCGAGCCACGGACGCAATTCAGGGTTCAGCAGGAGTGATTCAGGCAACAAAAGGAGCATCCCATGGTCCAACAGAAGCAACTCACGATCCAGCAGAAGCCACTCAGGATTCAACAGAAGCTCAGGTGACTCTGACCGAGACCACAACTGGGTTCCCCAGCACAACTGGTGAGATGACGGAAATGTCTACGATTGCCGAGGAAGCTTCCACAGTGATTTCGAGCACCGAAGCTGTTCTCAGCACATCGGGGTCTACGGTTAGTCAGCCCTCAAGTAGTTCTACCACTGAAGCAGCAACCCCGACAACAACCACGACGTCGACAACGACGACGACGACGACGACAACCACAACTACGAAGGCACCCATAGTCAAGTTGAAGGAAGCGGAGCAGGAGCTCAAGGAGAAGGTGGCCGAAATAGAAGCCGAGCCGATTATCTTATCGGCAAGGATATAGTAATCGAAATTGAAATCGGAAGCGATCGGCTCGCAATCGCCTCGACGCAAATGATAATTTATATCTTTGTCATGTGATAAACTTCTCAATGCTTATATAAAAGCCCACAAATGAATAATGCAAATAAATCTCGAAAGTCGAAAGCACTTGGTAATTGTTATCACAAATAGAATATCTATCTGTTTATGTATATATATATCTATAGTGAAGCCACCGATCATCGATCAGCGAAGCGTGAAATTCGGTGGCAAAACCTTTGTGATGATCGTCGTCTCGCGATCTCGCACTCGATGCAGCGAAAATCGCGGCAGAAATCCGATGAATGAACGCAGTTACTATCGGTTAGTCGGTCGGTTGGTCGATGACGGAAGCGCTCTGGGCCAAGTGGGAACGTCCGATCGAACGCTGGGGGCAAAAACGACACACACGATGCACACACAATCGTGCGACTGCATTCTTATTCATGTCGAGATTGATGTGTTCATGTGGTCTCCCGAGTCTCCGAGACCCCGGGTTCTCCCAACCATCTCGGAAGCCACTTCGCTCTGGCCCACAGCGGCCCATAGCGATAGCGTCGTATCGCTCTGGCTCTTGGCTGTTGGCTGTGACTTCGCAGCCGATGACTCGAGCGTTTAGGCCGATTGTTTTTATTGGCAAAGTGAATTTATTGATAACATTCCTACCACAGTTGCGTTGTCGTATCTTATCGCGAATCGCCGAGCTGGATAGAAGAATATCTAGAATTGATGAGAGGCGCTGGAGCTGGGTTCTGGAGGCATTCGGGCGGTTTTGGGTTAACCGATCGGACTTCCACCGGTTTACACCGTCCCCAGTTCTCAGTGAAAGCCGAATCGCTGTGGTGTGCGCTACAGAGCTTTCCGTTCCGTTCGCTTCTCCGCCGTCACCGTAGACGTAGAAGAACAGTTGAAGACAGGTAGGGGCGTCGAGATAAGGCCCGATTTCCCACAAGTGCCAGAGAGAATAAGTGAGTGAGAGTGTGGGTGAGTCATTTGGAGTCATTCGCTACCTCGGGCGTCCCGTTCTCTGTTTTCAAACACGGCGGGCTCCCGATGGAGTGAAGGAGTAATTGGTCAAAGTGCTTCCGTGGAACAAAATAAACTCCAATGAACGACCGCTTCAAAAACGCCATCCAACCCACAATCACCCAGTCAACTTTCGCTTCCATTCGATAGGTCAAGGGTCAGCACTACCACTTCCGGGTTCCGTAACTTTTAAGAAGACTTCGACGAGTTCCCGTTGTTCGAAAGTCCAACAGCAAAATGCCGAGCGCCGGAGTCGGTGCAGGCTTCGCCAAGTGCTTCATTCTCTTCATGTCCATCGTCATACTGGTGAGTGAGGGCGTAGTGAGTAATGATTGACGACCAGGGCGTAGGTAATTAACGACGTCTGGTGTTCTCGAGTGGTTGGTGTTCTCTTGTGCTTGTGCTGGTTGTGGTGTGTTGTGCCGTATCTAATCGTGTTGACTGTTGATTGTTGCCATTGTGTTCGCACCGATCGGGAACCCGTGGACTGAAATCTCCACCCACGTTCTAGCTCCAAGGCTGCGCGTACCTGGGCCTGGCCATTTGGGGAATCACGCTCGAGAAGTGCTCGGCCGAGCCGACCAATATTTCGGATAATCCCTTCAAGTTCGCCATCGACCTCATATATTTCGCCCGTAAGATCATCAGCACTTTACAGAACTTCCTTACGTCTCAACCGCCTGGCACAATTCCGTTTCAGGGGAAGAATGCGGAGCCCCCGAGATTCACATCCCGCAGATCGATCAGACGCAACCCATCATCATGGACTGGGCCACGTCCTTCACCATCACCAACCGGTTGAACATCTTCCTGATCACCTATGCAGTCATCAGTGCTCTGTGGATCGTCAGCTCCTTGCTGGTCATTGGTAAGTTCATGTCTGTTGGACATTTCCCGAGCAAGAGCGTTGAGTTGAGTCCTAATTGCAGCCTCGATATGCGGTCCCGTCACCAAGGTCGTGTCGGCGATCTGCTACTGGCCGTGGTTCATCCTGGTCATGGCTGGCTGCGTGCTGGACGCCGTGGCCACCGGCTTCTTCGGCAACGACATCTCGCAAACTTCCGTAAGTTCAGCTTCTCCAGTGTTTTTGCCAACTTCAAGTTCATCTCTTCTCCCTCTCGCCGATCTCTCGCCAGTCCGCCGCAGCCACCTTTGAGTATGTCGGAGGAAGCGTCAACCAGGCGATCATGGAGTACTTGAGCGATTTCGATTCCTACTTCATCATGCCAGCCGTGGTCATGACGTGCATCAGCTCGCGAGTGGTGTTGATTTGGCTCTTGAACATTTTCGGCACCAGTTTCTGCCTCTCCCTGTCGAATGTCCTGGCCAAGGCGGTGAGTGCGACGAGAAGAAAGACTTTTATTTAAATAAATCATGACAATGTCAAAAACACACACAGAACCGAGTGAACAAGAATGTGCCGGCCCCAGCGAGACCCGCTCCGAGTCCAATGCGCCAGCAGTATGCAGGCCCAGCAGGAACTCGGCCATACTCGCACCAGGAGCCACGTTCCGCCAATTCCCAATATGCAGAGGTGTATCCGCCGCAGATCAAGCCGAAGCCGCTGCCAGTCCAGACTGCCGACCAAATACAGCGCCTGAATTCGTACCAGCAGCAGCCGCAACAGCAGCCGCGACCACAACCGCAGCAGCAACCACAGCAACAACAACAACAACAAGATCAGTACCCGTACAAGGACCGTCGCACCATGGAGCCTCTCAAAGCCCCCGCCGAGGATTACCGTAGGTCCAGCTCACCCGCACCAGTTGCCGCCGTGCCGAGTGACAACCACGGCACCACTCCCAACAGACAGACCAGCATGGCCAATGAGTACCCGACCTACCGCAACGCAGATACGCACCCGGACCGCCTGGACTACCCGGCCCCGACGGCTCCCACTGAAACTCGTTCGACGTCGCCGGAACTGTCCCCCATCTCCCCGTTGAACCA
Organism: Coelopa pilipes; assembly: GCA_947389925.1. Classification (NCBI taxonomy): domain Eukaryota; kingdom Metazoa; phylum Arthropoda; class Insecta; order Diptera; family Coelopidae; genus Coelopa; species Coelopa pilipes. The sequence continues at coordinate 40,074,599 of OX376699.1, forward strand.
GCGTTACTCCACCCAAGAGGGTGGTTCACAGTTCACAAACCCTTCGCAGCGCGTGAGCGACGAGCTCCGCAGCCAGTTGCCGTGGTCGTACACCATGCAGCAGCCTCCACGGCGCGTGCAGAGCCAGGCGACACCGACGACGAGCAGCAGTGTGTACCCAGAGGTGCCCGAGCCGGACTATAGATGAATGGTGGATTGTCAGAAATGTTCTTAGCAGCTAACTCCAGAAGCTAGAATAAACGTTCGGTCAATAAATAGCACGTATTTTTTGTTCTAGTTTAATATTTTGAATTTTGGAATCACTGTAACTTCTATTGTAATGCTGATAATATGGTCTGTTGATAATAAAATAAAAACAATAATTTTTGTTTCTTTTATAATATTTACAGTATTTCCTAAGTTTCAACTTTTCCGATTGTTTTTTTTTTTTTTTAAATTTAAAAAGGCGTTATGCACTATTGTGAATGGTAAACGACTCCATAAAATGTAACAAAGGAGACAAAAAATTGAATAAGTACTTCAAAAATTACGTTTAGTAGATTTTAGTAGCGCCAATTCAATTATTAAGTTATGAATCAATATATGCTTTAGAAAAATTAAACCTTACTTAATCATTTAATTTATTTCTTCAGTATTTCCGACTCGCCCTGTATAATTACCATCCAAGCAATATAATTTTCTCCCTCTGATTTTGACAGATCAGAAGCGCTCGTAACTTATTCTAAAACCCAAAACAGAAACTAAAACAAGTTCTAGCTGTGGATATCAATAGTGAATGCGATATAGTTTCCAGGTTATAATCAGTGCCGGACACAATGAATAGGACCTCGAAACTTTTTTGGCCGGTGCTGGTTACACCAAAGAATGCAGTCACTAAGAATGTCGAGGCGGTATCGCGCAGTCAGAAGGTTCGCCGGTTAATGCTAGCTATTATGTTACTTAATTGGTAAATCAAACTGTATTCCTCTTAATGCAGCTAATGACCGAGCTGGGTCTAATTAAGTCATCAAATAATGGAACGTTTCAAATCCTCCCCTTGGCTCAACGTGTTGTGGACAAGTGTGCTGACCTAGTTAATCGCCACATGCAAGCTGTCAATGGGCAAAAGTTGTCTCTCCCTGTTTTGACCTCGGCAGCACTATGGAAGAAATCTGGCCGATTAGATGGTGACATAACAGAGTTTTACATGGTGAAAGATCGACATGGTAAAGAGCATCTTTTAAGTCCAGTGAGTGCAATATCGAAATACCGTCCTCAATTCGTGCTCACACCTGTCTCAATTGTCAGACGCATGAAGAAGCCATCACAGCGATGGTTGCGATGACTGCGCCCATATCATATAAGCAGCTCCCTTTACGATTGTACCAGGTAATTATCTATCTGTCACTTGGACCATTTAAACGATATTTATTTTCTATTTTCTAACGATATTCATATATAGATAGGCCCTAAATTCCGAGACGAGCTGAAACCACGTTTTGGTTTGCTGCGTGCGAAGGAGTTTCTTATGAAGGATATGTACTCTTTCGACCGAACGCTGGAAGATGCTTATGAAAGTTATAATAAAGTGAACCATGAATATGTGTCACTTTTCCAAAAATTACAAGTTCCATTTGTGAAAGGTTCGTTAGATTCGAAATAAGTATTTGGAATAATGTGTGTGTTTTTTATAGTGGAAGCGGACACGGGAATGATGGGAGGTAGTGCCTCACATGAGTATCATTTCGTTTGTAATGCTGGAGAAGATAGAATTCTGGAATGTTCTAAATGTGGATATGCTGCAAATGTAGAGGTCTCAGGAGCGAGGAAGAACTGTTCGCAATGCTCTGATTCAAACTCATTTAAGGAAGTACGAGGCATTGAAATCGGTCACACTTTCCTACTAGGAACCAAATATTCAAAGCCTTTAAATGCCACATACCTGAAGGCGAATGGAAAACCTGATCACTTAATAATGGGATGTTACGGTATTGGAATTAGTAGATTAGTGGCAGCCTCGTTGGAAGTGTTATCCTCTGAAAATGAGTTGCGATGGCCCACATTGTTAGCACCTTATGACATTTGCGTCATTGGGCCTAAAGAAGGAAGTAAGGAACAACAGATTGGCGACCGAATTGAGTCCGATCTATGCAGATTACTAGAAGGCGTTTTAACCGCGGATAATATTCTGAACGACGATCGAAAATACCTTACTATCGGAAAACGACTAATGGATGCCAAAAAGTGAGTTGTTAAATATCCCACCGACTATAATTCTAATTCATATTGTATTTTTAGAATGGGCTATCCGTTGATTGTCGTTGTGGGATCAAGTGTTTTACATGAAATCCCGAAATTGGAGCTCCATCTAGGAGGCAAAAAGTTGGAATTGGAGATGAATGAAGTACTAAGAGAAGTAAATAGTTATCATTGCAAAAAAATTCAACTTTTGAATGGTGAATCCTTTGAATCCAATAACTCCAACCAAGAAGCAATACATGATTCCCTTTAAAAAGATAATTATTTTGAATAACAAATAAAGTAAATTATTATAGGCATTTACGATTTGTTTACGACAAATAAACAATTTTTTGTTACATTGCTTTGATTACTCTTTCAAATAGACTGAATATGTGCAAATTGTATATTCATGAAATTTTAGTACGTATTTTGTTAGGATGGCAACATCACACTGATGACAGCTGACTTCTTCGTTAGAAAAATTGAGGTTATCTCTGCTCGAACGAGAAGTTTAATTTTTATATTATTATAACTATATTTTACGGATTTAAACGGGTGATCGACGTAAAGAGCGTTATGTACAAGGATCTCTATAAGCAATCCCTCCGAAGCATGGATCTTCAGGAGACTCGCCGACAAAATTTACTAAAGGAGCAGAAGAAAAAAAGAGCGCTTTGTCAGGATCAACAGCGCCAGCTGGAAGAAGTTGTAAGCGCAGTGACGCTGAACACCTCGAATTCGTCAAAGGGAAATCGATACAAGTTTCGATTCTTCAATGAAATTTATAAATTGAACTATAAGCTGCAGTTATCGGAGTGGCTGAGGGAGCGCCCACAGAATCTTTCAGACTGGTTGTTGGTTCCATGTCCTAAAGGACAACGCTGCATGGTGGTGTCTTGTAATGGTCATACCGACATGTTCAACAAAGAGGGACGTTTGCAATTTCGATTCCATTCTATGCTACCAGGGGATGGTAACAGTCGTAATGCCATTAGCATACTGGACTGCATCTACATAAAGTCATTGAACACCTTCTATATCCTCGATGCTCTAGCTTTCGGCAATCAAGATTTGCTTGAATGTGAATCGCAATTTCGTTTCTTTTGGATAAAATCTAAATTTGAAGAATACGATCTTTCAGAGGTAAATTCAAAAAATGAAATAAAATTCGCATGTTTAGAGCAATATGACTTTGAGAATGAAATCGATATATCTACTATCCTGCATAAATTCCCTCAGTGGATAGATAATAACCCAGAATTAGATGGTTTTTTATTTTATCATAAAGAGGCCAACTATACGTGTGGCACGACGCCGTTGGTTGGGTGGCTATTTCCATTTATGATATCGGAGATGTTAGGATACGACGTTAGTCCAGAATATGAGAGACCTTTGAACTATGTTGACTGTTTTCAGTACATGGATGAGTTCGATGCAAAACTATTAAAAAAGAGTCGTAGAAGCAAGAGAGTTCTGGATCATATGGACGATTCCCAAATAGAGGATAGGGATGAATATAGTTTGCAAGCAGTTTTAGATTCTCAAAAGTCTCTCGAATTAGATATGGACCAAGATGACAGTTTGGAATTTAAGTGTTAAACCTTTCATATAGATAAATAATCCAGATTTGAAATTGTAACATCATGACGAGCTTGCAACTGCGCATTGGGGTCCAAACGTCGTCTATTTGTTGATGTAGAGAAGACCAACCGAAAAATCAATACGGATAGCAACACTGGTCTTGACAATCGTAAACAAATTGCACAGATAAAAAATTTCTACAATGGTGGTTCAGCGTAGCTGGAAGATTCAGGGTGAAGCATCCACAACGACGGGCACATCGACAATTGTTTCAAAAGCTCTCTCTGCCAGTGGTAACTCCTCGTCTGAAGATTCGAATGGATCAAATCAGACAACACACTCAATTGCGACTAGCTTTACTAGCTCATCGCAGAAGGCGCAGGATACAGGAGCGTCTTCAAACAACAACGAATCAATTGTTAGTTTCAAATAACCTTTGTCCGAACTATATATCATTACAATGGAAATTTACAGAAATTCGTGACTACTCCACAAATGGCGGAAAACATGTTGCTTCGGTTAAGACAACGACTGTGCGCTCCAGTTATTGGCACGAATGCAATCTCGGAAGCTGTTATGCGGTCACTGGAATTGCTCCGTATAAATGTGCAAAGTATATTCGACAAGGAGATTGATGCCGTTGTTAAAAAGTTCATGGATGTGAGTTGGCACAAAATGTCTTAACTGACATGTCCTTACCTTCGTTTCAATACTTCTAGACTTATTTCAATCCAGCGTTTAATAACATTAAAGAGAACATGGGGAAGAATTCAATATCAGACGACATGGTAAAACATACATTTAATTAATTAAATTAAATTTGTCCAATAGAATTTCAATCCATTTATTATTTAGCTTCAAAAGATGACGTGTGTTTTGCTGGAAAATTCCAAAAATCAGTACAGCACGTTTCGAATGAAGTCCAGTGCTCTTCAAGGCGCAGTTAACCCGGCTAAGACCAGTGACAATCCCATATCGGCGCGACTGGGTATAAAACGACCAGCTCCGAAAGCAATAAATCCGCCTGAAACGACGAAAAAACCGAATCCTACTCCAATTCAGAATGCACCGATTACTGCACCAAAAACACAAACCACCGAAGGTCCAATCCGTAAAATAAATACAAATCCGCCAAGGAGACAAATATTCTGGAATACTGCAAGCATATCAACCAACACCAATTTTGTTCTAGATGTACAAGCCAACCAGGCGTTTGGGTTCGGCACAGACGGAAAAGAGCGTTTGGCAAGCAAACACCCCGAACTCATTCGCTATTTGCCAGATGGAGAAGACCGCGACTGGCTTATATCACAAAACATCATATCGCAGCAGAACCGCAATTCGAGATTTCTTTTTCTCATATATGACGAAGTATACAAATTATATCAGAACAATGATGTTTATAAAAAGAAACCGAACATTAGTCTGTCCATAATGCACACATTCAAGGTGCCAGAGTTCATGATTCAAAAAATGAAACTGTTTTTCGTTGATTTAAATATTAAAAGTCGTGGACTAATCACAAATTCATTCTGTGCTACTTCGGCTCAGACCAATAGTCATCTCAGAAATGCACTTCTACAAGGTGCGCAACCAACGCCCACATGCTCCTCTTCCAACAGCACCGAACCATGTTGCAGCGGAGGAAACACAGTGGCCAGTACCGTTTCAACCTCAACGGAAGTTGCCGGAACGAATTCAAACGCCGCCAAGACCAAGCCGAGTACTTTAAGTTCTTCACACGCAACACTCACAGCTCTTCTGAACAACTCTGCAAGCAACGTCGGCTCAGGCCCTGTGGGTAGGATAAACAGTGCAAGCAGTCGCAACGAGAAAACCGCTAAGAAACCACTCAATAAATTAAATACCTAATAAAATAGCTAGAATATATAGTATATATGTAAGGAGTAGATTGTAGTATTAATCATAGGTGAAGTGTACTAAGGTTATTGACCTTAATAAAATAAAAAATAAAACATAAAAAAACAATATAGCCATTGAAAACAATTGAACAAACAATTGAAGAATTTTATTTGAATATATAAATAAATATATAAAGATGGCTTGCTGCGTGAATAAAGGTTTAAACGGTTTCCAGCCGAACTTTCGCGAAAAGCCCATCACCGAGAAGTTCTACGCACGGCACGATCGATTGTCCGCAAATGCAGAGAAGCGGGAAAAGATCAGCTACTACGAGGAGATCATTGGCAAGCGATTACAGTCCAACCAGAGACATGTTCTGCTAGCACCCGTGACAGAGAATCAAATGTATGGATGGCTCGAGCATCGGGCCATTCGATACTCGGAAGCCAGTGATGTGCACCTGTTCTGCCATCCGAGGATACTGGACACCACCATGCGTATTCAACAGAAGATCTACCACGACCTGATGCACAACCGTCGGCTGAATATTTGAATTTTATCAATGGCCATATGTCGAATCACTCTAAATGTATTGATGACTGTGAAATTAATAAACGATTACAATGTAAATCGGGTTTCCCTTCACATACTGACTGATAATCTCTAGACAAAGGAGTAACTGTGATTTAATTGTTCTTAAATACATGTCATTTCGTCTCCCAATAGATTAATACGAAATCGAAGGGCGAATGTCGATATCGGAGCCAGATAATGTGCTACTATTATCTTCTGTGACTATTGGCGTTTGTTTTTGTTGTTTTTTAATTTTTTGGTAGTGACGAATTTGAAAAAGATGATTAGCCACATTGAACCATTCCGATGGATTGTATAACTACGTATTAAGTTTGTTTGTGACATGTCGTCGTCGTCCAGGTCCCGACCCTGATATCTTCATGTTTAGGCGCGGAACACGCCAAGTGTTTTCAAGGTTCCCAGACTTGAAGAGACAGCAACGTATTTTGAACTGTCGACAGGTCTCGAGTCACCCGAGTCTGTCCAAGGGGGTCGAACGTGGCAGCAGAACCCCGTTCGGAAGCGGCTTCTGCCGACCACATTCGCACTTATCGGATCGCTGCCGACATGATCGTAAGAAAACAATTGCGTTTAATCAGATCTGGCGTCTCAAGTGCTGCGATTACTTGAGAAGGTGAGAACGTGAGCGAATTGGGGCCAATACCAGTTGGGCCGTCATGGAGCGAGGTAAGCGCCGAGTTCACCTGCTCCCCAAGCTGGTGCTGATCTTGGGGGTCGTCTGCATCAGCCTGCTGTGCCTCTATTCCAACCCGACGATCCTGACCTACTGGGACGCCAGCCTGCAGCCCGTCGACGCCCTGGAGGATAGTGCTTGGACGACGGAAAACGATTTGAGTTCCAATTTCGATTCCATTTTCAATTACAATTTCACCAACATAACGCGACCCCCGGCGAACTTCCTCGTGTGGAGCACGACCTGCCACATGCCCAACGTCGACCCCTTCACCGACGACGTCATGAAGGTCTACAAGCCCCAGGAGTTGGTGGCGTGCTCGGATCTGGAGCCCTACGTGGAGAAGCTGTTCGACCACGGGGCGCGGAGATATCGCCTGCAAATAAACCTTGACCTGATGAGCAGCTACGTGGGCGAGAAGGACGCGATGAGTTGCTGCTACAAGGAGGTCGTCCGGGCCGGCAAGGACTCGCAGGCGGACAACGACTACCGGTAGGAAGACACAGTCGATTCGATTGGCTCATCTTGATCGTTATTTTCACTTGCTTCAATTGACTGCTCAGCTTGCTCGAGTGCATCCCCTTCTACCACGAATACGTCGTGCCGATCCACATCGAGGGCATGCTCGTCGAGTGCCGCTCGGTCTCGTACAACAAGCTGGTCTACCGCGACGCGTTCTCGTTCGTCCAGGAGAAGTCGGACGTCCGGCGGCGTTTGTCGGCGCAGGACGGCCTGCAGCCGGGGACCGAGAAGTTCGGCGTCCTGCTGATCGGCATCGACAGCCTGTCGCGCTTCAACTTCCGCCGCACGATGCCCCTGACGTTCGCCCACCTGCAGAAGGAGCACTGGTTCGAGATGGCCGGCTACAACAAGGTGCTTGAAGTGGTCCAAACGTCTTCATTTCAATTTCTCTATCGCCTTGCAGATGGGCGACAACACGTTCCCCAACATCATGGCCATTGCGACGGGCCTCGACCCGGCCCTGGTGGAGGAGGAGTGCCAGCCAACCACGGTCGGGGGCCTCGACAACTGCACCACCATCTGGAAGCTCTACCGGAACGGCGGCTTCGCGACGGCCTACTCGGAGGACGAGCCCTGGATGAGCACGTTCAACTACCTGAAGCGGGGCTTCCTGAACCCTCCGACCGACTACTACCAGCGACCCTTCTTCCTGGCCATCGACCGGACGATGCCGAACAAGAAGGTGTCGGGTCTGTCGGTCTGCATCGGCGTTCGTCGAACCGCCGACTACGTCTACGGCTACGGCATGGAGTTCGTGCAGCGGTTCCTCGGCGAGCGCTTCTTCGGGCTCTTCTGGACGAACTCCTTCAGCCACAACAGCTACGACGACCCCTCCTCGATGGACGAGCCGATGTTGCGCTACCTGGAGGAAATGAAGCGCACCGGCGTCCTCGACTCGGCCGTGGTGATCTTCTTCAGCGACCACGGCTCGCGCTGGGGCACCCTTCGCAACCTGCCGCAGGGCTTCCTCGAGGAGCGGCTCCCGATGCTCTTCATCTGGCTGCCGGCCTGGCTGCGCCGCAAACACCCCGACTTCGTGTACGCGCTCGAGGTGAACCGCAACCGCCTCACGAGTCCCTACGACCTGCACCTTACGCTGAAGCACCTGCTGGCCCTAGCGACCGGCGACCAGGAGCCGTGGGCGCCCGCCAAGAGCTGCCCACAGTGCCAGTCGCTGCTGCGGCCGGTGCCGCCGGAGCGCAGCTGCGAGGAGGCCGGCATCGACGAGCACTGGTGCACTTGCGTGCCCTACGAGGCCGTTTCCATCTACTCCGACCTGTCGAAGGGCATCGCCGAGCTCGTCATCGACCGCATCAACGCCCACCTGGCGGCCAAGGAGCTCTCGCAGCTCTGCAGTGTCCTGAAGCTGAAGCACGTGCAGGAGGTCAGCAAGAAGGTGGACTTGAGTGGGACTTCAACAAATTCCACCGCCTCCTACCGGGTTCGCTTCGAGGCTGACCCGAACGAAGCCGAGTTCGAGGCCACCCTGGAGTACTGGGCCACCGATCCGCCCAGCATCGATCTCGACGTGGAGAGCGTGAGTCGGCTGAACGCGTACGCCGACGACGCCGCCTGCATCGAGCAGAAGGAGGCCAAGAAGTTCTGCGTGTGCCAGAGCGCGGTGCGGCCGAGCGACTGACACTGACGACCGACCACGCCCTCGCCCACGCCGCTCGTAGGACTAGTTCAGTAGATTAGGTTAGGCGCACAGTAGTTTAAGGTAGCTGTATTTTTACGTGTACTCGACGTGTACTCGATCTCAAACGCAACAATGCAGATAGAACGATAGTCCGATAGTCTATGCTTCGCACACTGGCTGTGCCGGGGAAGAGTTTCACTGAAATGGAGACGCGCCTTGGTGGGGTGCGATGAGATGGGCCGGCGCGTGCTCTGGGGGTTTATTTTTACTCGAGGAGGAGGCCTAAAGGAGGAGGCTTCGGCGCAAGGCGGCAGGCGGCAGGCGGGGGGCGGCAGGAGGCAGGCGCGGTAGCCGAGACGAGACGATACTGTGTGCTGCAGACAATAAACACAATAAACACAATCAACACTCTCGATGCTGCCGATGCGATCGCTAGCTATAGCGCGGCGATCGAGAGCCCGACATTTGCAATCCACTATATTCTACAGTCGACAAACAGGCAGAATTTTATGAGTTTACAGTTTTTTCTAAGGCGAAATTGAAAATGAAAATTTTCACTTCACTTCGTTCGCCACTCGCTTGTGTGTGTGTGTGTGTGTGTGCGCGCGTTGGCTGTGTCGTTGTGTTGGTGGCTCCGTGTGTTGGTTGCTGGTGGTTGCTGCTGGCTCGGTGGGCCATTGATATTTTGGAGCAGCCCGACGGCACAGCTCAGTTGGAGAACGACCGCAGTAGAACTCGGTGATCATCTGTACGTGAAGGCATTAGTTTTGGAACTGAACTACGAAATACAAAATGAGCGGACTTGTGGTAAGTGGAGGAAGGTTCCTCGTCCTCGTCCTCGGCCACCACTTAATTCTGCCTTCTTATTTTGCCAATTCCTCGTGTTCCATGGTTCTGTGGCGATTGGAAAAAACAGGACGACGACCTGACCCCTGAGCAAATCGCTGGTAAGTCCTGAAATCGTCTCGTTCCGTGTAAGGACTGCCTTTTTCACCGCTCGCTTTTGTTCGTCTCGTCTCGTCTCGGCCTGCAGTGCTCCAGAAGGCCTTCAACAGCTTCGACCACCAGAAGACCGGCAGCATCCCCACCGAAATGGTCGCCGACATCCTGCGCCTCATGGGCCAGCCCTTCGACAAGAAGATCCTCGAGGAGCTCATCGAGGAGGTCGATGAGGACAGTGAGTTTCTGGTCCCCTGGGCCCCCGTGGCAGCCGTGCTAATTTCTTCATCTCTTCCTCGTCCACAGAGTCCGGGCGCCTGGAGTTCGACGAGTTTGTCCAGCTGGCGGCCAAGTTCATCGTGGAGGAGGACGCCGAGGCCATGCAGAAGGAGCTGAAGGAAGCCTTCCGCCTGTACGACAAGAAGGGCAACGGCTTCATCCCAACCACTTGTCTGAAGGAGATCCTCAAGGAGCTCGACGACCAGCTGACGGAGCAGGAGTTGGACATCATGATCGAGGAGATCGACTCCGACGGCTCTGGAACCGTTGATTTCGATGGTGAGTGGGCGTGAGCCACACACAGTGATTATGTGTGTGTTTGTGTGCGAGCGATCGGTCTGATTGGCGATGCGATGATGATGCGTTATTGACATCAACAGATCATATTTTCCTATTATTAGCCTCCATCGCGGGCCATGGAATTTTGTTTGTTGTCAACATTCGTCTCGTCCACGTTCAGGCGCCGAAACAGCAGCAATTTCGGTTTATTTTCGTATTTTGTATTGCTGTTTGCAGCCCGATGGCCAGACGTGCGAATTTGATTCATGGAATTTAAAAATGGAATCAAATTGAGATCTGTTTACACGTTCTCACAGGCCGTGTTGCATAGAATCCATTCTCTCTCTGCAATTGGCTCTCTCGCGCTCTTTCGCTCTCATTCGCTTCACTTAATTTCACTCTCTCTTTGAATAGTTCGTTTCTCCACTCTCACTTACACTCTTTCTCTCTTTACAGAATTCATGGAAATGATGACCGGAGAATAAGCGCATGCCACATGTTTTAGAGTGGGATGGAGGGTAGCGGAGGGGAGCGGCGTGGCCCCCACTGACCACCTGCCCCCACCCGATCATGTCACCATATCTACAGTTAAGCTTTTTTATACTCGAGTCCCCGCTGCAACGCCGATGTGTCCGACCTCAACCTTGCACATTGGTCCTGAAACTAAACCAAACCAAATGATTGAAACCTTGACAAAATGAGAATAAACAATAGATTATAGTGAACGATGGTATTGATTGGGTTGAGGGTTCTTAGTTGGTGGTTGGTGGGACTGACGGGGTTGTGGCTGATTGTGGGCAACTCTCGCTTTCGAAGGCCGCCTCCGTGATGACGACGGTGTGGGTGCTGCTGGCCCATGGCAGTGCAGGGACCAGGGGGCGGGGACGTGGCGAAGATAATACTCTGATAGTATCGCCGCTTATCGCGGTATGCGCTTTGGAGCGGATAACGGGGCACTCGACGGCTCCCCGAGCTCTCCGGCACATTCGCTCGGTAGCTTTCGCTCGGAAATCACGACAAATCAAGCTCATTACGACGCTCGCTCGTATTGCGGTTGCGAGCGTGAGTGCGAGTACGAGTGCGAGGAAATCGATTGTGTTGTCAGACTTGTCGAAAGCGCCTCGTGACCAATACCGAGAAAAACCTTTTGGCGCTCGTGTGTTTTTGTATTTGCTGCTGCGTTTACTGGCCAGATGGAAATCTGATCGCGATGCCGCACAGGTACGTTCTATCTCTGGGGTCAGAGTCTGCACCGATATTGTGTTGTTGCTGCTGCGATGGAAGCGAATCGGGAACCCCAAACCTCCACCTCGAATTTCCATCCGATCCGGTGACCGGTCGTTCTAACGAAAGCCACGAAAAGCAACCGATGTGCAATCACAACGTGTTCTTCGATGCTGTTTGGAGATGTCTTAGAAAACAGCGTGTTTTTTTTCGATTTTCCGATTCCATCGCCGCTCTCTATCGAAGTTGTTCTGTTTGTTTTCAGTGTATCGAATTGGTCGTTCGTGCCCGTGGAGCGCCATCGAGTTCCGGACACGAACCGGTGCTCGCAGCGCCGCCCCGCGGCAATGGTGCTCACTTCGACTGCGTCTGTAACAACAGCTGATGTCGTGGACGACACCTCGAAACGTCAAACGATGGCGGATGCTGAAAAGGAGGAGGCCAGAAATCTGGTGAGTTCTTGCCTCGGAATAGAAAAGAGGATCAGGTCCTCCGTGGATTTATAGTCAGCAACGTCTGTGCTTCTTGGTGTATTTTCAGCAAATCGAGTTCGAGTGGGTGCTGCGCGAAGAAGTGCATTCGATTCTGAAGCAGCTACGTGGAATTCTGATTGTGAGGCCGTGAACAAAACACAAAGACGCCAGTGTCGGGGATTCTAATCGAACTATGTTTGCTCTTGGCAGGAATGCGCACATCGTTTTCCAGTGCCTTTATACGAAAATGAGGGAAAGAAGACTGAGAAGTTCATTCTGTCCGCTCCGCCCGACCAGCTGAAAGCCATTGTTACGCTTACGGGCGACAGCATCACTCAGGCTGTGAGTACATTGCCCTTTGACCTTTCGATTGCTGATTTACTTTTTTACATCTCTTCGACAGGACATCAATTTCAAGTTGCTGAAGGCTCCCAACCAGATGCAAAGAACATCAATTACTCAAGACTCGCCTTGGAAGCTGCAACAGGTACAGGATGCCGCGAATCACTTGCAGCAAGCAATCACTCATATTGACGATGTGGACGAGTCCTATCACTTCAAGTGGGTTTTGTTTTAGTTCCCCACCTAAATTCATTATTGAATTCATTCGCCCCTTGTAGAACTTCGGACGAGGTTTTGCATGTTGTTGCCAATATATTGGAGGCACTGCAGCGTGGAAGGACGAGCCTTGTGATACCAAAGAAGAAACCTATAGACGAATTGATAAAAGGGCGCAATATGGTGAGAAAGTGAACATGTAGTCATTTGAAATCAAGCAATAAACATTTCTTTTTAATATTCTGTACAGAAATCCTTGGCTCCCAACTTACCGGAGGACCTCGCTGTCAGTTTTTATTTACAAAGCCACAAGTTGATCATCGCCGTGTATCAGCTCACAAATATGCAAGGGACTATGCGGTATGATTCCTGCCAGGCGGAGGTTTCCGTCCAGTGGCTCAACGAGGTGCTCGTCTTATTCACCGTGGGCTTGAAACTGTGCCAGCAACTTAAAGACAAAGTGAGCACATTTATACAACAACTTATTGTTTATCTTTCTTCAAATAATGCGAATGATTTTTCTTCCATACAGATTTCGGTATTTTCAGTATACAAAGATTTCACAGTTGGCTCTCGGTCACCATCGGCCCTTTCGTATTAACGTTGTTTTTCCAAATCCATTATTTAGTTCGTATCCTAAGTTTAGATCTACATCGGTATATCGTTATCGAATGAATTTATCTCTCTTGTATTTGTAAAACACTGCAAATTAATTTCTTTTTGTTGTTTATATATATTGAGATATTTTGCCAAACTTGTACTTAACACGATATTCTTTATTCATCCACATCAACAATTTCGTGAGATCAACAAACTCGTGCTGTTGTAAAAATGTTGTTGTGTCTTTTACCGTGAACTATTGACAATGGTTGCATCGAATAGGAAATATATACTGTATAAGCGAAGCATGTATTATAGATATTATTAACCAGTCATGTTAACTTTTTAAAGCACAGACTATACAACACAAATGTATCTATTTTTTTATTACACGCATTTAAATTAAAGTATTCTTGCAGATCAATGAGTTCTTTGTGTGTGGATCGTTTCATCTGCTGAGGGGATCCCTGGGAAAATATCAATTGAGTACATGATTTAGCGGGGAGAGGCAGGTGTTGAGTTGCCGAAAAGGTCTGCGGTCGTTCTCTGATGAATCTCCGCACTGCGTGCTTGTTGTTAATGGTCGGGAAATAGCATTGAGGCCAACGATTGAAGCTCCGAAGCTTGTCTTCGGCGCCTGTGACTGTTGCGCCGACTCAGTGATTCATAACGTCATAGTAGAAGAGAGAGAAGAGAGAAATTGAGAGATTAGTAATTAGATGTGTTGCGCTTTTTGTCGCGCCTCGCGAGTCGCCACTAGTTGAATAAATACATACCTGCAGACCCTTCTGCGCGCTGTCGACCGACTGGAGAAATCAGTCTTAGGCCACCTAGCGAAGAAAGCGGAGCTGATCGCTCGTACTGCAGATACGTCAACGCATCTAACTAACTAACTCGTTTCACTTCAGTGGCAATTAAGTTAGCTCCAGCGACGGTGAGCATTCGGATAGTCGGAAATTTCCTAGTGTTGTGGGCCTTAGAAATCGGGAGCAAAGTGCATGAGCCTTAGGTGTTGTGAAAACGAGTGTGGTTTCCTCGTCGTTGTTGTCGTTTCTTCTTTGTTTACCTCGCTCGTAAACCTGTTTGGACCGCCGAATTGCGCGCGTGCTGACCGACTGTTCGGATGCAGCGACCCTGGCCAAGTTAGGCAACACAACACCAAACTAGTTACGTCTTGGACAGATGCGAAAAGAGCTGCTTTGGCAACATCCATCTGAGGCTGCTTAATTCGGTGATCGGTGATCGGTGGTTCTCACTCGAGCCAGCGACGGGGTCACCTTTCGAGGCCAGTTGGCGAAATGCAAATTAGTTTGGGCCGATCTACGTGACTGATCTCGACATCGCTCGACCTCACTTCGTTAATCCAGAAACGACAACAATTTTTGCTCTTTTGCAGTGCGCCTGAGACCGTGAAGACAAGAGACAGGATGAGCGGCGAGATCGTGCTGGTCACTGGCGGCAGCGGCTTCATCGGGCAGCACCTGATCAAGCAGCTGCTGCAGGATCGCGAGTGCCTGGGCATCAGCGAGATCCGCTCCGTGGACATCGCGCCCTACGCAAACGTGATCGGTGAGTGGTCGACGACTGAAACCGGAGTCCTGGAGGACGACAGGCTCAAACCTTTCTTATTCTAGGGCACCCGGAGGCGCCGGAGCTGCGCACCTTCATCGGCGACATCTGCGAGCCGGCGACGCTCGAGGAGGCCTTCGCCGGGGTCGGCACCGTCTTCCACTGCGCCGCCTCGGTGACGATCCAGTACCCGCCCGACTACGACCAGCTGCAGCGCGTCAACGTCGACGGTGAGTCGAGAGTTTTCACAGCTACCAGATAATAATCATTGGCGTCCTCCTTCCCCTAGGTACCCGGGCCGTGGTCGAGCTGTGCGTGCGGCACAACGTGAAGCGTCTGGTCCACACCAGCTGCGCCTCCGTCTGCCTGGTGCCCTTCAAGGGCCACAGCACCTTCACGATCATCATCAACCAGACCGAGTCGAAGGCCTCGACGCCCGGCTACGACGCCGGCAACCCGGTCGACTTCGACAAGAACTTCCTCATCCCGGGCTACTCGTCCTCGAAGCTGCGCGCCGAGACGATCGTCCTCAGCTCGAACGGGGCCGCGCTGCAGAACCAGGCCGGTGAGTGCCAGAGAGCGAGACCTTCCACAGGGATCCCTCGTTCAACTCGTCCACTCCTTCTCCCCCTTGCAGACTACCTGTCGACGGTGGCGATCAGGCCGCCGCTGACCTATGGCGAGGGCGACGCCCACTTCATGCCGAAGGTCCTGGGCTACCTGGCCCGGCACGGCAAACGCTACCCAAGGATCGCGGGCGCCGGCGGCAAGCAGCAGCTGGTCTACGCAGGTGGGTCACGATTTCTCGATTTACCCACTTCACGTCTCCAAACCGGTCTCTCTTCCCACCACTCATTCGCAGGCAACGTGGCCTGGGGTCTCGTCTGCGCCT
Source organism: Coelopa pilipes (assembly GCA_947389925.1). NCBI lineage: Eukaryota > Metazoa > Arthropoda > Insecta > Diptera > Coelopidae > Coelopa > Coelopa pilipes. Next base: position 40,090,504 of record OX376699.1, read on the forward strand.
ACAAGACCCTGAAGAGCTCGCCCAAGGCGATCGCCGGCCTCCCGGTGTTCGTCACCGACGACACGCCCATCAACGACGTGTCGCGCTTCGTCCAGAAGGTCGCCCTCACCGGCGGCCGCTTCAAGGTCAACCTGACGGCCTGGTACGTGCCGCACTTCCTCTTCTTCCTGCTGGCCTTCCTCGCCGAGCTGGTCGTGCGGCTCCTGCACCCGCTGACGGGGGCCCGTCTGGGGCACTCGTGGCGCGCGATCGCCTCGTTCACGGCCTCGGTGATCATGCTGAACCGGCTGCGCGCCTCCATCCACATGGACTACGCGCCGCTGGTGGACCCGGACAGCGCCTTGCAGCGGAGCTCGCGCTGGTACCTGCGGTGGTGGGAGGAGCACCTGGCCGGCCAGGGCGGCCGGGCCAAGAGCCGCTAGCGGGGCGGGTTGGTACGGATCGGGATCGGGGTCGCCCAAGTGATCGCGAAGCCGGACCAACTGCGATAGTCTTTATCTCCTAGGTCTATGCATTCTGGATGTGGTGATAGCTCTAAGTTGCAACCAAATAAACCCATTTGTATCAAAACGGAAAAGTGTAATTTTCTTCGTTCCTCGGTCTGGCAACTCCCTCGCCCGCCCCATGCCACTGGAATGGTTGGAATGAAACAACTTGGGTCCTTTGAACAATGTTCGTATTATATTCATTTTATTTTTATATATATTTGCTTTAGAGTTTCTGCTTTGTTGTTTTGTTTTGTTTTGGATTTTGTTTTTTTGTTTTTTATATTTATTTATAATTATTTAATATACTTTTCACATACACACGGCACGTTGTGAACAATTGTTGTTTCCTTCATATCATTATATAATTGGATAGCATTACAAATATGGATAATCCCGTTTTATTTCCTTCTGCTACTCCTCCACCTCCTCCTCCTCCTCCTCCTCCTTCACCTTCACCGACGTCTCGCTCTCCTCGCACACGATCTGTTTGATTTCCCGTCTCTTTCTTTCGTCGTTAAGTTACTTTAATTTACTTCTCTCTTCGTTTCGTTTCGTTTCGTTTCGATTCGACTCGTTTCGCCTGCCTACTACAATAGGTATCTATATATTTGTTTAAAAATTATTCTCTTTAATTGTCTCTTATTTTGATGGTGTTTCAATATTTGTTCTCTTAGTTCGAGTTAAGTTTTAGGTTTTACAAAGTGGTTTCATAAATAAACTAATCTGCGCATGGCTCCTCCCGTGCCCTCGTCCCTCATCCCTCGGCCCACGACCCTTCTTCCCCTCGTCCCCGTCGCCGGTCCCGGGAAGGAGGGACCCATGCCATTGTCAAACGTGCTCTAGGCTCTTAAAAGGTTTCATCTTGTTTATGTAAACTGCTAAACTTCGTTTAATATTTCTTTGTTTCTTTCATTATTTCCTTTTTTTGTATTTTCCTTGTTTATTTGTTTAATTAATTTGCGAATTCTGTTTCTCTGGAGTGTAAGTGTGAGTGTGTGTTTGTTATTACAAAATTTTAAATTCTTTTCTTATGCTCTCTTAGTCTACGAGACTCGATGTCCGCCTTGGGCTCTCGGGGTTTCTTATGTTTGTATGTGTGGTTTGTAATTGTCAAATTAACAGTAAACGCGTTTCCTTGTATGGCTGTGCGGCTGCATCTGTAGTGGTGCCCGCACACGGCGTTCTCAATCAACAACAACAATTGCCTATTTACACGATCCCACCGCCCGAAGAGCGGCGCGCGACCGCCTCAAGCACGCATCGGCCTCGGCCTCGGTCTCGGCCCCGACGACCGACGCGAGACGACCCGAGCCGACCAATCGGGGCCGCCGGCGGACCCGCGACGGGAAGTCGGACAGGCGGGACCTCGGGCGATGGCTGGTGTCGGGAGGAGAGTGTTCGACCTAATTAAAGCTTAGTTCATTACGTGTGTGTGTGTCTCAAACGTGTGGGGGCGGGGCCGGAGGGTTGGGGTGGGGTGGGGGTGGTGGTGGAAGATGTGGAGGGTGGGGCATCGGGCCGGGGTCCGCGCGGAGGCGTCAACCACAATTGTGCCGCGGAGATGCTTCGTACTTGAGAGATGATGGCTCCTTACGTGGCTACTTTAAGTAAATATATATATATATATATATATATGTATATATATATATTCATGCATGTATATATAGTTATGTATATAATTCATTGTTTATCTGCTTATGACTTTGCGTCTACGCCGATCGCGAACGATCTGAACCTATGCTCGTCACCAGTACTCTCGTCCTAAAGTGATCTCTTCTCCTTCTCTTTCTCTTTCCCTCTCTCTTTTCTGCCCACCCACCCTCTCTCTCTCTCTCTCTCTTGCTTCTTCATTTTCTTCTAATTAATATTATCCACTTTAAATTCTCTTAATTAATTATTTGCTTTGCTTGCTTTGTTAGTTTGTTAGTTTGGTTTTAATAATTTACAACATTTCGTTTCATATTCTTCTCCGTGTATAAAGTATTAAAAGGGTCTTTCTTCTTATTCATCTTATTCTTCTCTTATATTTGGTTTTTTGTAAATACATTAACTTTATAATTTTGTTTCGAGTTTTATTAGTAAAGTGTAAAATATATAAGATATTGTCAATATAGTGAAAAGTGTTTGTCAGGAATTCTCAGCAGACAGTGCTGTGCGAAGAATTCAATAGCGAAATGTTTCTAGGGTTTCCTCGACCTTCCTCCTTTCATATCAAATCATGTCCTTCCTATCGTATCATAGCATATCGTTAAATATCTTTTCATATCATTAATATCATATCAATTAATATCATGTCATTGCATAGAATTACATAATATCTTTCATTATCATATCTCTTCATATGCCATCAATTCATTCATGTCTTTTCATATCATGCCTCTTGATATCAATCATGTCAAACCATTTCTATCATATCATCTCGTGTGATATCATGTCAATTCATCTCTATCAATTGACATCGCTTCATCTGCATCTCGCTTCCTAAAGATTTAAATTCTGTATAAGTATTTTAAGCTTCTTCGAACACAGTTTCCCCAATTAGAAACACAAAGACTCTGGGAGGGGCTCCCAGCCGACAGAAACGGGGCGTGGCCGATAGGCGGTTGGGACTGGGGTCAATGGCTTCCAACTAAAGGTTAACAGGACTAGGTGGTAGAAGGGGAAGGGGAAGGGGAAGAAGGAGGGAGTCTTGGAGTGGGAAAAGATGATATGTTTCACGTAAACCGGAACCGGAACCGGAAAGACGAAAGCGGACGCCTGCGTGTCCTCCGCTCCTGCCCCGGGGCTTCGGACGACGAAGACGACGAAATCAATGCCACATAAACTAAAATAATTCGAAAGGACGACGCTTCGTTCATTTCCAAGCAAGTGCTTTTTTTTTTCATTAATTGACTGAAATTGATCTGGTTCGAGAGGGGCGATCGCCGATGGAGCCGGGCTCTCGGTGACCGGGGTCCCGTGGGTCTCGTTCGTCCGGGGACCCGCAGCCGCCACCCACACATGCGGATGTCGATCTTTCTCTCCCTCTCCCTCTCGCTATGGCTACGGCTCGCTCTCCGCCGCACCCTCTCGCCCCTTGGACTGTCATTGTTCGTGGTGAGTGTCTGTGGGTGTGAGGAGGTGTGTGCATGTGTGCATACGTGAGTGTGTGTGAGGGTTCTCCATATAAAGTTGTAAAAATACTCTTATTTCATTTCCTAAACTCGCGCATGTCTAGCGTCGGGATCGAGAGCGGGATCGAGATCAGGATCCAGATCTAGATCGGGATCCTCGGCTCTCGTCCTGAAATTGATCAGCTCCGTTCGTTCGTTCATTCGTTTGATCGATCGCCTGGCTCTTAACTACGTAATATATATGTATGTGTTTGTATTTGTATTTATATTTGGATTTCTTGTCTTTTATTTGTAGTAAATATCTTGCTTCATATCTTGATCAATGATCGTAGTTATAAACGTAATCATGGTCACAAACGTAATCATACAGTTATAAACGTAGTCATAGTTATCAACGTAATCATAGTTTTAAACATAATCATAGCTATAAACATAATCATAGTTACAATGGTAATAATCGTCATAACAATAAGAATGACATCAATAATATTGACAATAGTATTAATAATGACATTATAAACAGCAATTGGTTAAAGAAATGGCAAACAATATATCATCTTAAACATCATCATCATCATCATCATCATCATCACCATCATAATCATCATCGTCGTAATCGTAATTTGATTTGTGTTTTGTTGTTGTTCTTCTTGTTGTTGTTTCTTGGTTTCGGTTTAGTTTTGTTATTGGTTTTTTACAATATACAAGTGGCGACCCGCGCCCGGGCCCCGAGTAAGAAATTAAATATCGTTTCCTCAGACAGTCATTGAATATTTTCAGTTATCGTTAGATAGATAGATATCTATATATATATGTATATATAATATATATAAATATTATATCAACATTATGCTAGGTTTAATAATATGTATTTATTTGTTGTTTTCTTTTATTGCTTTTAGAACTTTGCTTACAACTAGATTATCCTTTCTTAGATTATTTCTTTCTCTCTTATTACTCTTACAGTTAACATTAAGTTATATCTTTATCATTATCCTTCATCATTATCTCTAACCTCCAATAGAGCTGAATGCTTCCTTGTCACTGGTTCCCCACCTCGCCCGCCGTCCACCGACCGCTGTCCACCGTTCACCGTCCACGGTCCGTCCAAATGGCTGGGATGCGACCACGAAGTCACCTCATCCTCATCCTCGTCCTCATCCTCGTCCTGTGTCTCGTCCGTCCGCCATCGGCTCGTCCGGGCCTCGTTTCTATTACCCCTATCTAGCTAGCTTAAAGGTAGTATCATCATTTCTGTTCCTCGTTACTTGTAAATGTAAATGTATTGGTTTATGCGATTTAAAGTGGCTCCTAATTGGTTTATCCATTAAATCATTTATTTATCTGTTATTTATATTTAGTTTAGTTATTCGTTTATTTATCCATTCATTTGTTATTTATTCATTTATTTATTTGCTTGCTTATTTATTTGTTTATTTGTTGTTTGCTTGTTTGTTTGTTTGCTTGCTTGCTTGCTTGTTGGTTTTATATGTACTTATTTATTTTGTATACATATGTATTTGGTGTTTGTTGTGGTTCGCACTGGTTTCATTATTTTCAAAGGCAATAATGATGAAGAGATGTCTGTCTAACTATCGGCTGTCTGTCTGGCAGTCCGTCGTTCTCCTAGTCCTCTTTCCCTGTCCTCTTTCTGTTGATCTGTCTTTTCGTCCAACTGTCCATTGGTCGCTTCTCTGCCCGCTTGTTCGTCCATCTGTACGTCGGTCCGTCGGTCCGTCCGTCCGTCTGTCTGTGGGTCCTTCTGCCCGCTCATTTGTCGGCCTCTTGCAATCTGTGTTGGGTTTCATTTAACTACCTTGCTTTGGGGATGCTCTGGGTGTGTTCCGTGTGTTCGGCGTGCCTGGGTGTGGGGCGCTCGTCTCGTGTGTGTGTCTCTAATGACCCATGTGAAGCGGCAGCCGGCCCTCGGCCCTACTCGGCCTCTCTCTCTCTCTCTCTCACCCTCCCTCGTCCACCACTTCAGCATCCATGGCAATGGGAACTCTTATTCCCCAGTCGTTACTTTCACTTCCAGTCGAGTTTAATTGCGGGCTCCCCTCGAGTCCTCCGAGTGTGTGTGCGTGTCCGTCGGTGTGTGTGCTGTCGTCCGTGCTCGGGTTGAGGTCGTTGTGGGTCTAACCTTTCTATGGCCCAATAAATATTCGGTTCTATTAAAATTGGTGTTTCGAATTATTAACATTTGGTTTATACAATCGAGCGGACGGGCGGACGAGAGGACGAAGGACAACAACAACAACAACACACGACTGTCTGCCTGCTCCTGCCTACCTCCCGCCCTCCGTCCGGGTCGCCCTCGACGTGTGTGTGTGTGTGTGTGTGTGTGGGAGTCTGTGTATAAATACGAGTATATCGGTATTTGCTGCTGCAATTACTAGGATGCTTTTGCTTTGGCCCGCGCAACCCCGGCCCACCTCGCTCGAGCCTCGGCCGCCCACTCGCCGGGAGGGGGCGTGGCATTGCCAGTGTTGTTCTTGTTGTTGCGGCTGTTGTTGGGGGGCTGAGGTCGGTGGCCGGAGGTGCTGGTAGAGTGTTTTTGTTTTTTGTATTTTCATTGTAAACAATTTGGCAAAGTTTCAGGAATCTGTTGTTGTTTGTTTGGGTCCGAAAACGACCGATCGAAATCGCAGTGAAACGCAACGGAACGCAACGGTACGGTGCGAAACGGAACGGAATGACATCAAACGGAACCGATTGGAATGGATTCGAACGGAAATAAACGGAACGGCGTGGAGTGGAACGGAATGGAATGAAATGGAACAAACGACTAACTACGACTACGGCGCTGCCGAGGCGTCGCCGATGCCTCGATCGATGCTCGTGGGCAACGAAAAATCCGGTCGTGCCGCCGAAGGTGCGTCGGACGGACGGACGCCGGATGGTGGACGGCGGACGGCGGACGGCGGACGAAGGGGTGCGGGGTGGGCGGAGGTTTTGCTTCCTACTGCCTTCTCCCTTCCACCCTCGTCCTCCTGCCTGCTCCGGTTCTCGTCTCGGTTCTCTCTTATCTTCTAGGTTTTGTTTAGAGTTTTGTTTTCGTTTTGTTTTATTTTACTTTGCTTAGTGTTATTTTATTTGGTTTGTTTTTGCTTTTGTTTGGTTTTTGTTTTAGTGTTAATTTCTCATGTTTTCATGTTTCATGTTTCATGTTTCGTTTTTTGAATTCTTGTTGTTCTTGTTTGCTTTTCTTCTCACTTAAGACTACCTTTGACCTTAGAACTAGCTCTTTAAGTGTTTTTGAGTTACGTTAAACAATTGCACATGTTTTGTTGGCCTGCTTCAAGTATTGCCACAAAATTAATTAATTTAATTCAATAATTGATTATATAATTCATTAATTAATAGTTAATTGATTTTAAGATTTTGATTAATAATTGTGATAAATTCAATTAACATATTTCGCTATCTACCAAAGACTCAACCGCCGCCCCCATCCCCCCGTCGCGAGGGGCGGGGCCGGGCGGTGCGGCGCGGCGCGGCGCGGGGCGTGGCCGAGACGCCGGCGGAAACTAAATGTGTTTCAAAGTTTTAAATAAGACCTTCTCCCATTCAATTACTCCTCACTTCTCTCTCTCTCTCTCTCTTTCTCTCTCTCTCGCCTCCCATCACTTGCACAATGTTTTGGTGACTGTTTTAAATCGCCTTTCTCTTAATTTGCATCTCTTTTCTCATCTGCACTTTTCCTTTCGGTTCTTTCGAATAATTTCCTTTCTTTATCTTCTCGTCCTTTGGCCTTTCCTCTACTTGCCTCATTTTAACTCGTGTGTTTTTAAAATATTTGCTCTTGCAATTTTTGTTTTTTTTTTTTCTGTTTTTCCGCATGGCTCGCATGACATTTTATACCAATTTTACTAAAAGTTTGCTCAGCTCTTAAACTTATAAATACTAACTCGTAATTCTTCATCATTCTTCAATTCATTGTGTCGCTTACCTCCCCTCCCCCCACCTCTCTCGCCATCTCTCTCTATCCTGCTCGGTCTGTCCTTCGATTTCCTCCCCACTTGGCTACAGCATCGCCTTCTGGTATTTTGTTCTCTTACAATATTTATTTACTTGGTTTTGTTTACTCAGAAAAGTGTTCGAGACGTGGAGTTGTTTCAAAAATTACTCGCTTCTTCTTCTTCGTCTTATTATTTTAGTTAATGCTTTTGTTTTTGTTTTTCTTTTTGTTTTTGCTGTTGTTGCAGTTCGTTTTACCGACTCCAAGGGTGTATATAATAATAGGTATTTATATATATATATATAACTTGAAATCATCCCCTGCCTTCCAAGGTTCACAATTTGTTTACTTAACTTAAAATAATATTTTACTATTGTTGTATATATATTTATATATATGTATCTATATATATATATGTATGTATATATATATATAAATTGATGTTGTTGTTCTTGTTCTTCTGTGTGTGTGTGTGGCTGTGTGTATTATCTATGCTGCACACTAACTCTCTTAAATCTAATGCAAATATTAGTTGTTTTCTTAACTCTTCTCTTGTTTTCTTTTGTTTTGTTTTGGTTTTGTTTCCGTGCCACGCCTTCCGCAAAGTTGCATCGTCCTCGCTCTAAAAACACTTGCGCCCAAATGTGGCGCCTCTCGCCGCCATTTTGTTAATGCTTGTTGATGTCGCCTGGCTTCCTGTCAGTGGGGTTCGGCTGCTGTTGTTGTAGTTGTTGTTGTTGTTGTTGTTGTTGTTCAGAAGAGCATTTCAAATGCTCAAATGCGTTTGTAATTGTGGGGGTTCAGGGCAAGAGGGTTGCTGTGTTGTTGTTGTTGTTGTTGTTGCAGTTGTTCTTGCTGCAGCTGCAGTTGTTCGAATAAACAATTTCTCGTTCGAAATCAATCGAAATGGAATTCGTGTTGCTGCCACTGCTACTGCTGCTGCTGCTGCTGCTGTTGTTGTTGTTGGTTGTTGTTGTTGGTTGTTGTTCTTGCTCCTGCTGTTGTCTGTGGTGTCTGCGGGAAGCGGGATTCTGTGTAAATGTTGCTGTACTGGGTCCTGTTGTCGTGGTTGCTGTTGTTGTTGTTGTTGTTGTTGCCGTGGTTATTGTTGCTGCTGCTGCTGCTACTGGTGTTGGTGTTGGTGTTGCGGTCGACGCCACGTTTTTAATGGTAGCCATTTGTAAATGCCGCAGGAATTAGTGGTCCCTGGAAGCACAGAGAAAAGAGAGAGAGCGGAAATCAGTGGCTGGCTCTTTCTACTTCTTGTTCTTCTTCCCTCTTTCCTTCCACCCGCCCCCAGCAGGATTAGCCGAACAGCCCTACTCCGTTAGTGAACTCCGAGCCCCGGGACTTCCAGACCGATCTGGACCCGCCCCCAACCCTACTCGCCAACGACGTCCCACGACCGTGACCAGTGGCCAATGACCAATGAGCAACGACCAAACAAACACAACAACTACGATAGCACTACTAGACTACTAGGTAAATTAGATTCGGTTGGGAACGTGTGCCTACCTTGTGCAACTGCTTAAGTATTTCAGTCTTATATATTTGCCATAGCGAAGTTCAACGAATAAATCTGTTGGAAAGGAAGAGAAGCAATATATATAGAGAAAGATACTTATAAGGTGCGGATAAGTTAATCGAGCCAAAAGCTACTACCAGCTTCTACCAGAGTCTACGTCTTAAAGAATAGTATAGAAATGGACAGCTACATAGGCAAGAGCGAACAGATCAGGGACAAACAGGCGTCAGACGTCAGGCGTCCCTAAATGACCCACCTCGCCCCATATGGAGAGTGCGTCCTCGCCCCCAGCTTTGCTCTGGAGTGGGTCGAGAGAGGAGGCAGAGACGATCGTGCGATCTCCGAGGTCTGGACCCCACTCTCCACTGCGTCGGTAGTGGAAGGCGGTAGGGTGGAAGAAGGAGAGAGAGAGAGAGGAAAACGACTGGATGTGCACAATGGGAGCCTTTCCTGTGGACGGGCTGGAAGGGCTGGGCACTGGCACTGGCCCTGGCCCCGGGGTTGGCCCCAGACCTGAACCTGGGGTCGTCTACTCACCGGACTGTAGTTCAAAGGAGCTCGACTCACGGCTATGGGGAACCCGGATGGCTGGGGGCTAGTGGCCTGGACGTAGCCCACGTTGTCGCCCGCATTCGAGCTGTACATGTCGATGGTGGGCCCGGGCGAGTTGGTCGACGGGAACCCCTGCCGGGTGGTGGTGGTGTGCGGCGAGGCCGACGGCCCGAATCCTTGTGCAGCGGCGGCGGCGGCCTGGTAGTTGTTCATAACTGCAAATGCAAAGGAAGCAGAGTTGGATGAGAAGGGAGAAATATCGGCGGAGACAACGGCGCCCCCGGTAGCTCGATGACTAAGATTAATCGTCGTCCTACGACGGACGGTAGGATAGTAGACCGAAAGGATAGTGGCATGAGGGGATGGTGGGATGAAGGGATGGCAGGATCAAGAGAGAGCAGTATAGAATGACAGTAGGATGGATGACACACGGACGGACGGTCGTCAATGAGCTTAATAGAGTTGACGTGGCTTACCTGAGAGGGCCTGCGTGAGCAGCGGCGTGTTGTTGTTCGGCGTCAGCTGTCCATTGGTCAAGTCCACTGCACGAGCGCGATTACCCACAGCGAGCAGTAGCAGTAGCACGTGCGAGAGCGAGTCAAAAAGAGAGACGGAGAGAGAGAGAGAGAGATGGGAGAGATGTGGTTAAAGACTTTGCTACGACTTTGGCAACCGCATCATCAATTCTAATTAACAGTATGTCATGGTGTACGCCTATATATATCGACTGATACTCGTTTAATGGATAATGGATTATATAGAGGACGAAAGGATAACGCACTAAGTATCAAAATCATAGTGTTTGTGGTTACATCATGAGCTTAAATGGCAAATTGGCAAAACGAAAACCGATAATTAACAACGCTACCAACGCTAATCAAGGCTAATTGACCTCTAGGTGACTCTAGCTATATATATATATGGGTGTGTGTGTGTGTGTGTATGGATGTGCGCGTGTGAGTGTATGTTGTGGATGGTTCACTAATGGCACTCAAAGTGTCCAGACTAAATTTCGACTAGGTTCGAATACGACGACATTAAGATTGAAGAATCTCAACTACGATAAGTTACGATAAGATACGTTACGTTACGTTACGACTAGAGTGAACACAATACCGGTCGGTCAGGTCAGGATCCTCGGCAGGCCGCCAGTTGCTGGCTAGGAGGTGTATGTAGAGCTGTGGCCGAAGGTGGGTGGGACGCCGGAAGCGCGACCTTCCATTCGAATGAGAACAATCAGAACGATAGTAAGTTTTAGCTTCTGTGTGAGTGGAGTGGATCTTAAATAATAGACTACGGCCGGCTACTTCTAATTTGCAGTCTTGGCTGTCTCATTAGATGCGCACCCCCCATCCCCCCTCCCTTTTTTGCAGCCGCCCTACCCGGATGCGCGCCAGAAAAGTTGCAGTTGTTGTTGTGCAAAGAAGTCAAATTACCGGAATACATTTGAAAATATCCAAGGAATTTCCGCTGGTCGGCGACGGATTTGGCTGATGGCGCCATAAAAGTTTCGCCTCGCCCCCTGCCCATGAGCAGACTACAAAACAAGCGCACACCGAGCTCCGTCTCCCCCGGCACCACCCTCTCTAACGTCCGTCTATTCCGCTACCAGCCCGACCCAGCGGAAACTCTGCGAATGGCGAATGGCTGACTGACAAAACTTCCGCTGGCGTAGCAGGTAAACATTTCTATTTGTCTTCGGTGTCAATTGGCTGCTGCTGCTGCGACTGCGACTGGGACAAATACACTTTCTGCAAGGGCTGCGAAGACAATCGAACGGGGTGCAGTCGACAGTCGGCAGTCGGCAGTCGACAGTCGACGGCAGCCCCCCTACTCCCAGTCAATATTGAAACTACTGTGTATACGGACGACCAGCGGACGGTGACGGCGCTGAAGCCCTTCATTAGCGTAGCATAAACTCATTAGCCCGATGTGGATCTGAGAGTGAATCAGTTCTATCAACTGATGGTATGACGAGATTATTCTAGGAAATATTCATTGATTCATGTGATTTTTAGGGAATGTCTAGTATAAGTACATATCACAACTTGGTTTCACTACTTTCTACTCTTAAACTCTACGATTCGGCACAATTTCAAGCTACACTCCCAGCGATCCGAGAGCGTATGGTGTGAGGTCGAAAACTGTGAAGTTTTTGGCAGTCGTTGGGTTTTCTTGGCTAAAATTTCGTTGGCACCACCCCGACCGACTACTGTCGGGGATTGGTTCTTAGGCTAGGTATTAGTGGACTAAGTACGATTTATGAATAAGTTCATTGATTCACTACACATCGAGTTTTGATCACTACACCACTGGAAAACACACACACGGTTCGGTCGAGGGTCCGTCGGCCTCTCGGAGTCGCGGCGGTTTCCCAGTGGTTCACAGTATTTACGACTATAATTAGTTAAATTACATATATGTAAATATATTTTTGTACTATACTAGAAAAGAAAAGAAAAGTTCTAGACACACATTTGACATTATATGGATCGATCTAGGCTAGAGAGTATGAGGTACATTGGTTACATAAGAAGAAGAATAGTTATTCTGTTAATGATCGATTAAACTTCGCTACTCAGTCTACGAAAATCACAAGTGTCTGACCTTGAGGCTGCTGTTGGGTGCACCCAGAGCGGCCGGCGGTACGGAGTCGGTTAGGATCCATTTGGATCGGATTGCTTTGGACGGGATTGCTTTGAGTCGGATCGGATCGGATCGAACCGGTTCGGTTCGTGGGTTGTGGCGCCTCAGCCACTGGTATCGGATGCTGGAGCCCGCAGGATCCGTGCTGGTCGCCTCTGCTCGGTCCATTAACACACCGTTCCTTCATATCCTTTCGTTTATTTCGATTTCTTTCCTTTCTTTTGTTTGACTGTCTTTCCTTTCCGTACTTTCGTTACTCTTCTTACATTCATTCCTTGCCGTTTTATCTCTTCCGTTGCGCTCCTTCCTTCCGTTTCTTTTGTGTTCATGGTCGATTTTCGTAGAACTCAATCAACATGGTTCGAGGTCCGACGGGGAATTCAAAACAACTATTCAAAACTATCGAAACTACAATACTATGCGGAGGGATTCCGCCGAGCGGAAACAAACACATACAACTAAAGAAGACTTCCGGTTTATGCTGTGTACGACTTTTATTTGTATTCGCATTTGTATTTGTATTCGTTTGTTTTGTTTTGTTTTGCTTTGTATTTGTATTTGTTCTGATCGCCATTGCCATGGGTCGTCGTGCGACGCATGGCGTGGGCGCTCGATTTCCTTAGAATCACAGATTACATAATTTTGATATATATATATATATATTTATATGTATATAGCGTAATGTAAGCAGTAATAAGCGTTATATGCGCCATGGCGTCTGTCTGCCTTCGTGTGTGTGTCAGTACCTGTCGGTGTGTGTGGCTGTGTGTGGGGGCATAATCGTGTTGTTGTTGCTTCTCGTGTGATTGGTTACAGGAAGCTATCTTCACCAAATGGGATGTTGTTGTTCTGGTAGTTGTTGTTACAGCTTTTATTGTTTTACCTTACGTCTGAGTGAATGTGTCTGTATGTGTGTGTATATATATATATATATAGTATTTAATAAATAGATAAGTAACAGCTTAAAGTATGCATTTATATATAGAAATCTGTTGTTCCAGATGTTGCGCAACTCCTATAAGAATTTCAGATTCAGTTTGTTTTGGCTCTTATAAATATAATTTGCTTAATAATTGGCTTAATAAACTTTATGATTTATGCAATAATCGCACGCCTGCGTAAACCTCGCAGACCCGCATTGTAAATATATAAAAATCAAGGACAAGCAGTGTTTCTTTCTCCCATTGTGTGCCTCATCATTGTTCAATTACCATTGAGTTAAAAATAGTTTCGTTTCGTTTTCATCATTCGCCATGCTCGCTTTACCGCATGGCGATATATTAATTTATATTTTAGATTGGTTTTCTTATCATTGATCTTTGCAGAATAAATGGATGGACAATTCATTTAGAGTTTCAACAAAAAATATTCAAGTTTGCGTAAATATATTCAAATTGTAAATTCTCATTCGCATTCAATAACACTCCTCCTTCTCTTCAAGTTAATTTCTGGTAATTTAATATTATTTTGATTTTATTTTTTTTTGGTTTTTTTTTTGATTTTTCTTTTGTTTTGTTTCGTTTCGCGTTTGTTGGTTTGTATGTTTTGTATTCGCCCTGTGTCGACTGGCTACAGTCACACAAGCCGTGAATTAATCGTCAACGTGGTAGTTCATCAAACAAAATCGGGACATAATCGTTTAAGGGAGCAACCGAAAAGCAATCAGGGCACAAAAGAACAGGAGGACAAAACAAGGTACTGCTCTAAAAATCAACTACTCAAATCAATACCAATAACTTAGGAACTACGGAACGCTAGTGCAACTTTACGACCGACCGATCGAAAGAGGTCCACGCGCACTGCTACGGGCTGTGGGTCCCAGGGACCGCTAATGGCGAGTCCAGACGGCGCCTGGATCTGAACTCAGGATGCAGAATAGAAGAAATCTTCGTTGACTCGCTTCTGGGGAGTCCGTTTCAGAGGTCGAACTACGACTACTAATCACTAAGCAGTAACATACACTACTGGGAGCTGAGGCCCCGTCCAACCGGACCGTGGACCGGAGCTGGTCATCGCTACAGGCCGACCACACGACGGAGCCCCGCCCGCCCTTGGCTAACTATGTGTGTGTGTGTGTGTGTGTGCACTACATTCAGTTATGGCTACAAGTCGAACAGAGCTAGATTACATGAGAACGTTTAGTACGAATGCGGTTACAAGAGTATACGATGAGTTACTGAGTACGATAAATACGATAAGATACGATGCGACGACGGCTACGAACACATCAAGAGCGCCGTCTCCGTGTTACTTGAGTTACTGGCTAAGTTTCTCTTTAACTAGTTTAACTAGAGGTGTCCGCCAGGGCCACCAACGAACGAACTACGGTTAATACGAGTCTGAACTGCTAGTGGTGGACACTGTACGAGTGTCCTGTCTACGAGAGTACACAGACATTGAGAGCGCTATATTGAGTAAATATATATATATATAGAGAGAGAGAGAGTGCACTGTATATTGTGGCGTTCGGCTGAGTATTGTATAGTATTGTATTGTATTGTAGCATAGTAGTAGGTTCCAAGTAAGTACGAGAACTGGGAGGGGTCTACGGGGCAGATAGTTGGCTTTCTGTGCTTGGGCGCCGTTGGCGGCATCGTTGCCGTTGCCGTTGCCGTCGACGTTGGCATTGTTGCTTGCATGTGGCCTATAGGCGGATACTAAAGATGGATTGCATTAGAAATTGATGTTTCCAAGGAATTGCGATTTGATTGTTGCTGTGCGAGTCAAAGCAGTGGCAAGGGGCAGCGTCAGTGCCTGATGCTGATATCCCGACGTCGGCTGGCTGCCGGCCGCGCTGCCGGCGCCGGCCCTGCGGCCTGCATTCGTACTACACGTACCAAAACTTCTACCGATTCCACATATAGTCAACCCTATAAAATTATATACAAGCACAGTGATAGTGAGTGTGGGTGTGTGTGTGAAGCAAACCGGGATAATGCTATACAGGCCATGATGATGGGCTCGGACTGGGACCGGGCAGGATCGGGATCGGATCGAGGTCTACTCTAGAGAGAGTCGTCGGGGTCGGTGGTCGTGGTCGGGGGCAGCCGAAGTCGGTGGTTGATGTGACAGAAAGAAACAACTTTGGACGTTGGTTTGAAATTGTAAAACAAATTATATTTGTAAGATGATGTTGGTTCGTGCGATTGATCGAGTGAACGATTGGTCGATGGATCGACTGATCGATTGATTGCTGCTTAAGTCTACGGAGTTTGCTTAGAACTAGCGGTAACACGTCGAGCGAAGAGTTTGCGGCACGGGCCAGAGCTCGGTCTCTGGCGTTGTCGTGGCCTCGAGGGGCGAACTTCAGACGACGACGATGAGGACGACGAGGACCCTTGTGAAATGTGTCGATATGTGATTTGTACAGAGTCAACAGTTAGGATATGTCCGACCGGAAACGGTAACGGTATCGGCGACGGCGACTTTGGCGGAAACGGTTTCCCGGCTCAGTTCGGTAGCGTTCAGTGCGATTGATTTGGTTTTCTTTTGCTTGGGTTCCGGTTCTTGGTTCTTTCTTTGTTCTCGATTCTCAATTCTCGGTTCTTAATTCTCGGTTCTTGGTTTCGGTTTCAGTTTCAGTTTCGGGATCCTCGAGTCAGTCTGGCGGCGACCTGAGGCCTGTGGAAGCCGCTCGGCAGGAGGGACCGCCAGCCCGCCCCACTCATGTGGAGGCGGTCGTCGAGGTGGGCGCCACCAAGTAGTCCCCGACGATGATTCGGTTGTCCGGGACTACGCCCATTACACCTGCTGTGGAGAGCACAAGAAATAAAAACGAAAACATGAAATCATAACAATAACGATGACGATATCGATAACGAACGATCCTGGGCAGTTGTTAATGGCGGTGTGGAGCTCGTTGTTAATGCAGGTGTTAGTTCGACAGTCGACAACGGTAACGGCAACGACAACCGGAACGAGCACAAACGAACAGAACTGAACTTAACTGAACTGAACAAAGGGAAAAAACTGGCGTACCAGGGGTAGGAGGGAAGGAATCCTGTCCAACGTCGTCTCTTCGACCGCGTCACATCAACGCGCCTCGACGGCCGACCGGGCGGGGGTTCTGCGGGGCGCTGTCGCCGCGAGAGGGTCAGAGGGAGTGAGAGGAGGAAGCGATGCAGTGGGTTACGTGGGACGACGTCAGAGACAACGGCGCGCAACTCGACGGGTGCAGGTTAGTAGGGGGTTAAGACAAGACCAGACAAGTACGGGGCGATGAGAGGCGATCGGGGTCTGATCGGGGTGCGGGTTCGGGGTTCGGTGGGCCTTTACCTGTTGGGTACGGTAGTCCAAAGCTGGGATATCCGGAGTAGCCGCGACCTGCTGCGTAGGCAGCGTAAGCAGCTGCTGGGAAACCTGCAAGTATCGGAAAAGAGCAGAGAGAGAGAGCACAGTGTGAGTGAGTGAGAGACATTGGTGGGGTCGGTCAGATGTAGATGTGGGATCGATCGATCGTGGGTCGATCGCGATTACTCACCTTCCGGAAGTGTCCCCAGCCCCCACATGATATTGTCTACGCGGTTGCAAATGAAAAGAGGAAGAGAAGAGAGAACACAAATAAAAATCGCAATCAAGGCAAGGCTGAGTGTGGGTGAGTGACAGAGAGAGAGTTGAGACAGAGCGAGAGAGAGAGTAAGAGAGAGTGATTTAAATCGTGTAGAATCGGGTCGAATGGTTGGCATCGCTAGTATCGCGGTTATAAGAGAAATCAAAAACACAAATCATTAACAATGTTCAACTGATCTAGGGCTCGAGTGAGCCGTGTCTCGATAATCTCTAAATATCGCTAATCCGCCGATCTATATCTATATATGGCGACAAGATCTCTAATGACGAATTCGTTCGGTTATATAGGTGTATATGGATTGTGTCTGTCTGTGTGTGTGTGTGTGTGTGTGTGTGTGTGTGTGTGTTATGCTAACGCTAAGTTTAGTGCGAACGTACTTGGTTAGTATGTAGGAGTAAATGGTAAGAGTGCTTTGTTCGAGTGTTAGGATATAATAATTGAGACATCTATATGATTAAAGTTATATATGTTCTAATACTAACACTAGATATATATTTCTATGGCTAGGTATGTAGTACGATATACGTAGAGATCATAAAAGTTAAATATCGAATCGAATTACAAATAGTTCGCCCAGTTCCATCTCTCTTACACACAGTATATATATATATAAGATATGTTCTAGTTATATGTAGTAAGTCTATTGATAATGCTTATATATGTTAGTACGATTAACGGTACACGTTTACTACAATCGCGACTGGGCGCTCTTCTGGACGCTACACATGGAAATCGAAGAGTGAGGAAATCGGTAAATCACAAACTATCGAATGACTAAGAGCAAAGCACACGGAATTAATGGAGTACACTTAGTAATGGTAAGTTCGGCTAATTGCTAAGTATATGCTAATATTGGGCCGGCCCGCGTTGAGCCCCGGCCCTTCGGGGGTCCCCCTAGTGGGGACGCCGCGTGGGCGGGCCTCAGCCGGGCGTGGGCCGTGTCGACATCTAGGCGGTTACATGAATACGAAAAAAAGAAAACGAGAAAACACGAGGATTCCTACGGACACACAAAACGATAGCAAAATACAAAAGATTGACTGGTGACCAACAAAGGAAAACAGAAAAAAAAAAATAAATAAATTCTAGGTAACTGTTGAGGAGTCGCCGGACCCGGGATGGGATTTGGCAGCTCGTCCGTCCCTCGGCTGTGGCATCGCGTCGATCAGTCCGCGAGTCGGTCCTCGGTCCCAGGCTTCGCCGACTGGTTCGGGTTCGTGTGGATTCTTGGTACACATTGAGAGTTTGCAGCCGATCGATTACAAGTTATCGTTTAGTAAAAGCTAAATTACAAAAGCTAGTATAACTATGAATACATGTACAATTGGTTTAGTAAGAAATCCTAGGAGCAAAGTTTGAGATTGATAGATGATGGCGCCCGGCGTCCGCGCTAGGCGGCCAGACGGCGGGCCCCATTGACAGACATTGACACTAAGTTGGCGAAAGTTCGGATTACTTACAATACTTGGCTACGCTGGTTACTTGGCTATGTGTGTGTAGCTGCGATCGTTCCAATGGAAATTACATATAATTTTAGTAGAATGACGGTAGTTCTTATGGATACATTTTGATGGTGGTACATTATAGAAATGTCTACGTCTCTAGATTAGTTACAAAGTCAACAAATATTTTATGCTAAGATCATAGATCGATTGATTAATAGTAATAATTAATTAATAATTAGTTAGTTAAGTAATTAGTTGTTGAGTAGATGAATTTGAGCATCGGTTAACAGTTGGGGTAAATGTGGCTGGCTCCTAAGGCCCTAAGGGCCGGCACCAACACGTGCCGGCACCATGTGTGTGGTGGATGAGCGACCCGGGTGCCGACAGGGCCTCCGGTCCACCGACCTCTAGGCCGCGGACTGGCAGCCGTCGCCAGGACTCGTGCGAAACACCTGGAGTTGATGCTCCAGCCAGGGTCACGAGTCCTGGCGCCCGCACCCGCACTCGTCGACCATCGTCGGCAATCGCTCCGATTCCAATACAAGCTAGCAGAGTCTTAAGAATGTAGTAGTATGCATATGTGTGTATATCGTAACAATCATTCGCTTCATGTCTTCATGATCATGAGTCCTACGTGGCTACTCTTACGTACTCGCCAATAGGCTTACATTACAACATCTCACGTGGATCTATCGTAAATTCGTTAATTCAATTCGATTCAGATCAATTGGTTTAGTTTACGATATGGTTAAGTTACGACACGGTTAAGTTACGATAAGTTAGGTTAGTTAGGTTAGGTTAATGTAATTGAAAGATCCACTAGGTTAATGCTAAGTGTTCGATACTGCGATTGATGGCGTCAGCGCGCCCTTCAGCGCCCGGCGGCGTGGAGACGTGACTCGGCCTCGGTTGAGAGTGTGTCTGAGAGAATGTGCGTGTCATGTGTGTGTGAGTGTGTGCATGTGGTGTTGTGCGTTGAGCCGCCAACAGACAGCCAATCGGAGAGGCGGCCGCGGCCGCGGCCTACTGGGGCCGCGGGAGCTGGGCGAGCATCGCAGCCGTGGGCGGTCAGAGCCCCAGGGCCGCGGTGCCCGGGATCTGGTAGAGCGCGGCAGTGGCGGCGGCGGCGGCCGCGCCGGGCACCTCCAGTCCGGGCATCGCCAGGAGGTCGCTCAGCGGGTACGCGAGCGTCGCCGCCGGCCGCAGGTGGGCCGACGTCGGCGCCCCGCCCGCGCCTGTCGGCGCCCGGAACTGGGAGGCGGCCGCGGCGGCCAGGAGCCGCTTGTAGCCCATCATGGCGGCGGCGTCGGCGTAGAGCGAGGCGGCCGCGGCCTGCTGGCTGCTCGCCGCGTACTGCAGCAGCGAGGGCCCGGCCCCCACCCCGACCCCGACGCCGCCGCCCGCGCCGGGCCCACCGACCGGGCCCACCGACGAGGCCGCCGCCGCCGTCGCCAGCGGGAAGAGCGTGTTCGTGAGGGAGCCGGCGGCTGCTGCTGCTGCTGCCACGGCGTTGGCCACGCTCTGTTGCTGCTGCTGGTGCTGTTGTTGGTGGTGGTGGTGTTGTTGCTGTAGCTGTTGTATTTGTTGGTGCTGCTGCTGCTGCTGCTGTTGCTGATGCTGCTGACTGGCAGCAGCAGCGGCCGCCGCCGCCAAGTGCGACGGCAAGGGGTAGGGCGTGTAGCGAATGGAGGCCGCGGCGGGGCCGCCGGCGCTGGAGCCGCCGAGGTGGTGGTGGTGCTGGTGGTGGCCGCCAGCGGGGGCGGCGGCGGCGGCGGCGGCGGTCAGGCCAGTACCGATTACTCCTCCGCCACCAGTACTACCGTTACTTCCCCAAACTACCAACTCACCGTAAGCTGTCCGGCCGGCTGCGCGGGTCTTTGCCAAGTTGGCGGGCAGCATCACCTCCTTCGGCTGCGCCTTCTTGCACTCGACCTGCAAAGTGATCGGAGCGGCCCGTTAGTCGGAGACATCGTCCCTTGGCCCCTCGCCCCTCGCCCGCTCTACTCACCATTTTGTTGTTTATCTCATGGAAATGGATTTCGCAAACTTTGTCTACCACATCCTCGCTTTGAAAAGTTACGAACCCAAAACCTGCAAGAAGTACGAGAAACAAGCAGAACAAGAGCGGAAGAATTTGAATTAATAAATTGAATGAAGGCTTCGAAGGTGGAGGGGATTGGGGTGGGTTGGGGTTGGCGGCGGGTTCAGAGTTCGGACCGGGCCTGACGCTGACTGCGTGGCCGGCTGCCTGGGCGCCCACTTCGGCTGCAGCTGCGGATTGCGTCTGGCGGCTGGCGGCTGGCGGACGTCCCGGCAGCCCCTGGACCCGCAGGAGGTCAAGGGAGCCCGGCCCGACTCGGCCTGACCACGGACTTCAGGGATTATCAATTTGTTATGAATTTTGTTGCTCGGCCGATACACAGTGGCTCGGACATTTCCTTCTCGACCAAGTTCTCTGTTTTATTTTAAAGTCAAATCAAAAAATGTTTCAAGGCTAAGTTTCCAAAAAGATGTCCAAGTTCCCATGTGAAAAAAATCCGACTCCAAAAATCCCCCCATTGGTTTACAGTTTCGCATGTGTTCGACCCACTGTGCTCTGGGCCTGCAGAGATTTAACGAAGTGGCCGAATGTGCCCGACGCCACCGGGCACCGGGTTCGGGTTCGGGTGGCAGAGCCGGACGGCGGAGGGCGTGGGTCTGTGTGTGTGTTGGTGGGAGGGGCCGTCGGTGCGTGGTTCCAAATGCAATCAAGAAATGCACTTGCCACATACTTCCAACCGACCCCGACCCCGCTCTCGGACAGGCCAGAATGGACGACCTGCCGGGGGCCGGGGCTGGGACGGCAACGAGCCCGGGTCAAATGGAAGGCATCCTTCGGCTCAAGGCTCAATGCTCAAGGCACCAGCCGCCGGATCCCGTCTCGACCTCACCGAGCGGCGGAGCAGCCGAAAATCTCAGCGGCCTCGTAGGATTCGGGAATCGGCGAGTTAAAAATTCAAAAACAGCCCCTGTCGGTCGGGTCGGTGGCTTCGAGGTCAAGGAGGCGTGGTGGAGGGTTGGTGGGGAGGTTGCTGGAGGTGGCCGGAAGTGCACGGCCAGATTGGACTGAATTTTTCATCTCCACAGGCCATTAGAGGAGGAAACTCCTGGCCGCGCGTGCTGCAAATTGAATCCGTAGGCGGCGGCCAGGACGCAGGCGGCACGAACCAACTTCTCCTCCTCTCCCCTCCTCTTTCTCATCCTCCTCCTTCTCCAGTCGATCGCTCTCTTGATTGCAGTTCTTGGAGAGAAATAATGAGCAGCCCGGAGCTCCCGGAGCTCCCGCGCTCCGTCGATATCGGAATCAATAATTCCCCTTAATTGTGTCTCAAGCGTCGACGGCCGGGGAGGGCGGCGGGTACGCGCGTAATAAAAATAATAATTACTCGACTCGGCTCGGTCCTCGGTCCAAGGCGTGGCTGCGGGCCAGGACGCGACCGAGGCGAGGGCCAGACTGTGAATCAGACCGAGGACCAGACCGTGGACCAGATCGTGGACGAGGCCGAGAACCAAACCATGACCATACCGAGGGCCGGCGAGCTCTTGATGTTGCTCGACCGGAAATGAAAGCGCGCCGCAAGAGGGCGTCGCGGGGTGGGCGCGTGGCGAGGAGGGGCAAACGACAAGTTACCTCGAGCCATTCGCATAATGTTGTCGTCGCTGATTGGGATTCCAGCACGTCCGTCCTTCATTCGTCCGTCTTCCATTCGTCCAACCTCCGTCCTCCGTTCGGCCGTCCGTCCGTCCGCCCAGGGTTCTTCTGTCCACCGTTCGCCCGCCTGTTCTCCACCAGTTTGAACGCCTGTCCGTCCGCCTGCCTGTATCTCTCTCTCTCTCTATCTCTCCGGAGGCCTCGGCCACCTTGGATTCGGGATTATTTCCCTAAACCAAAAATTAACTTTGGACAAACAACAGCTGCGATGGCGATGTCGATGGCGGCGGGTCTCGCGGAGCCGGCGAGTGCGAGTCCTCGATGCTTTATAAACAATCATTAGGCAGCGCCAACTCGGTAATCCGCGCACCCACCCCCACCCTCCGGCGCACCCTCAACGCCAGGCATTATCTCGGAACGAAGCAGCTGAGCGGGTCTCAGCACACACGGCCCGGCCGGAGGGACGAACAAAGGAAGACGACGACGATGCTGGCGACGACGATGACGGCGGAGTCATTTGAATACGGGTTGGATTCTTTTATTAGCTCGCTTTCATTCGCCTTCTGCTGCGCGGGGAAGCGTTAATGCGAATGAGATGGTAGATGGGAGATGGGGAGTTGGGGCCCGAGTAAAGAATTAATTACTTGGGTTTAAAGAAAACAAAACGACCGGGGACGGGAGAGAGCAAACAAAGCACGCCGAAAGGGCGCCGTCACCTGGGCCGGGCCGAGCTCCGCGCTGGAGCCCCGCACCGGGCGGCTCCTCGCGCAGCACCCGGTTCTCCTCCTGCTGGGACTGGAATCTCTGCTCCGACTCGGAGGATTCTGCAAAGCGACCCCAACCCCAGCACCCGTCGTCGTCAGTGCGTGCCCGAGGACCGAAAACGGCTCGGCCAGACCTCGAGCTCGGCACACTCGGGTCCAATTAAGTCGGTGGCACTGGGAGGGGGAGCGTCTGGGGGTGGGAGGCGGAAAGCGGAAGGTCTCCCAATGTTGTTGCTGTTGCTGACGGGAAGAGCGACGTGTGCAAAAACCAATACACCAAAGCCAGCGACAACCAACCAACGACAACGCCAACGACATCGACATGGACAGCGGCAACAATGATGTGGAGTAAAACCACAACGGTTACTAAATATAGTATACCGTTTTGACATATAGATGGCAGGCTCATGATTTATGAATGGAATCCGAAACAAAAGTTCCTCCTCCGCCTCCGTCTCCGTCTCCTCGACGGCCACGCGTCCGCAGAAAGCGTCTTGCTAAACGCGGATCGATGGCGTGCAATTACCGAAGGACAAAGTGGCCAGGGGAGGCGGGGCGAGTGGGGCGAAGTGGGCCGCTGGGTCGCCAGGTGCCGCCTCTCCTGGCTCGAGGAGCATATGAAGCCGGCCTAATACCCTTTGATTAATGACGCCCATTTATTGACTCCATCGATTCGCCGGAGTCGCGTCACCGGCCACGGCAACGGCAACAGCAACGGCACCGGCACCGGGACGGACGAATGGACAGAGGGATGGAGTGAACGGATGGAGGAGTCGCGGGATGACGAGGCGAGCGGTTGGAGGGAAAACGGACGGTTGGACGAATGGCTGGCTGGCCGGTTGTTGGGCCGGCCTGACTCTTCGGCTGGGAATTATTGGTAATTTGCCGCGCGTAGTCGCCCGAACACCTGTCCAACTGCGCTCCACTCGCCGACGCAATTTGCAAAATAGAACCGCGGAATAATTCATGAACCCTCCTCCGTTCTCCGTTCTCCGGCCTCCGTCCACCGTCCTCGTGATCGACCTCGTCAGCGTCAGAGTCAGCGTCCACGGCACGGCCGGACAATTGTCATTAGGCCAGTGGAGGAATCGCCCCGGAATCGCACGAGAGGCCGACCCAACTCGACTCCAGTCGATTCGCCCCAGACCGAGCCAAGTCGAATCCCGGAAGCTCCGGTCGGGGTCGTGGCGGAGCCCTCGCTGGCCCGGGTCCCGAGTTGCGTGAATAAATTCGAATCCATTTCCAGCCGAACTGCTTAATAAAAAGACGGCCCTTCAGGACGCGCGGCCATCGAGGGTTTTCAAGGGTGTTTCGAGGGTGTTTCGAGGGTGTTTCTGGGGGTGTTTCGGGCGGAGTTGGGGCGTCCTCGAAGCGGGATAACATGTTTCTTGATTTGCCAAAAACTCAGCTTCCTCATTTCCTTTGTGTCGGGCGCCGAGAAAAATGTGTTGATTTTTTTCCTCGCCGAATTTCGTTGGATTTCTCTTGGTTTTTCTGGCTTTTGTTTTGTTCTGCTCCCCATTTTATTATTATTTTCGCCCACTCTCAGCTCCTGCTCCTGCTCCAGCTCCAGCTCCATCGCCGCCTTTGTTTTTCTCTTTGTTGCCTCCGTGCCGGGCGTTGTTGTTGTTGTTGGCCCGGTCCTCTGCGGTTATAGTCTCATATATCATCTACCGCTGCGTTATATTTCACAAGCTGTCACAGCCTCGCCGCAATTTCAGACGCCACCCACCCTGCGAAGGCGCTCCCAGACCCCATCCCTTCCTCCCTTCCCTCGGCATGCCTCCTTCTGACGCGTGGCGTCGGCCGTCGCCTCTGCTGCCGCCCGACTCCTCTTCCGCCTCTTTCAATTCCTCGAATCCGTCGTCATAATTTAAGTTATTTGGGCTTTCGTCGCCGACGACTACGACGTCGACCATGGCGCGGGTTCCGGTCTTGGACTCGCAGTCGCAATCGCAGACGGAGACGGAGTCGGAGTCGGATTCGGGTCCGGATCTGCCACTTCAGCCGGGCTCCGACGGCCTCTGCTGCGGCTCCGGCTTCTGCTCAGCGTCTTCGCACTTCTCGCAGGGCCTCCAGGGGCTGCACTTGGAGGCGGGGGCTGGGTTTGCCCGAGGGCAGACACCGGAAGCCGTGCGCTTCCTGCTGCCCTGCGCCGGCCACGAAGCCCCAGCAGCCGGCGACGCCAGCCAGCGCTCTGTAAACAAAGCTCGTCTGCGGCGTCTGCGTTGGCGCCACAAACAGCTTGCGACGGAACCCGCCTGGCGGTGACGGGACAGAGGGACGGACGGACAGACAGTCAGACGGATGGACGGACGGTGACAGCCGGAGAGCCAGCCAGACGGCTGGGGAACCCTTGCTTCGAAAGCCACTCGGGTGCGAACTCGCTTCCGCCTCATCAGACGCACGGGGCGTCCACAAGGCCATCAATAACCGTTGGGAAGACGGCCCTCGAAGCGAAGGGTCGTCGGCGGCGGACCCTGCGGAAGCCCTAATTGCAGAGCCGGAGCGAGTGGCGGCTCCAAGAAGATCCCGGAAGACGCGCTTCCGGCTCGGATTCGTCAAGGAGGAGCAGTCGAAGAAAAAAATCGGGACTCGGCAAAAGAAACAGACCGAGACTCAGCCTCAGCCTCAGCCCTGACCCAGCTCCGGGCTCCGGGTTCCGGGCTCGCCAGGCCAGAGCGATGGGGCTGGGGACCCGCGGCCCCGGCGTCGCTGGCCGGGAGCGCGCACGAGCTGCTCGCATTTCCATTTCCGAGCCAATGGGTCCTCGCGGAGAAATGAAGCGTTTCCTGGACGCAATGACAATCGTGACCGGAAGCCATCGATTTTTCAGCCGCCGACGGGCCACGGACCAAGGCCGATGGGGGGCCACTGGAGTCAACTGCGTCGTCATGACGTTGATCACGTTGATGCCGTGGGATCCGGCATCGCGTGCACCTGGCCCGCTCCCATGCCGTGACGTGGCACGTCGCGGATCCGCTGCAGGAGGCGCGAGGAGGGGGGGGGGGGCGAGGGAGGGAGATGGATATTGCCGGCTGTCGCAGCTTCGCCGGTCGCTCTCTCGCTGGGGTGACAGCGGCAAGTGTCGTCGGCAGGCGACGTCGGCGACAGTTGTCAGTGACAGCGATATTGGGATGTGGCGAGAGGCGACTCCGGCAGCGGCTCCGACTCCTGCTCTCCGACTCCGGCTTTGTCGCCGTCTCCACCTCATCCTCCCGTGCCGTCTCCTGCTCCTCCTCCCCCCACCTATCGAAGACACTTGCGCTCGTCCCGCCCTCGGCGCCTCGGCGAAATCGACGTGTCATTGCGATTGGCGTCGCGAGCACCTGGGCACCGACGCTTCCGATTCAATTACCAGCAGACAAGGACGGCAGGATGGAGGATGGAGGGAGAGAAAGAGCGAAGGAGCGCGGGCGTGAGGGAGCGAGGCAGAGGGGGAGAGTTTGTTCGGTGGAAGAGTGAATAATGTGTCAAAACTAATTAGTTGATGTTTCCGGCAAACATGTCGCTGGCATGTCCTGCCGCCCAGACGGAATGCAACAAAAAACACACAAACACACACCAGACCCGCCTACAAAAACACCCACAACTACACTCGCACCTACAACTGCACCCACACCTGCAACTACCACACACCACACACACTCTCGCGACATGGACATGGACATGAACACGCGGCGTCGGCGATGGCGTCGGTGTGTGGGGACGGCGATGGCGACGGGGTCGGAGTCGCGATTGAGGGATGGACGGTCCAAGGGGTTGGTGGTTGGGCGGATAGAGGGTGGGAGGGGTGGAGGGGTTGAGCGGACAAGGACGGAGCGCAAACAATTAAAATTGACGAAAAGTGCAGCAACAAAAAGATCGCCCTCTCATGCCTATTGGACACGACCTGCTCCCCCTCCCCTCCCCCCCTCCTCCTCCATGGCGGCCGTGGACAACAGGGCACATAAACACACCAACACACGCACACTCGCCCACGACACGGCGGCGCTTCCGGGCCAGGGGAGGCGGAGGGCGCGGAGGGTGCGAATGGGACACAGGAGAGAAGCGGAACACGGACGACATCCTGAGAGCGAGATTAAAAATTGAAATTCGAAATTCCCCAAAATTATGCAGCCGACGTACGTAGTCGTTGTTGTTGTTGTTGTTGTTGTTGTTTTTGTGGCGTTATGTTTGTTGTCGCCGTCGTGTTTTTGTCGCTGGCGGTGTTTTTGCTGGCCTGGCGACGGCGGCCTCGTCGATGCTGGGCCCGGCGATTGCATAACGACGAGTGCCGGCGAGGGAGGCGAGGGAAGCGCAGGCCGCCTACGACCATCCGGCCGTCCGTCCATCCGGCCGTCCGTCCGTCCCTGCGCTTATCTGGCCTCGCCGGAAGCGAGTACGCGTCGGCGGAAGCCCGGCTCTGCGTGCATGTCGCGCTGTTTACAAGCTACCTGCACCATCCGGGACGGCCCGGCCCCGAGCCAGACCCCGCCCCGGCTCCCCATCGCCCCGCGGCATTTGCGAGATATTTGCATTATTTGCGCCCGCCTCGCGCCCGCCCGCGGAGGCATTTGCAGCGGCCGCCGGTCACGTGGCGGTCGCTACAAAGTCCTTCATTTACGAAATTAACTGCGCCCGCGGCCGGTGGGCAGTCGCAGGGACGGCGGGTAGGGGGCAGGTGGCGTAGGGAAGGGTCGGGAAGGGCCAGGAAGAGACGGGAGGCGACGGGAAGAGTCGTAAGAGTGGGGTCGGTGGGGGGCGGCGGACTCACCTCTGTGTCGGTTGGTCTGTTTATCGAACATCAGCATGGCGTCCTCGATCTGCAAATACAAAGAGATAGAGAGCGTGAGTGGGAGTGAGAGAGACAAGCGGGATTAGGAGTCAGATCCCGGCGAATCGTCGCAATCCCCACCCCCCCAATGCGAAGATGAAGCACTCGGGCACGAACGGGCCCGGTCCGGCTTCATCAAAAGCCCATCAGGCCGGCACGTCAGCGGGGCCGGCGCTGCAACAAATGGGCATCTCGTTCATTTGCTCCATTTGGAGCTGATTGAGCGAGCCGTCTTCGTCCGCCCCCGGCCCTGGCCCTGGCCCCGGGACGCGGAGCCCGGCGACACCAGCGCGAAACTTTTCCCATTACGCTTAACAACTGCGCTGGCTGCGCGGCTCCGGGTGACAGCGCTTGTTAGAGCGGCTCCCGTCCTTCTATTAATTATCGATTTTGAGGATGCGCCGGGGCCGCCCCACAGTGGAGCGCGAGGGCGAAAGTAACGCGCTTTTGGTGTGACAAAATTGTCGGTTCTTTTTGTCGCAATTTGAGTTCGGCAGGGCTTTAGTGGCATGGGTAAAGGAGAATTCAAAAAAAAAAAATGTTTCCAATGGAAAAAAATATAAGCCCGAGCAACTTTCAATGTGAACATTTACATCCCGACAAATTCTGGCTCCTCCTGCTGGTTGCAAGCCAGGCATGGGTTCGAACTCCGAGCCACTGTGCACCGCCCACACAGCACCCAACCTCCAGGGGACGACGCACGAGGGAGCCACGGCTGACGACGACCCGTCGCCCTGTCGCCGTGGACTCTGGACAACGGTCCGGAGAGTCAACAGCCGGGGCAGCCGCGTCCAGCTGAGCCAGCGTTTTCGGAGACTGGGCGAGGCGACTCGGATGTGCGGAATCCAGGGCGCAGCTGCCCGTCCACCGACAGGCGACTCGCCTCGGTCTCCTTCTCCAACTCCACCGCCCCCACCGCCCACCGGCCGACGACCGACGTCCTCGTTGCCTCCTTGGCGACCTCACGTTAAGGGTTAAACAGCGAGGACGGCGACAGGACAGGCAGGGCAGGGGCCGAGCAAGGACTCGGCGTGGTCTGGGCGGCTGCGTGCGTCGCAGGACGAGGGGAGGTGGGGGTGGACTGGGCTGGGCTGGGCTGGGCTGGGTCGTGTGTCTGGTGGCGGTGATGCGACAAGAATTGAATAAACATCATCATAAAATCTCAAACGTAATGACTTTTTCAAAGTCATCCGAGCGCCGCCGCCGCCGCCGCCTTCATCGTCGTCGTCGTCGTCACCAGGGCGCAGCGAGGGGCGGCGAGGGGTTGGCGCGACGTCACCCATCATCGTCAGCCAGCGGGAACTGACGGTGACAGCGATGTAAATTCATGTGTCAATATGTGAGCGGCGAAATTTGAGGCGTTCGGCGCTCGGTGGCTGCCTGCTAGGTGGAGCAGAAGCCGTTGATTCCGATCATTGTCATCAATTTCCAGGCGAGCGGCAGGGAGTTGGCTGGAGGTCGCAGGACGAGCGGGGTCAGAGACAGAGACAGAGACAGCGATGCGAGGCGACGCAGCGAATCCGTGTTAATGTTTTTTAAATTGAAAAATTGAATTGCGCAGACCTGGAGCCATTAGAGAGGCGGCCCCGACTCGTGCCGTGGTGCGAAGTGCCTCAATTGCCTCCGTAAATCGAACAGGGTTTCGGAGCGAAATAAATGAGACACCGTCGCTCTGCCCCGACCCCGATCCCTCTCCCTTCCCTCCCTCCACCGCCACTTATGAATAATGCGCCCCAGGGGCGGGGCATGGGCGGGGGCGGATGATAAAGCGATAGAGCTTAAAGTTGAAACCGAGCCCTCGGCGGGCGGCGACGGCAGGGCCAGCACGAGGACGAGGACGATGGTTTCGGGGGTGAGCGGCGGTTGGTTGGCGTTCGGCTGATTGGGCGGTCGGGCGGAAAAGTAATGGCGGTGCTCATTACGGCCGGATTAAGATGCAATCATCGCCGGCGAGAAATGCGTCCAATAAATCACTGCCGACACAGCTCGCTCAGCCGCTCAGCCGCTCAGCCGCCCATCCGGCCGACCGTTTTCGGTTACACCAGCAGCCGACCCTTCCTCGTCCTCATCCGTACTCTTTCGTACTCTTTCACTTTCTTCGTCCTTCGTTCCCACTCCCATTCCCTCCATCCCCGCGTTCCTCCTTCTCCGGCCCACTTCGTCCAACTCCTTTCAATTTCGTCCCATTTCTTCCTACCCTTCCCACTTCTTGCACATCTTCCTAAAGCTTCCTACTGCTCGCTACTTCTCCCACTTCATCCGCCTTCCCCTTCCCCGCAGTGTCCTTTGTCCTTGCGCGAGTCATCCACAGGCGTTCCCTGAACTGCGCCACGTCTACCGAAGGCTGCGGCCGCGTGAGTGACTGAGTGACGAGAACCCTCCGCCCCGCACCCCAAACCACCCGGAGACACCTGGCTCGAGTCGGAGCTTAGGTCGCCGGGCCTCCTCCTCCCCGCAGCGGCTGGACCGCCCCGGCCTACCCGAGATTCCAGCAGATTCCACCGAGCCGTCGTCCTCGCCCCGTTCAAAGTAATTTGCATGTCGCCGCCGATGTGCTCGATAATGACTGCGCCGGTGGGGTCCGCCGACGCCGACGCCCCTCGACCCGTCTCAGGCCAACCCGTGCCGCGGCGCTTCCATTCACACGTCCGCCGCAAATTGTTGCAGTATTTGTTTCCCAATTCATTTATCTCGACTGGATGCCCGCGCCAGCCGCCCTCAGCCCTCGGTCCGCTCTCCGCCGTCGGACGTGTTCCAGCGCCCTGCAGGACGAGGGACGCGCCGAATCGGACACGGAGACGGGGGCGATGGCGAGGGCGACATGGAAATCTGAATTCCCACATTTCGCTTACGTGTTTTAGTGTGAAACAACCTCGTCCTCGGTCCTTCCTCCGTCTTCGTCGCTTTGTGCAGCGCGTACGTGTCCATGGAAATGCGCTCGGAGTCGTCTCGGCGCCGGGGACCCGGAGGCGCCCCCGCCCTCGTCTCGCCGTCGACGGACGGTCGGTTGAAGGCACAGACAGTGCTGCAGACAGACGCACAGACGGGCGGACGGACGAGGTCTGGTCGTCGTTCGGCTGCTGCACGTGCGGGCGGTTGGCAGCCGTAGTCGAAGCCGGGGCCGGGGCCGGGGCCGGAGTCAAGCCAAAGCAATCATCGCATTGATAACAATTCCTGTGCTCGCCCTAGGCCTTCCCAGAACGGCACATCGGGACCACCACCGCCCTCCCCCTGTCCGCCGGCCCGTGCCCTCCACCGAGCATACAAAATTACATGCATTTCCAGCAAATCCGCACTCGAATTCAATCAGCGCGGCACCGACGACGCTGAATGGACACGAGAGAGCGGACCGAGTGCGGGTGGGGGTGGGCGCGGGTGGCTGGAGAGAGGGAGGAGGGGGAGATTCACGGGTCTGCCAGGAGGAACAGGAGCGCTCCAAGGATGCGCAATTCAATTCCGGGACACAATGGGGTTATTCATAACAAATCAATCTAATTGCACTGAAATATTCTCCAAATTTAATGAACTCCGGCTCCACCGACTCGAGCCGCTCCCGCCGCTCCCGCCATCGGCCAGGAGTCGCTCCGTGCGTGCTCGCTCCGAGAGCGCCTGCGGGCGGCTCCGCTCCGTGCGATTGCTGAATAATTAAAAGGACCCGGCTGCCTGCCGGTGCTCGCTCGACTCGGCTCAATGGATGCGATGGAGGAGCAGGAGGAGGCGGCGGCGTCTTGGATTCGTGCGGCTGTCAGGGGTTGCAAATGACGTGTGAAACTTGGAGGAGCCGACGAGGGAACTATCGATCGGGCCCCACATGTGCAGGCAGGCCTTCAAAGTTTTCCATTTGCGACTCGTCATGCCGGGGCCGGAAGGTCTACTAGCCGGAGTTGGTGCGAGGGCCGACCAACCGAGCCAACGAGCGAGTGCAGCTCATGAACATTTTAATGAATATTTAAATTCGAGGTGCCTTCGAGGACGCCGCAGCGCCTCCCGGTGCAGGCGTGGGCGGCGATGGAGCCGAGGGACGGCGGGACGGCGGGCCGGTGGGGCTGTGCGGTTGCACCAGGGACGGGGACGAGGGGAGGAGGGCGCGTGGGAGGCCGGGGAGCGGGGGAAGAGTCCAAGTGGCCGCCCAGACCCGAGTCGGATTCAATTAATTCACCAACACCAATCGACGACCGACGGCTGCCGACGGCTCCGACGCGCTCGGAGGGCTCGGTGTCGGCATCGACAGCGGCATCGTCAAGGGTATCGACAGCGTTGCACAGTGGGCCGGTGGACAGAGTTTTCCGCTCTGAAACTCGAAATCAGACGGAAAACCTCAGGGTATCAATTTTTGAAAGAGTTTTCTACGAATTTCTAGGTCAAGTTCGCCCACAATGACGAAAGAAAGATTTTAAAAATCTCGAACAAAATAAGAAATATATCGAAATTTGGAAACTTTCTCCCTTCTGCTTATTGAAGCAAAATATTGAGAATCATTTGAAAATATTAAAATGAAAATTAGTTAAACTTCAACCTAGTTTTTCGACTTGCTGAACCTTTTATTCAAGTTCTAACTGGAAACTAATTAGGGCTTCCTCCAAATTGGCAATGCCAACCGATCTCGAGGGTCAACACCCACTGTGCCTTCCGCTTGGGCCCACGGTGCACGCGATGCGCAGCCAGTTCGTCTCACCGGCGCCCTCGACGCGGTCCACGACGGTCCTCGCGCCACGCGCCCGGCGTTAAAGACGATAAATTATTTAACGGCAAACAGCGGGAGCCTGCGAGTGTGTGTGTGTGCGGGGGGGGGGGGGGAGTTGGTTGAGTCCGTCCGGCTGTCCGTGTGCGTGTGGGAATGGGTGAGTGTGTGCGTGTGTGGAGCCCATGTATTCGCTTCGAAGAGCGAGCAAAGGACGAGGCCCGTGGCGCGGACGACGGAAATGCACCGTGGCGAGGGGAGGCGACGAGGGGGCCACTTAACAAGGGAGCCGCCCCGCCGACGCAGGAGCAGGAGCAGGAGGAGGAGGAGGATTCTTGAAAACTTAAATAAAATTAAAAACAGCCGCCGCCGCACTTTTTGTGCCGCGCCAGCATCACTTTTGTATAATTAATTTTTCTTGTTCAGTGGTTTCGTACAATGGCCACGGCACAGCCCGGCCCGGCCCAGCCCGGCCCGGACTCGGTCCCGTGTCGTCCCCCGCCCGTCTCGGCCTGCCACGAGGCACCTGCTGGGCGACGGGCGGGCGCTCGAGTGGGCGGCGCTGGCTGAGGCCGGGGAGTGGCTGCTCAAACAAATCCGGCGAGGACCCGGGGCGGACCACCCGGTGGCAGCTTCGACCACTGCAGCCCGGCATCGAAGCCGCCAACGACGACGACGCTGAAACACGGACGCCCCCGTGGACCGGGGACGCGGCGATGGAGCGAGGACGAGGGTCCACAAAGAGTCCACAAAGAGGAGCCGAGCGGGAAGGAAAACAAACACAATACGGAGAGGAAAAGTAATAAAAACCAAACAAAGGCACTTCACATTCATCCACGCTGTCCTGGCTCCGGCTCGCTCTCGCTCTCGTCCTGGCACTCGCTCTCGTCCTCTGCGGAGGCGGGATGCGGAGGAGGGTGGCGGGGTGCGGGGTCCGGGGTCCGGCGGTCCCAGCCAAGCGCAGGTGACAACTCGGCATAATATTTTGTTAATTCCGCCCTGTCACCCTCGCTTTACATATCGCCTGACCGTGGGCTGGGCTGGGCTGGGGTTTCGGGGGCTCGAGGATTGGCGTTGGTCGGGTGTTGGGAAGGCAGTGAATGGGAAAAATGACACGATGTATCCACATGCCGGCGTCAACCACCGCCGGGCCAACACCGCATTCAATTTAGATGTCACCAGTTCTGGACAGAAAAAACACGAAATAAAACCGGGCCCCCGGCACTCGGACTGAATTGGGTTCGGCGGCTGACCCGCTTCTGGCCGAGTCGCGCGGGCCCTGGCGAAGCAGGTCAAGCCCCGTCCCTCACCCCGGTTGGCCCACTCCGAACGTGAAGCCGCATTAATCAGGGCGCTCCGCCTCTTTGGAGTTGAGACGAGTCTGGGGCTGTGGCTGTGACTGTGTCTGTGCCTGCAGCGAGCTCCAGGGACGGCCACGGATTCGACAGCTTGATTCGTGGACGCACTCGAGCCGTCGTGCCCCAAAAAACCGCCCAGCCAGGTTCGGGGGCGCGATCCCCGATCCTGGTCCCGGTCCCGGTCCCCAGGCCGACCCACGTCGTCGGGGGCGACTTTAAATTTAGATTGAGGATTACGGGACGACTCTGCGTGCGGCAAAAGAATTACATTAGAATTGCAAATCGAGGACTACGGCAAATAACTCCGCGCCCGCCCCGGGCCACCCACACAACCAACACCGACCCCGGCCCCGCCCCCTCCGCCTGATCCGCACAAATCCACAAATTTTTATGACAATAACGAAGGAGCACCTCGCGCAATGACAGACAGACAGACGGACAGACAGACAGACGGACGGAGAGGACCAGGAGACAGAGTGGGGGGAGGGCGGGAGAGAGCGAGCGAGGTAGTGCGAGGGGAGTAAATAAGGGAGAACAATAAAAATAAAGAGCGGGGCAATTGAATTGAATTGCCTCCAACTCCCCTCCCCTCGACTCCGAGGCCAACCCCGAGGCCGCCTCGTCCGGGGCCGGGGCCGGGGCCGGGGCCGGGGCCGGGCCGTGCGCGATTGTTAAGCAATATCCATTTTAACGGTATGTTTTGCGGCATGTTTAATCTTACATGGCGCACCGGAAGCGGAAGTGGAGGCGCGCGCGCTCCACCCCAGTCGCTCCGGAAGCGCGCATGCAGCCGGAGACCGATGGCCCGGTGGGGTCGGCAGGCGAGCGCATCCAAATGAAGCGGTGAATAATTTAATAAGATCCTCCAGATTGGGAAAACTTTTCCCAATTTTCAGGACGTTTTACTTTTTTCATTCTCCATTCGGAAGCATCTCCGCGGCTCCAGGCTCCAGGCTCCAGGTGGCTCCGCAGGGAGGTGGGGGCGGAAGCAACTGCCTGCAACTTTCATGAAACTATAATTCGCCTGGTAATGCGAGTGCGAGTTCGAGTTCGAGTCCGAGAATTTCCCACGAGGACGCCGCGAGGTCCTGCAGCAGAGGCAGCAGCAGGAGCCTTAAGGCTTAACTTCAAATTTCACATGGAAAATATTTTAATTAACGAGAATCCGAAGGAGTCCGTCCGAGTCCTTCGCAGGCGCGCCATCTCCGAAGACGCCCACGAAGAGGGAGCCCATGTGTGGGGGCGGCTCCGAAAATCGGTTGTGTACACAACGCAAAGGCGAGATTTGCAGATTTGCGCAAAATGATGAAAAGGGTTCCAACTCGGACAGGGCCCAGGAAGGGAAGGAGGCGATGGCAAAAGCAATTTCAGTCCGTGGTGGTGGGGCCGAGGGGGCGACGGACGTCGGACGTCGGACGACGGACAACCCGGCAGAAGCATGAACCGGAGCTGCTCCAAGTCCGAGGATTAAAACTTTTTTGAACGTGTCGAATGCTTCGGGAGACCCTCCGTCCACCCGCCGCCGCCCACCGCCCACCGGCCGCCACCCGCCGAGTTCTTGGCCACAGCTGCGAGGGAATCCTCAAATCCCAAATGAATACGAATTGAATTTGGTGGAGGGCGAGGGATCCCGAGCCACACACACGCACACGAACACCCAGCAAACAGCATCCTAATTTCTGCTATTGCAATAAAGTGCGGACGGACGGACGGACGGAGGGAGGGAGGTACGCAGGGAGGGACGGATGGACCAAGAGGCAGCGGCGAGTCGGACAAATTTATTTTTATCTAATTCTGATGAGGATTACACTGGGAATCCCTTTTTAATTAGAAAACGGGCCACGAAAAATGGATGATGTTTGAGCTGGCGACGGCGGGCCGAGGCGGGCGGGGTCAACGGCCAACGGACAAGGGCCAACGCGAGGGCAGCTGAAGGTC
The DNA here is from genome assembly GCA_947389925.1 of Coelopa pilipes. Classification (NCBI taxonomy): domain Eukaryota; kingdom Metazoa; phylum Arthropoda; class Insecta; order Diptera; family Coelopidae; genus Coelopa; species Coelopa pilipes. Next base: position 40,126,049 of record OX376699.1, read on the forward strand.
GCCGGATGCCGATTCCGTCGTCGTTACGAATGGCGACTTTTCTGGGGACGTCGCCATCGACCCCACCTCCGCCGAGGAACCCTAATCGCGCTGAGAGTCTAATCAATATTCGCGATTGAAATTTTAATTGAATCGCTCGTGCAAACGGAAGCACTCGAGTCGGCGCCCGGCGCCCGGGCTCCCGTGGCGCGGCTCCAGTGACGACGACGTCGAGCACAATCGAATTCGCACCGGGCTGCCGGGCCCTCGGTCGATCGGTCGTTGGGTCCTCCGGTCGGTCCCTGCTCGAGAGAAGATTTGCGGTTCTGCCGAGTGTGTCGGCGGCGGGCGGCAGAAGACAAATTGCTTTTCCGTGTTCGAGCAGTCTTCCGCTCGAATTAAAGTAGTGTCCCAATCAGCACGTTCCCGAGCCCCGCCCACGAGCCACGACCTCCCAACCCCCGGGTTCGTCGTGCGCGATACAGCTGGGGATGCTGGCGACGGCTGCTCGTCTGCCCCACTCGAGTGCGAGCGAAATCCGCACCATTTGAGCCGGAATCGCCGGAGTTCTCGCATGCACACCCAAGGTCCCTCGTCCCCACCCAGCCCTCCTGCCCCCCGCCCATCCGGAGCACACGACGCAGCCGCCGCCGCCCCTCATGTGTGTGTGGAGTCTGTGGAGCTGGCGCATGTATCAAAGTTTCCTCTTCATTAAAATTTCATTGGTTATTAAATCTCTTGTAACTTTTCCCATTAAGCACTACGACCGAATCCGGCCACCGTTCGCCAGCCCCGATCCCGATCCTGATCCCGCTCTCGCCGCCGTCGTCCCTCCCGGAGCGACTGCGCCTCGGAGGCGTCCGAACTTCGGGTGATCGGGGCACTTATCGCGAATTCCGCCGATTGACTGGGCTTTCGCGACGACCCGCCTCGGTTGGCAGGTCATCAGACGCAAGGACACCCCAGGACCCCCTTCCGAGAGGCTCGGAGTCTTGCAGGAGGGGTGGGTCTTGGAGGAGGGAGTGAGAGCCGACTCATGTGGCCGAGGGATTGGGACCAAACCTGGCCGAAGATGCGCCAGCCGCAGCTGTCGAGGCTGCCGGTGCATCCGAATCGGGCCTCGTCCGGACGGATCGAAAGCTGTCAGTCACCAGCACGAGGAGGAGGTGCGCAGGGGCCGCGTTTGTTCGAGCCAAATTTGCTGGCTCAGTGGGTATCGATTAGACGAAGCAGGGACGCAGGACTCTGGGCAAACCAAGGCGAGGCAACCGGCAGACGTCACCGAGGTTGGCAGAGGGAGAGGGAGCGGGCGAGGGGGAGCGGAATGTGTGAGGGCCACACGCTTATAAATACCGATCATTAATCCTGGGAGCCAACATGACCGCATTTTATTAAACATCCCTTTGAATCGTTGCCAGTTGCCTTCAGGATTTCCTTTGCTTAATCATTTCGGCCCCGACCGAAACCGACCCCAGCCGGTCCGGGGGTGGCGGAGATTTGTTACAGCCCCGTTGTGCCCACAATGGCAGTTGACATCGGAGGCAGCCCGGGCCAGTCGGCCGCACAAAGGGCCGGGTTGACCGCAGCGTGGGCGCGGTGGGCCGGGCAGCGAGCTCGATGAGCGTCGTCGTCGAGGAGCGACCGAGGCGACCGAATGAATCGCTGCAATTCGACAAAGAGCGAGAAATGAATGAAACTGAATTATTGTTTTCGCCCCCCTCCATCGCTCCCGCAGAATGGCTGACATGTCGAAATGACGGCGAAGATGGTGCGAATGCTCTGGGGGACAGTTTGCGGCAGGGCCGGGCTCCAACCCTCGCCATCGCCATCGTCCTCGCCACATGCGCCGCCAATACGTCATGTGCGTGTGCGTCCCGCGGCTCCCGGCCAAGACGTCACGCGAGCCGGTCGAGTGGGGCCCAGGGTGTGGCGCGGCCGCCGGCCGGAAATGAAGAGATAAACAAACCCCAGCTGAGCGATAACACGCTCCCATTTGGCCGTGATTGATGCGCGCTTCCGACCGCTGCCGGCCGCCCGTGGGTCCTCGAGGGCTCCTCGGCGGACCCACCGACCGACCGACCGACCGACCGAATTCTGAACCCCGAATCGATGGCGAGTCGGTGTTTAATAAAATAAGCTATAGCAATAATTGCGAATCGTGGTTTTTTAGACGTCTTTGCAGAGATTTTCCATTCCGCCCACAGAAACCGAGGAGTCTTCTGGAGCAAATCCCGTTCAAAACCCCCCGAATATCCTTCATGAATTCGGGAAAAGAAATTTGAAACTTATTTCATTGCCGGAGAAGACGTTTTCAGAAAATCCCTGCTTCAGAAATGCACGAAAATAAATTCAACAAATTACGACGATTACCAGAGCAAGGAAATGAACGAAATGAACCACTGTGCCGCGGATGTTTAATGATCGCTAATAGAATTAAACTCTGCGGCCAAGAGCTGACAGCGAGGGCCCGCGGGGCTGGCGGGCTGGAGGGAGGGAGCTCGGTTGGAGCTGCTGCGCCAGCAGTTTATAATTTGAGCCGGGGAAGTTAAAAACACAATAATTACATAATCAGCTCAGGCCAGCTGTGGGTGCAGCGACGTGGCCCGGGGGCGGAGGCGGGGGCGGGGGGTTCGCGGTCGGCTGGCTGCAGTCAGCTGCCAGTAAATGCCGTATTATTGACAATTAATGACAGACCCGGGCCGAAATCCGCGCGGTCGCCAAATGCGCGCGACCGGATGGAGGATAATTAACAGGCCGAGCACCCCCCACCCCCATCCGTCCCGGCCGTCCCCCGACTGTCCCAATCCCTCCCCAATCTGCCCCCTTCCCGCCAGTGCATCTCGTTTTCCGCTCGGCCGACTTCTCACAATCGGAAATTTAAATTATATTCGCGGCACTTTTTCGCGCCGATTTATCGTTAATTAGCGGGGCGGGGCGGGCCGGGGCTCACCAGGGACAACCGGTCCAGGGCTGTCGCACTCAATCACATCGCCTTGTGTAATTCCGTTAATTGAAAAACAATGTTTGCAATATTTATGTGACAGCTCCTCCAACTCCGCCGACGGGGCGGGCAGGGGGCGGCAGGTGGGTCACGTCAGGATGATACAGTGGACGGGGTCCGGGTCCGGGCCGTCGCTGACGAGCGCCGGGGGATGCGGGCAGCGCAAAAGCTGGGGCCGGATTTGCATCTCAAACAAATCTGCATCGCGATCGCCCGAATTTATTTCGGTTCGTTCTGTCGTCGCCCCGGCGTCGCTCGTGTTTGTCACACTCTCAGGACGGCCTCCCCGTCCCCCCTCGCCGCGCCCTCGTCCCGATTTCGGGAGCTCCGTCGCATGCCATTTCGAGGATAAACTTTGCAGAATTATTCAATATAAATATGCGAACTTATTTTCTACTCGCGCGACTTCTGCGCTACTTCCGCTTCTTCTCGTTCTTCTTCCGCTCCTTCCGCTTCCTTGCCGCCCTCCCTCTCATTCTCCCATCGTCTCGCTCCCACCGTCTTTTCGTCTTCCGCTTATTATGTTTGCATTTGAATCTCGGTCCTGGTCGGTCGCCCTGTCGCCTCCGCATGTGGATCTCCGTCGCCCCTGTCTCCGGGCTCCTGTCGTCCGCCCGTCGGCGTCATTCCATCTGCTTGACTACCGCCATCTGGACCCCGCCTCCGCGGAGCTTTTGTCGCCTCGTCCTCCGCGCTCGCCCGACCTCCTTTTAATTCCATCAAAGACTTCATCATGGAAAACAATAAACTTCGTGGCGTTCTGTGGAGTCGCTTCGCAGTCGCGTCTGGCGCGACGTCCTCGTGACGTCGGTCGGGCGGCGGCGACTGGCGCTGGGACTGCGACCGAACCCCGCCCCCTTGTGCGCCCGGCCCGCTCGAAACGAGGACAACAGATGGCGAAACTTGCAGAGGAAGTCTTTTTAATAAACATTTTCGTGAAGGTCTGTCTTTCATCCTCTTCCTCTCTTCCTCTCTTCCTCTCTCCCATTCTCGTTCAATTGCTCGTCCTTTTCGGTGCTCTTTGTCTGTGTGGCTGCCTGGCCGTCTGTCTGTGCGCTCCGCAGCTGACGGACAGGGACGAGGGCGACGACAGCCGGGGAAATCGAAGGACAACTTTTTATTTCTCTGTCGACGGTTCTGTCCCTAATTTCGCCATAATGAGCGGAGTTACGAGGGGAATTCGAGCGCGCCGATCAATCCGGCCCTCTCTCTCTCTCTCTCTCTATCTCTCTCTCTCTCTGTCGCTCCGGGGCCACCAGAAGCGACCACCGCACAGTGGTTCGCGCCACACAAAAGTTCTGAAAGGAGCCGAAGGAGTCAGCGCAGGACTGCAATTTTCGGCACATTGGAGTTGGTATTGAGTGGTCGGAAAAATAATTGTGCAATTAAAGTGCGGAAAATCGATTCATTTTTGTGCTTGTTACAGCTTCTACTCTATTTAGCTGGTGAGCTGTTGACATTTTGCTGATTCAAGGAGAGCTTCAGATGCGATTTGGCTCCGGGACCTCGGCGCGGTTTCGTCACTCGCAGAGGTTCGCCTGGGGACGGCCGTCTACCAAGAGCGGCTCTTGAGGCGCCGATCGTCGATCCCGCCGGCCTCGCCCACCACCTCCCGCCGCCCGCCGCCTCCTCGAAGGACGCGCCATGATCAGCTTCCCATTTAATTCACTCAGAGGGACGTAAAGCTGACAAGTCGTAAAAACCATAATCCGCGCGTGATCCTTGACCAGCGCCGGCAGCGCCCCGCCCCCGACCGCCGGCCACCTTGGAGGAAATCCGTAAAATGTAAATGGCGCCATGATTGCATCCCCGGGGAGGCTCCCAGCGGCCCCCGACCGCCGACCGCCGACGGACACCGACAACGGACACGGACACTGGGCAGGACGCGGCTTTACGAGGCGACGCCCGGCGCGAGTCGCGGCGTCCCCGGCACCGGCTCCGGCTCCGGCCCTCCTCCTACCCTTGGCGCCATCGTCCTCGCCGTAGTCAGTCGTCATTGTTCGGTGTTGGGCGTGGGTCGTTCGTCGTTCGTCGTCGGCCGCGTCAGCACTCGCCGCCATAAACGGGAGCCGACGTGTGGCCCGGGTGCAGCGGCGTCGCTCGACGGTCGTCGGGGGTGGTGGGACGTTGGACGTGGGTCCGGCTGCCACAAAGTGCTCATAAAAATTCCGACAAAGTGTCCATTTTGTTTTCCATTGCATTTTTAGCAGCTCCATCCCGACTCCGACCCTCGCCTCAGCCAGCTCCAGATACGGCTGCGAGCACAGAGCGTTCGAGCCATCTCCGAGCGCCTCGTGGCGGAAGCCGATGCATATTCATGAGGAGGATCCGAATTCAGAAATGGCACTTGGAGTCGGTCCCGGGCTCCAGGCTCCAGGCTCTAGGTTCCAGGCTCCTAATACAGTGGGCTTCCGATGCCAGGAAGCCCACGCCACGTCCCGGCGGGTGCGCCCGTTATCTGGCGACCTGCTCCGGGCCCCACTCCTGCAGCACGACGGCGTCGTTCCGTCCCGGGCTGGAAGCAATTACATGACCAGCATCGAAAGAACCCCATTTGCATTTGCAGGTCGCCGGCGTCGTCGTCGTCGTCGTCGACGGAGGCCGGGGCTGGAGCTGGGGCGAAGGTGGAGGCGGTTTGGAGACGATGCGACGTCCGTGGCCTCTGCGGACGGACGACATGTGAGGGCCCGGAACGCCGAGGCCGAGGCCGAAACCGAGACCGAGACCGAGCGGCCACTGCCGAGGGCGCACGCAGCGAGGTCGTCCCGAATGCAACGCCGGGTTCTGTTCCGGCCGAAAGGCGCTCTGATTAAGCCAATTCCGGGGAACGATCTCGTCCTGGCTCCTCTCGCTCTGACTCCCTGCTCAGCTCCTGCCAAACAAAGCCGAAGAATGCGCGCCTCCTTCTCTCATCCTTCTCGTCTCCACCTCCTTCTGCCCCTCCCTCGCCTCCCACTCCTCCTCCATCTCTGGCAATCTTCGCCGCTTCACGGACCGGGCCACGGCGGCCTCCGCGACACGCGTACGCGGAATCGGGCCCCAGCGCCGAGGCCTCCGGGTCAAAGACCGCCCAACAGCCCCCACCGCCCCCACCGCCGGGCTGCAGGACGACGACGACGACGACGACGATGGCGGCGGCACGACGACGAGTCCTGCGGCATGTAAAGGTAATAAAAATGTTTATTGTTGTCACTCGAAGACTGCGCCGTGTTCACGAATCGCTCCGGCGCCGTGTCCTGGACGCGACGGAGGGCGGCAGGACTCGCAGGAGGGCGGTTCAAATCTGTACTTTTACGAGAGATTGTGTCGACGTCCTCGTCCTGGCTCTTGCGGCCGTTTGCCTTCCTGGCCGGCCGGCAGACACGACGCACGACGTCCTCGATGCTCTCGTCCTCGCCCTCGCCCTTGCCCTTTGTCCACGTCCTCCGTCCTTCATCCACGTCCTTGTCCGGCGCTGCTCGGCGTATTCTAATTCCGGTCACTCGGAAATTCAATATTAGCCACCGAATAAAAAAGTTACTATCGAGCCGTCTCCACCCCGAGGCAGTGGTTGGGGCGAGGGGTGGAGACGGAGGCGAATTTATTTGTTCTGTGAGCGGCTGCGACTGCGACTGTTATTGCTCTGGAATTATGTCCGATGCCGAGCCAACATCTGGCGCGCTGTCGTCGGGAGCGAGGCCCAGGCTCCAGGCTCGGGGAGGCGACGGCCGTCAGCGCCTGCTGCCGAATTCAATTTGTATTCAGCGCCTGGCGAAATTACTAAATTGCGAACGTAAAAATGCTTCTGTCGACCGGCGCTTCCTGCGGTCCCGGCGAAGGTGGCGCGTGGGCGTGGGACGTCGTTGATGTTCTCGTGGATTGCTGTAATAACCGTTATTTATGGAGCTGGAATCCGCCGCCTCCCCTCCCGCCCGAGGAGCCTCGAGCCAATGCCTGGCCAGCGAGTTCTGGGCCACGCTCGGCTGCTCGACCCAGGGTTCCGCGATCCTTCCACACCATTTCGGGCAGGCCGAAATCCGACAATCACCACCTGATACCCAGGTCCGAAAGATGAATTCCCAGAGCAGAGAACAAACGTCAGACATCCGAAATCGAGATCTTCGTTTCATATCGACAGTTGATATTTAGCTTAGTAAATGGTTTTTCTGTTCTCCGTTTTGGATATCAGAATTCTTGTCCAAATTTCAGAACTCGCTTTCTGGTTGTCTAAATCGGGATGTTGAGGGCCGGATTTGGGTTTGTAATCGCTGTGCGGCTCCGCCTCCGGCCATGCCCGGGCGGCCGATTTCACCCATTTGAGCGGCCGGACACGAGCCACACACATCGACCTCGACATCGACATCGCCATCGACATCGGCCATTGTTTGCAGGCGCCGCCGTCCCCCCGTCGTGGGCGGCCAACAATGGACGCTCCGACCTCCGACCACCGCCGCCCGCCCGCGTTGTTCGATGCTAATTTTTAATCACATAATTTCCGTGTAATTGAGTTGCGGTTTTAAAATTAAATTGCAGCAGGGCGGCCGAGAGACTCCTAATTAATTGTCCATTGGCCGTTGTCCGATGGCCGGCACGATGGGGGGCGGGGCAGCCGCAGCCCATTGCGTGCGACAATCGATGGCCGGGTCGGTGGATCGGTCAGGTGTCGTTCCCAGCCGGGCTCGATGCTGGCGGGAGGAGCCCAAAGTGTCCGGGCCGGCGGCGATGGTAACCGATCAGTTGGTGGAGCGGCGACGACTCCATTTGGCTGCCGTCGGAGGAATCAGAAGTAATTGTCATTAGGACGACAGCGACTCGGGCGACGCTCAGCCGCAGCCCGGCCTCCCCCACGCTCGGCCCCTGATGGACCCGCGGCCCGCGGCCCCCGGCCGTCGCCCCGCACGCCGATAAGACCGCAATGCGCAGTCAAGCGCGAGGAAATGAAACGAGCCCCGCATTGTCTCTGCCGGAGACAGAGCAGAGATTAATCGGATGAAACTCACAGCGGTTCCGGTTCCGGCACGGTGGACGGCCGGACGGACGAGGCAGGACTCAGTGATGCATTGACGGACAAGCAAACAAAGCACGCGCGGCACGGGCGAAGGACCGGAGGACGGGAGGACGGCTGAACGGATGGCCGGCCGAGTGAGCAGACAAATGGACAGATGAAAGTCACCCCAGGCCCCGCCCCGCCCGGCCCGACCCGGCCCATTGTTCGCGGCCCGTCGAAAGCGCACTCAAGTGTGAGCGAGCCGATAGCACAAAAACCGAATCCGAGCGCTACAAATGGGAATTGATTTCTGAGCCCCGCCCTCCGCCGGCCCCGCTGCCCCCGCTGGACGGTGCGTGGCGGCTGCGACGTGGTTGCAGCGAAGTCCTTCAGCACACTTACCTGCAAGGAGAAGAAAGAGAGGGGCTGAGTGAGAGGACTACATTTTAATACAATTCAAACGAAATTCCAAGAGAATTTTTATTTTATTGCGAGGCGAAATGAAGGCGCATGGAAATGCCGGCCCGACTCGGGGGCGACTGGGGGCGGATCGGGGTTGGTTCAGGGGGTGCATGAAATCAAATACTTCGACGCACACTCTCCCAGGACACAGACACAGGCACAGCCACCGAAACAAGCCCACAGTCCCGCTCTCAGCGCCGCGACCGGAGCGCCCAGAACGCGGCGCACTCGGAGACACCCAGGAGCAGCCGCTCCAGGTCTGCGTCGGCGGCGCCCGGGACCTGGCGAGTGCATCCGAGGACGAGGCGAGCAGTTGAGTTCGGTCGCCCCCACCCCCGGCCTCCCCCACTCGTCGCCCCTTTCGGCGGACGCTCCGCGGGCCAAGCGTTTTATGCAAAGGCACAGAATAGAAACTGAAATAAGAAGAACAGTACGACGAGCAGCGCGAGACGACAAGAGACGAGCAGAGTAGAGCAGAGCAGAGCAGAAAAGAAAGAGCAGGAAGAGCTGGGAGGGGACGAGGGAAGAAAGGGAGACGACGCTGGGCGGAATAAAATGAATGGAAAAAAATTTACATAAAGATTTCAACGCTTCAACATCTTCTTGGAATGCGCGCTCTTGCCGGAGGGACGGCGCAGGGGCCCGGCCGGGGCCGAGGCTTGTGGCGGAACCGGAAGCGGCGAGCCGAGGCGCGAGGGTGGCGGGTGGCGAGGGTTGGGCGGCGTGGAGTGGCGGCCGCGCCACACAAGTCCTTAAGCCTCAATTGACGACTTATTCTGGGCCCCACCCCGACCCCAGCCAGGACCCCGAAACCCGCCGACTACAACAACAACGACGACGACGACGACGAGGACGCCTCGCCTCGCTTCGTCTCGTCTCGCCGCGCCCCATTCGCTCCTTCCGTCCGACCCGACCCGACCCAACCGAACCGAGGCGTCCCGCTTCGCCTCCGTTTCGTCCCGTCATCTGCTGCTCGCTCCAGCCGCCCCCCATCACGAGCTCGTCCGGCCCCGTCGCCCCCGCCCCAGCCGCGGGACGCTTCCATTTCTATTTCGCCCGCGTCTCAAAGGAAGTGGAAGAATATTTTTCACGAAAATGAATAATAAAAAATATGAAAACGGCGGCAAAGCGCGCCGAGCGAGAGGCTGAATAATGGATGAAAATGGCATAAAGTGGATTTAAATAATTTAGGAATGCGATTGCAATTGTTCTCTCCCGCTCTCCCTCTCGCTCTCTCTCGCCTGCTCTGCTCCAGCCCGTCGCCCGAACTCGACGCCACGCTCCACGCTCCACGGTCCGGTTCCTCCGTTCGGGTCCTGCGAGTGCGGCCTGGACCGTGAGACGGCGGGACCGTGAGACCGCCGATCGATCCTGGGTCGTCGAGCGGCTCCGCTGCGTGCCCTGTTATCGTTTATCATTTATTTATGGCCTCGCCATTGAGCGAGCGACGGCGACGGCGGCGGCGGCGGCGGACGGGAGACGACTTGGGTCGAGTCGGGATCCAGTTGTTTGGGGTCGAAGCGATTTCAGGCGCTCGTTCAGGAGCCGCTCGTGAGCGATTTGCATTTCGGCCAATTGCGGGACGAGCCCCAGGCCCAGGCCCAGACCCAGACCCAGATCCAGCCCGAGTCGGTGACGGGGGTCGCGGCGCATTTGGCGGCGGGTCTCGCGAGTCCGCGAGGAGGGTCGGTTGGCGTTCGGAGGGCGTTTGAGCGACGTGCCGCGAGCATCCATATTGCATGCGATTCGCGCCTCGCAAATCGATCCGGCTCAGGCCGGCGCATCGCATCCTCGGAGTGTTTTATTGCCGCTCGTTCCCGGCATTTATCGCATCAATATATTCATACGCCCGCGCGGGACCGGGGGGGGGGGAGTGGGAGCGGGAGGGCCGGGGGAGGACCGGGAACATCATAGTCCGGCGAACGTGCGACGCATCCGTCGAGCTCTCGCCCCAACGAGGACGCGGACGCGCACGAAGACGGCGTTGACGGAGGCCGGCGTTCGTGTGTTTGTCGGGGTTTGTCTGTGTTTGTCTGTGTTTGTCTGTGTGTTCCTGTGCCAGTGCATGTGTGTGTGCGTTTGTTCAGAGATTGATTCAATCGCTTGTTTGCTCTGCAATTTGTTTCCGCTATTGCTCCGGCCATCGCCAGCTCCATCGCCATCGCCAGCTCCAGCTGCCGTCGTGCCAAATGGGTTTTCAATCGTCGGCCGCGCCGCCGTCCCGTGTCCCTGACCCACAGACGCCGGCGTCGCCAATTAAGGACGATTCGCCGTTGAAAGGCGTCCGTCTTCAGCTGCGTCCCCGGCATCGCCTCTTCTGCATCTTCCTCTGCATCTTCATATTCAGCGTTCTCCCCATCTCCCTCCCCTTCGCCATCTTCCTCTTCATCATCCTTCTCTTCATCTTCCTCTTCCTCTTCCTCTTCCTCTCCCTCTTCTCGTCAGCCCCTCGGCCGGCCGCTGCACGCAGCGTCTCGTGTCGATGCCGAAGCCGAAGCCGCACGCAGCAGGCGGTCGTCTTCGAGCATCCGCCCAGCCTGACAGGGTCCTGGACGGGAGGGTGACGGATCGGGGTCGGGGTCGTGGTCGGGTTCGGGTTCGTGGTCGAGGAGAGCGCGGAGGTCGGGGGCTGGGGCTGGGGCTGTGGCTGGGGTTGGGGTTGGGGGCTCCTCGACACCTCTCGACGCCTCCATTTGCATTTGTTTGCGTCTAATTTGAAACGTCAGCGACGGCACGGCACGGCGCGACACTACAACACCAGCAACAAAAACAACAACAACAACAAGTAGAACAAGTAACAACAAAAACGCAGTTGCATAAAAAAGTAGAAGCAACAACAAGCCGCACAACAATGGCGGGCGTTTACGTAATCCGCGCAGCAAAAACCCGAGGAACAAAAACGAAAGCGCTTTCATTAGCGCTGAGTGGCGCAGCGGGCGGGGCGGGGCGGTGCGGGGGCGTGGCGTGGGCTCCTCGTCGGCGTTGTTGTTGCGGGGCGGGCGGGCCGCAGGACGAGCTCGGGGCGTGCGTCGAATGCGACATGTTGCTGAAGCTCCTCCGCCTCCGCCTCCACCCGCTCCCGCTCCGGAGGCCGTGCATAAAATACATGAGCACGTTCGCGAGAGCTGCAAAAAATAAGCCAGCAACAACAGCCACAACAACGACGGCCACCCGCGAATCACGACCGCGCGGACGAGCTCGAGCCGCAGTCGGAGTCGGAGCCGGGCCGGGCCGGAGTCGAAGCCGCGCCCGGAGACGCGGGCTCCAAGACACGTTCTCATTAGTTTGAAGTGGTTTTGTCAACAGACCTCGCCTCGCCTCGTCCACCGCCATCGCGACCGCGAGCGCGAGCGCCCCGAGAAGCCCCCGAAGCCCGGAGAAACCGAGCGAAGCCGGGGTCCCGTCGCTCTTTGGCTTCAGCCGCCCAACCGCATGCGGCGGATCGACTGCAGATTTACATACACGCCCCCTGTCGCCGCCCCCTGTCGTCGCCCCCTGCCGCCGCCCTTTCGCGACGTCATTAACTTTCCATTAATGCCGCCAGCCAGCCAGCCAGACGTCCGAACCCTTGCTGCACCCGCCGTCCGGGTCGCCCGCGTCGCTGCAGGCACGGCGGATCTCGCATTGTCCTGGTTCGGGCCGAGGCCGCGGCCAGACCTGGTCTGAAGCCCTGGCTACGGGAAGAGAACGAGAACGAGAACGAGAAGAAGACGACTCGAAAGTGAACATATTGATTTCTAATATTTATACAATTCGCAATCTCGGCTCCTCCTGTCGCCGGCGACCCACGCTCGGAGCTCAGCGCCGGATGCTGGCTGTCGGGTTGACGGACGGCCGAGGGTCGCCCGGGGGAAACATGGGGATTTGCCTTAGACACTGGCAGCCTTGCACTGATCCGGATGCTGATGCGGATGCGGATGCGAGCACAAAGGACACACACAAATACGGACAGGACTACACGACCAGTACAAATACTGTCACAGAAACACACACACACCACACACCCACACCCACACCCACAACACAGAGAGTTCGCCATGTGGACCCGCTGCCCGACATGTGCAGGAGCCGCGTCTCGATTTCACATCAAACACGGAACTCCCTCTTGGCTGGCTCTGACAAAGCGCCCGGACACAGGGGAGGCCGGGGGTGGTCGGGTGGCTGGCGGGCGGCTCTGGGCCGACCCCGGCCGGATGGATTGGATGGAATGGATGGGACGGAGTGGAATCTGCGCTCGGAAGCAATTTCCCGAAATGAAAATATACAATAATAAATATGATTCGACATCCGGGTGACGGTCGCGCTCCGCTCCTTCGTCTTCCGCCGTCTTAGCAGCAGCAGACCCTGGACAGATGTCCGTCCACCCCCGTTACGGTGCCGGTGTCGGTGCCAGTGCCAGGGTCGGGGACCCTCCACATGACAGAGTAATTTGACAGCCGACGTGGGCCGGGCGCGCCTGCATCGACCCGTGGCTCGTGGTTCACCTGCCACGCCGGAAAAGCGAGCAATTAGTCTAATGATTGCCGGGCCGTCCGTCCGTGACGTGGCCGAGGGCGAGGGCGTGGGCGAATCCGGGTCCGGGCGTGGATCAGCTGTCCGAGCAAGGGATCAATCGACATCCGATGGCGGGGATTCGACGGTGACGTCGTCAGCCACACGGGGACATGCGGACAATTGGGTCCAATCGCAAGGGATCGACCGGGATCGTCCAGTATGAGCGGTCGGTCCTGATTCCAGGGAACACAGAGAAAGAGAGCGTTGGAGGCCGGCGCTCGGAGGCCTCTGGCTCTCCTCTTCTCTGTTCCTCCCAGAACAGATATCGATCGGTGGCCGAAATTCCAGCGCGAGCCAACACCTCGAGCCGGGTCACGTGCGGCCTGGTTCTGCGAAATCCCCACTGAGACCCCACGTCCTGGCCCTCAATCGATTCCGGCGATTCCTGGCGCACAGTGGTGCGAACTCCGAGCAAAGGCGTCCTTGGATTTTGGCGGACAATCGTCAAAGGTATTAAAATAATAATGACCGAGAGAAAATGCTCATTGCCTTCCACTTGTTTTCAATAAAATAGAGAAGTAAATACTATTTCCAATAATTTTTCACACAAAAAACCTCGTTAAAGACACTGCTAAAAGAACAAGGAGGAATGAAATTAATTCGACCACTGTGCGCCGGGCTCAGGGCGCCACTCAAGAGGGCCCAGAGCTCGTTTCGTTTGGTCTCCCTCGTTTCTTCGATTTCCTCTTCCTGCTCCGTTCATTCACAATTAATTTGTCAGGAGTCATAAATCAAAAAATACAAGTTTCTCCGATTGCAGTCGAGTCGTTCATTCTGGCGCTGGGGCGAGGCGGAGCGGGGCGAAAGGGGGGTTGGCGAGGGTCGGGAACAGTTTGAATACGCCCAGTCGGGCGACCCTCGAACATATGGCGACCTCTAAAAAAGTTAATTGAATTCTTGTTCTCAGGCGGCCCGACCCGGTCCGGCCCCTCGACTCCCTCTCATTAGACCTGAGTCCAGAGTCCAGAGCCAGGAGCCCACGGCGCAGACTCTCGCCAGCCGCCTGCGACCCGATTGCAAATCATTGCCGAAATGTGCTTTTATGTTCCGCAGGCCCGGCCGTCCACCCACCGATGGTCCCTCGGAGGTCGAGTGGCCCCCAGTGACGACCTGGGCGGCCTCGCACAAAGCCTTCATTTGTGTCGGACCATTGAAGACGGCCGCAATTCGGACGTGGGCCAAGGAGAACAAGGGAAAACCAACAACGGCGGCCGGCTCTGGGCGCTGGAGGACGGTCGAGGGACGACGACGACGAACGACATTGTGTTAAATGGAGGACGACAACGACGAGCTCTCAGGACACGGGTTTGCGGCTGTGCCGGGCTGAACAGTTCGGTCGGGAGGACTCGCGCTAATCACGCGCCGAACGAACGATACTTCGGCGAAGGTCCTGCCGCCTGCACCGACGTGTCCTCGCACCTCATCTTCCTGCAAGCGCCGGGCCTTTGAGAGCTCGAGCACGAGCACGGGCACGAGCATGAAATGCGGACCCCTCGGAGGCCGTGGCCGTGGCCGTCAGCAAACTGTCATTACTCGTCAGGAGCCCCGGGCCTCCAACTCTGACCTCGGTCTCGGCTCCCGGCCTGCGCTCGTGTCCTCGGCGCACATTCGCACCCTCGCCCGAGCTCGACAGTGTTTGTATTGGCGGACGTATCGACCGGCGAGATGGCGAAAAAGATCCCCGAACCCTGAACCCCGGCCCACACCCCCATCGCCGCCTGCGTGCCCTGCGTCATGCGAGTCCATTATTCGAAAATAGCCTCAATGGCTCCACCACCTCCGCCACCGCCCGACGGGCTGCAGCTATCAACGGCCATAAACTACTATGAATAACGAGCCCCGGGACCCACCTCCGGGCGGCGGGGGGCGGAGTCGTCCTCAGCTAACCGAACTAACCCCGACCCGGCCCCCACGGAGGCGGAGTTCTTTCGGAGGAACCCTGGCAATCGCCTCCATGCGCTCACGGACTTCACTCCCAGCTCCCAGCTCCCCACTCCTTGCCCCCTGCTCCTGTGCGGACCATGCGCCGGAGCCGAGCCGAGCCGAGCAAATTTATATGCAAAGTGCAACATTCTCAGCTTCCATCGATATCATTCAATTTGTTATCAATACAATAAAGGTCTCAGCTAGGAAATTTATTACGAGTTGAGAGCTGCGACGCCGCCGGCTTCTCGGCCGTGGAGCGGGTGCCGATCGGAGGGGGAGGGCAGGGGAGGGTGGGCGTTTGGACTGCGTCATAGATTACCGGCAGTGGCGATGTGGAGCGAGTTGGAGATGGAGGTGGGGGCCCTCGTTGAGCTGGAGGCGTCCCGCCTTCTGTCAGCACATTTGCATCGGGGTGGGGATGGAACGGAGTGTGTGGTGTTGACTGGAATCGGCTCGCGGTGGGCGGACGGTCGACGGACGGCGGTGGGCGGACGGTCGGCGGCAGTAAATGTGCAGCGCTCTGGTCGTGGAGCTGTTAATCGAGTGCGGATCCATAAATATGCCGAGGATGGCGCCTCGAACGTGCTCCATTGATCTGGAGCTCGAGCTCGAGCTGGTGCTGGAGCTGGAGCCTTGGCTGGGCGGCGGCCGCTACGTGCCGACGACGTGGCCTTGGCCGTTGTCGCGCTCGGCCACTCCGCCGACTCGAGACCTCCGACTAGTCGTTGGCCACTCGGACGCCTGCGGCCACTTCGACTTCTCGGGCCACTTGGGCGACGGGGCCACGGCGACGAGGTCCGGCTCGGGGAAGGACTCTTTGGGCGGACTAACAGTGAGTCCCCTGGGAGCCGTCGAGTGTATTTAGTGGGCTTAATTGATTGATTACAAACCGGCTCGTGGAGAGTGCGGCGCACACGCTCCGCTCATAAATCAGGACGTGTTCGCTGTTGGCTCATAATGTGTGACTAATGACGCGGCTCCAACGAACCGACCTCCGGCCCTCCCGACTTCCCGGTGACCCGGCGGGGCGAGGCGACGCCTGCGACGAGTGGCCGGCGTCCGAGCCAGCGTCCATTGTCTCGGGTTACGCAACTGGTGCGCTCCAGACTCGCCTGGACTCGACCGGGCCCGGGCCCGGGGCATCGGAGCATCGGGGCGTGTATTCAAATCACTGCCCCGATGGTAATGGCGTAGTTATTGTTATGGCGCGTCTAATGGAGCGACGAGTGCCTCGTTCCAGCTCCAGCCAACGGCCCTCGCTGGCTCGCAACCCTTCAGCCGGCCCAAGTGCGTCGCCGAGACGGACGCCGACGACTCCGAGGAGAACTCTTCGCCGGCTCGGAGCATATTTTGATCGCACTCGTCGAGGAGAGCGCGGACGACATGGCAGTTGGCCATGGACTCGACTCCGGCCGGACTCCCGACTCCGACAACGGTTATTATGTCGGGCCGGGCCTCAGCACAGTGGCGAGCAGGAGGAATAATTTGTATAAAAATAATTTGTACTGCAAAATGTGCGTTATTTTTTAATCGAAGTCTGGTTCAAGTAGAAAGAGGCTTTTTGCAATTTTTCATTGCCAAAGGAAATTGTGGAAGAACCAAAAAATTTGCAAAATTCAAAAACAAAAAACATTCGTCGTAAAAATGTGAGAAAGAAAACGAAAAATCGTTGTTTTATTTTCAGAAAAACACTCGAGAACGCGGACGTCTCCAGTTCTCCGACACGAGCTCAACCCACTGTGCGGCGAACCGTCTCCAGCTCGACCAGCTCGAGCTCCTCCCGCCAAGGCAAGGAATCAAAACAAAAACATCGACGGATGCCGAATCCGAATCGCAAACGGAAGCAGACACATCGACATAAACAGACACAGACACAGACACAGACAGGGGGAGCGGGCGATGTAGGGATGCAGGGAGGGGGTGAGTGTGTGTGTGAGTGAGTGCGAACGTCGAAGCATCAAAGTCGGATGCCGGAGGACGCCATCGACGGGCCGTTGGCGATGGCGAGAACAAGTGCAAATAAAGCATGCTTAACTGCTCCATGATTTCGTCATTACCAGAGCCCAGCAGCGGAGTCGGCAGCCAGGACAGGAAGAGGACGACGACGAGGACGACGACGAGATGCAGGACACACAGAGGCGCGACGGCGGCGGCGGCGGCGACGATGACGATGACGACGCATCCATTGTCCCATTATGTCCAATTACTGTCACAATTACGGCTGGGAATTTACGTAGGAATCGCCGGCCATCGGACCACGGCGGAATGCGAGTGCGACACTGAGTGTGCGTGGGTGTGAGTGCGCGGCTGCTGATGTGTGGCTGTGTGTGTACGTGTGTGTGTGGCTGGAGACATCGTCGGTCTCCATTTCATCGCCCGCCAACAGTCAATTGGAGCGTCGGCCGCCGACTCAAGTCGCAGCCATCGGCAGGATCGAGTGGCGCGTCATAACCAAGGGGAAGGGTGGGGGTTTGCAGGGTGGGGCTGCGACCCACGGGCCGGGCGGCCACCCCGGAGCCACCCCGACGACTTCCGCTGCCTCAGGCTAATGGCTTCGCAGGTCATTAGGCTCGATTGCTCGATGTCGCCGCGGCCGCGCACGCACCTGGCGCGAACCGCGCGACCCACTCAAACCGGCCTCAGGCAGCCCGAGCCCGACGATGCTCGCGATGACCGCCTCCAGCCACCAGCAACCGACCCCCGGTCACCGCAGCAGCCGCGGGCCGGCCATTGTCAACAGTTGAAAGTCGCTTCCGCTGGAAACAAGCACTCGGGCGGCGCCTCCAGACCAGAGCCGGCCGCCACGTCGGACCGCCGAAGCGAAGACGGCTGCCTGGACAAAGCCCGGCGATCAGTGGCAACTTTTCCATGGCCCTCAAGACGGCGTCGCTCGCCATCCGCCGTCGCCACCCGCTTGGCCACTTCCTGTGTGCGTGGCTCCAAAAAGGCCAAAGTGTAATTCTCCTCCTCCTCCTGCAGAAAGTTTTCTTTATTCCGGCTCGGTCGGTCCTCGGCCCGCCCTCGTCAGCCCAGGCTGGCGTCGGTTGTTTCGTTTTAAATACTTGCTGCTTTGTTGCCTAATTCGTCCGCCCTTAAGATGTCGTCGCCTTTGTTTGCCTGCTTTCCCTGGACCTGTGTTCAGTTCGCAACAATTGCACAAGTTTCCGGAAGCCGCTCCGCCCCGCGTCTTGGCCGGCGCAAACTTTGAAGTGAGTCCCGGCCGAGTCGACCCAACCAGGTCGCCCCAGCCCAGTCGCCTCGTCCTCCCGCTCGATGCAGTTGCCAGGACATTGTTATTAAAAATTTCAATCTCAGCGTCCTCGCAGGCGAAGGAGTCGCCGGAGTTGAAGCAGTTCAAGGAGTCGGGGCAGCTGCCAGATCTGATTAGATCCGCTCCAGTGGCCGCCGCCGGCCCCACAAAATCGCACTCGATCGGGTTGCGAGGGCCGGCTGCGAAGGACACGAAGTGCTCTGCGCGCTTGACGAGTTGAGCAGTGGGCGTGGCGAGGATCAGCCGCCCCTAATGCGACAGGCCCCACCGCCTCACCAGCCCTCGCTGCCTCCGCCTTGTCATCTGAGCCGAGATGACACTTGATGGGCACATTCGGACCCGGCCGCCTCCCGCCTCCCCCGGCCTCCCGTCGAACCCCCGAGACTCGGGCCTGGACTCGGTCTCGGTCTGAGACTCAGACTCAGACTCGAATCAAAGGAGCACAAAAACAATGGACGGCCATTAAACAAAAGAGCCAAATGTAAATAATGAAAGCATTTCTTGTTGTTATTGTTGTTGCCCTGCTTCTCCTCAACCATCTCGACGTCGACGTCGTTGTTGCTGTAGTCGTTGTTATTGTGTTTGTTTTTGTGCAGTTGCCGTTGCCGTTGCCGTCGTCGTCGTCGTCCCCAGAACGTTCGGCTAAATAGGACAAAACATTTGTTCAACAATAAATAAACACGAGTGGGTCGGGCGAGTGTGTGCGAGTGTGGGTGGTGGACGCATCTGTGTGAGTGCGACTGGCGGGTGCCGGTGGATGTGGGGCGAGGGCAGACGGCAATAACAACAACCACAACTGGCCAACAACAATAACAACGTCCGGAATGCGTGTCGCCCACCCCCGACGGCAGAGTGCAATAATTTGCATGTTTGCTCAGCGACGCCCGGCCTGGCTGGCTGGCGTGCGAAGGAGCGGGGAGGTGGAGACGGTGGGGGGGGGGGGCGGTGTAGGGGAGGGCCAGAGCCCAGGTCCAGGTCCTTTTGTAGTTCATTCGGCCTCTCTGTGCATCGCTTTCTGAGCCCGGCGAACACGATGAGGACGACAACGACTAGAACCAGGACGACTCAGAGGATGAGGATGAGGACGAGGACGAGGAAGACTCCGAGAGCGAGGCTGTGGGTCGAACAGCCGGCAGGACGAAGGCGGATGCATCTCGTCCTCGAACAATGGCTGCGGACGCCCCTTTTGGCAAGGAGCAGCCGGAAAGTATCCTTTTTGCTAGGCGTCTTCTTTGCGAACGATGAACGACGAACACGGACGACGGACGAAGGACACGAATAGCACGCGCTCTAATTAAACGAAGATCCCACGCACCCATAACGGGGGATCAGGAACAAGTGTCGAGGACCGTCTTCGGTCGTCGGACCTCCCTCTCCCTCTCCCACCCCCGACCCCCACTTCGCCCTCTTCCCCGGGAGCAGAAGCCAACGGCCGACACACGATTGCCAATAAATTCCGTCTCGGGGTCGTCGTCGTGTCCAGTCGCCGGTGTCCAGTGCCCGGTGCTGGCCACGCCCGGTCGCCGTCCGTCGGTGGCTGCCTTGGAATTCAATTCACCTGTCCAGGACCGAATGTCCCGGCTGGCTGGCTGGCTGGCTGGAGGTTGTCGGACATTTGCCCGATGTAAAGCGATGAACCCGACGAACCGTGGGATTTCCTTGTCTGGCCATCGACAATTTAAACCTTGGCCTTATCTGTGCAACGACGGCCAGCGTGGGTCGGAATCGGACGGAGTTGGAGACGGAGATGGAGATGGTCGGACTTGGACAGAGCGACGTCCAGATGTCCAGAGGACGAGCACTCGATCCGTGTGTTTTCTGCAAAATATGCGATTCTGCGGCGATTCGACTGACCGGAGTCTGGCCCGAACTCGCAACGAACTCGTCGCCGTCCATCCATTTGCCGGCGGCGCTGCGACACGTCAGCAGATAAAACGACGGCGCCCCTCAACCCGACCTCGGCCACATCCTCGTTGTCGCCCTCTTCGTGGTTCCCTTCCACGTTCTCAGGTTCTTCACGTTCCGGCCCCGTCCAGTGCTCGGCGCGACTCGTCTCGATGTTACGTGCGGCAGCAGCTCGAGTCGAACAAAGGCATTAATCAGAGGCAGTGGTTGGTCTTGCAGCCAACCAGCCTCCGGGACGCATCGGGCGCCCGCAGCCCTGACGCTCTGACGCTGTCGGCCGGAGCCGGGGCCGGGGCCGACTAGGACGAGGAGGCCGCGGAGGGCCGCAGCGATGATAATGAAGCAATTTGAATTAATTCCGCCGTGTGTCTGTCTGGCGACTTAGATCCGACGTGCGGTCGGGGCAACATAAAAGAGCAATTAAACCGGCCCAGAGCGGGCAGGACGAAGTGCCAGAGGGGACGGTGGGAAGGTGGCGTCGGGAGGGAGGTGATCATTACGGCATGGCACGGGAGCCGTGCTCGAGTGCCTCATTATTGCTTCTGACTCGTGATTTCGGTCGCGGCCCGACGCCAGCGCGCTGGCTCCGTGGCATCCTGACGTCCTGCCGCCCGGCGTCGGCCAGAAGCGCCCCGAAAACCTCCACCCCCTCCTCCACCTCCTCCTCCTCGTCCTCCTCCTCCGCCGGCAGAATTTATCATTCGCCGCAATTTATAATCCCGCACATTGAAGTTGATTGCTTGCGCCATGAATCTCGCAGCGCAAGTGCGCGTTATTTGCACAAATGGGTTTTAAAGCCACCCCCTCCTCCGCAGCTCCTCCCCCCGCGCCGCCCCACGCCGCCCCACACCTCCTGGGCTCCTCCAGCGATGCGACCGACTCAGCAGTTCTTTAGAAAAATCGACTTGAATGGAATTCTTTGGCAAGTTAATAAAACGAGAAGCTGCCAAGACGCGCGGCGACGGCGACGGCGGACGAACAAATGACTCCCGATCAGGACGCGTTTCGTTCGTTCGATTCGGCGGCGATGGGGGCGCGTTGAGGTGACAAAACCTCGAAGCAACGAGAACCGGGCGTCGAACACCGGGCGTGGAGCACCGGGCGTTGGGCGTTGGGCGTCGGGCGCTCCGAAGAAATCCTCTCGGAATGAATGGTCGTGTGATTTTTTGCACTTCAAGTGTCGACCAAAGCCGATTTGCTGCACTCGGTCGCATTCGCCACTCGTTTGGGTTCACACACACACACACACATACCCCCCACGCACACAGACAGAGCCCCGCAGGCGAACCTCCTCAGCTGCCGCTGCAGCTCCTGCTCCTCCGGACGGACAGCGGGTTTCGCCGCCGGTGTCGCTTTCACTCGACTCCGGTCCTGTCACCCACACAGCCGCGTGTGCACGTGTGGCGGAGGGGGCCAGCAGGGGGTGTTGGGGCGCTTGGGGGTTCGTCTTGAGACCCGGACGCGGCGGTGGGCGCATGTGGCTGGCAGAGTGCGCTCGCTGAGATATGAATTGAAGCGTGGCATTCAATATGCTCCACTTGACGACTTGACGACGATCCCGCTCCACACCAGCCGGCGACGACGACGACGACGCTGTCGAAACTGACTGAAGAGCCTTGAGCAGGCACATGGTGTCGCCCTCAACCTGGCACTCCTCCCACCCAGCCAGCCGCGAACTGCCCGGAGCTCCCTCTCCGCCCCCTCTCTGCGGCTCCGTCATCGGTTGCCGGAAAAGAGCCCGGGAGGTCCAGAGGCCCCGGGACCAAGTCCCGGAGATCAGGGGCCAGCTGCTACTGGGAATTTTGGGTTCTCTGATATTTGTGTTTGTGAAATGAAGGATATTTAATAATCATTTCGAGTTTTTCACATACATTTTTTGAGATTTAGATTTGTTTTGCGCTCAAAAGAACGCGAAATCTCCGAAATATGCCACAACTAAGCATGAATTCGAGGAAGAGAACCCAAAATTTCCACAACGAGAAATTTGAACAACTCCATTTTCGACAAAGGACGCGCTCTGCATCCGGTTGCCGGTGCTGGGGGGATGCGCGGAGTCCCCCCAATGGCCACGTACTGGGAGTCGCTGCACCTTCGCGTGATCTTCGCCCAATGGCACGGGCGAGTTCGAGAGGGACGAGGCGGGAGAGGGCGCATTAGGGAAGGTCCGGCGACAGAGGGACGCGTTTGAAAAGGACGGGCTCCAGAAGGACGAGTTCCGGAAGGACGAGTTCCCCAGGTCGCAGTGAGCGGCAACTTCCGGCCACGAATCCGGCAAATCTCTAAAAACCTCTGATCCCTTTGTCGACCGAGGCCCTCCACCCACGATGAAATGAAATTACGGCTGCCGCCCCCTCCATTGTTGGCTCGCATTGTGTGCGGTGATGTCGCACTTGCCGAAGCCCTTCCACGAAACCACCCCAGCCCTCGTCGACACAACCTACAACTGGGGATAAACATTCAACCGCTCTCGAAACAATTTTGTGGAATATGAATTTTAAAAACCGTCCGGGCCAGAGCCACGTAAGCATCGCAACCGCAATGAATACACGAGAACTCGGTCCGGTCGGCCGGGACTTCATCCGAGGGCCGGGCGGAGGAGGCGCGGTCGGCCGCAGAGGGTCTCGCAAGCAGTCACAACAAGAGAGAGCGAGAGAGAGGGAGAGTGAGGGCCGAGAATCGCCATGGATTCAATCCGGGCCACTCAAGTATGCTCCGCGGTATCTCGTTGCTCTGCCCGAAGTTTCCGCCCCAGCCCCAGCCTCCGCCCGGTCCCGGACCCGGACCCGGCCCCGGGCTGGGGTCTGCGGAGTCACGGATGCGGCGCAGTTGGCCATGGCTATTTACGTATTTGCCCATTGCTTTGTTTCTGCTTCTGTTTCTCTTTCTGTTCGGTTACTTTTTTGTTACTGGTGCTGTTGCTGTTGCTGTTGTCGTTTCCGCTGTTGCCACTTTCAGTATCTGCTCGGGGGAGCCACAGATGGGGCGGCGAGGGTCGGGTCGGTCGCGGTCGCTGTGATCGCCGTTTTTCGCCCGCTGTTTGTTCAGCCTCGTCCCGACGACTGACGACCTGTTCGCCCGCAGGGGAAACAATCGAAATATTATTCATTTCATTGGGAAATAGAAAATAGAGACCAGTGCACAACTAACGCGAACCGAACACAACAACAACAACAACAGCAACAATGAACGGCGGCCGCTCTGTCCACAGGCCACAGTCTACAGTCCACAGTCGAGCGGAAAAAAGTTCGGACGCAATCTCTCTCATCTGCGGTTCCACAGAAATTTCAAACTAAACGAGCGTTCGTTCGCTCGCCGAGAGATTAATTCGCTCCGGCCAGCGAAACCGCAGAGCGCGCTGGGCGGACGAGCGACGGCCGGCCGGGCCGGGCCGGGTCGAGTCGAGCCCGCCACCGACCACAACTGGACTAAATCCACTTCGACATGCAGTTACGTGTTGTTCTTGCTGCTGCTGCGAGTGGCCGGACCGCAGGGCGCGGCAGGACGAGCCGAGGCACCGAGACTGGGCCGGGTCCGGGACCGGGACCGGGACCGGGACGAGTGGCCTGGACAAGGGAGCAGCCGTGCATTGGTGGCGGCTGCCGCGTCGACTCCGTGATTTCGCCGCCGCCCGCCATCACTCGAAGTCACTCATACGCACCGCACCCCGGCGCCGTCAGCGGCAGCTGTCGCCGGCTCCCACTCCCACTCCCACTCCCACGCCGAGGGCCCGGATGATGGGTTCGGGGGATCGTGCGAAGAGGACGCGCTCCTAAATCGCAATAAAAACGGCAATTGTTGTCGCCACCCCACGCGCAGGCGGCGGGAGCGACGACGGCTCCACGCGGCTGGCGGACGCACCACAGGCCAAATGCGGACACAATCGCAATCACGGGGCCCCAGCCAATGACAACAACAACAACACCAACAGCAACAGCACAGCAAGAGCAACAGCAACGACAACGACAAGAGCAACTGGCACAGACACACACCAATAAATTATGATACATGCGCGAGCTCATTCATTTAAATGTCATTTTAAACTCAAATGAAATTTTATGGTTTTTTATTTGTGCGCGGTCGGCCCCGCACCGGCTGCGTCGACCGACGTCCGACGTCCGTCGGCCCTCTGGATCCTTGGCCACTGGCTGAGCCCCAGCGACGACAGCAACAACGCGGCGGTGGCAGCAACGACGACGACGGCGACTCCCAGTGGCAACATATGGCGGAGGGTCGAACGGCGCGCCATAAATCATATTAATTTCGCATCGCGCGGGGCGAGAGTGTGCGAAAGTGGGCTCCGCCGAGGCGTGGTCCAATTAGACGGGGCCCCGCGAGAGGCGGCGGCCAGATTTCGCACCTGGTGGGGTCGCCCTGACGTCCTCGTGGTCGTCATCGTTGTCGTCGTCGTTGTTGCGTTATTGAAGGCCGACCGACTTCCGGCAGGTGGACGTCGACCGGGGTTCTCTGGCCAGCCGAGGTTTATGGAGAAGGTTCAAGCACGAGGTTACTGGAGGAGGTTTTCGGAGCAGACTTTCGGAGGAGTTTCAAAAGAGGAGGTTGAAAAGACAAGGTTCAAAAAAGACGGCTCTGGCGAAGGTTTCTGAAGCAGGTGCAGCGAATTTGGAAAGGTTTGAAGCACCTCGAAACGCACGCTCATCCCTCTCAAAAGAACCCACGTCGCGCGCACCGCCACGAAGAGCTCGGTCGACCTGCGCGAGGGTGCCGGAAGCGCGTCGGGTTGCGAGTTGGGAGTTGGGGACCGAGGCGGTTGCTTGAGTGGCAGACCGAGGATAAACGAGCGCTGTCGTGCGGCAGCTGTCGACCGTGTTGTCTTCTGTCAGTCTGGCAGTCGAGTCAGACGAGGCGCAGCCACCCCGACACCACCCCGACACCACCAGCGAGGACGCAGCCGGGACGCAGCCAGGACTCCCCGGGCGCGCTCGCAGTCGTCTTCGCACGCGAATTAATTACAAGGAAACACGCGAGCATCCAGCGAACTAATTTCATTAAAAAACAATTTTTATGATTTAATTATTTCGTGATGGAGCACGGGGCGGCGGGAGGGCGAGGGACGTCAGGCGTCGGTCGACAGTCGTCGGTCGTCGGGCAGGTCGAAGGAGGCGCCAAGGAGCTGCCGGGCTCGGCCGCGATCTGCGGTCGGGCCGCAAGAGCCAAGACAGCTTCTCAGCACCTGTGCTGGCGCATAAATTAGCGCTGCACGGCCTCGGCTATGCACGGCAGGCCCGAGCATGCGGCGGCGGCAGTGGCGGTTTGTGGGCAGGCGGGCGGTGGGAAGAGGGTGGCGGGCCGGGCCAGCGGTCGGCAGCCCGGAGAGATCATCAGCGCAGATATGGTAATGAAGTGGCGGCACTTGGCCGATGGACCAGCTTTAATTCGATTTGCACAAGGAGCGCGAGCAGCTCGACGATGCCAGATACCGCCGTCCTGGCGTTGACAGGATGCAGAGGCTGCGAATCGCCAGCGGTGTGAATCTTGGGTCGCCGCAGCATCAGGTTGGGAGAACTCGGGCGCAGTTGGGCGAAGGTGGAGGCGCCTGGGTTCGCCTGGGAGGGCGGCCGACCGTGAAGGGTGCAAGAAGCTCGCCCATTAAGGCCCGGCCAGACGAATTAGTTGTGCTTGAGCGGGCCAAGCCGGGCCGGGCCGGGTTGGGCTGCAGCGCTCGCTCCCTGGAAAATTGCGAAATTACCGCCGGCGAAGTCGCCCGGGACCGGTGCCAAAACCTGGCTCCGACTCGGGGCTCGGTCACGGCCCCAGAGGACGCCGTCGTCGTCGTCGTCTGGCCGCAGGCAAATACATAAGTCAGACGACCCCGAGCACAAAGGAAGTTCAAATAAAGGCAAATAAGGGCGAATAACGGGACAGCTCTCTAATACGACACAAGACACTTGCACCGACCGCCGGCTGTGCAACGGGTCCCTGTCCGTCCGTCTGTCCGTCAGTCCGTCCGCTCGTCCGCCGGCTGCATGTGCGTCCTGGGTCTCGGAAATTAGTTTCTTTCACGTCAAAGAATCCTTGCAATGCTCGTCTTATCGGCTGAAAGTCCACCGCAAATGCTTCTTAAGTGAAATAATACTCCAGCGCCAGCAACAACTGCAGAAGCAGCGGGAGCCGAACAGCAGCACAAGAGCACAACAACAACAATAACAACAACAACACAATGGCAAAGCAGCTCACATGAAAGCCAAGGGCTACGCGCAGGACCCCGGGATGTCGATGCAACGAGACGAGACCCGGCGAGAGGGGGCCGGGTCTGGGCCTCCGGTCGGTGGGGGCCACTTTTAGGATTTCTCAAAACCAGTCGCCAGCCAGTGCATGGCGCGCTCGCTGCCCTCGCCACTCGTCCCTCGCTTCCGCTTCGGAGCCTACGCTCGAGCACGCGCCGGCTCCCAGCCCGGCTTCACCCGCCTGGCGGACCGAGCCGGGACCGATGGATTCACGAGCCGAGCCCCCTGCAGGGATCCACCAAGACGGCGGCGGCGGACTTCGCCTCTCGTGGGCGACTGCGAGTGCGGGTGACACGCGGAGCGCCGTGAGGTTGACAGGCAGAGCGACGGAGGGAGACGGGAGAGAAACGGACGAGCCGGGAAATCGACGAAGAGTCAGGAGAGAGACCGACAGTCGAGAGAGAGAGAGGCGGGCAGAAGGAAGAATGAAGAGAGAGCGACGGTCGGAGGCGGGGCCGGCGACTCACTTTCGATTACGGAGACAGCCGATGCATGCAGGCAGCTTCGACAGGCAGCCGGCCGCCCAGCCGGCCATCCGGCCATCGGGTGCCATCCGACTTGCCAGCCAGCCGTCGCAGCCATCGCAGCCATGAAACACTCGAATTGGCTGTGACAATTGTCCTCCTCGAGAGACACTGACAATGGCACGTTACTGGCCCTGCCGTTGCCTCTTGGTCGCTTCTTGTTGTTGGCGGTGTTGACAGAAACGTTGGCCAAATTGCTTTTTCCCAATAACGTTCACGAGTGAATGGCAAAGGACGATGGCGTCGGCAGCATCGACAACGGACGAAATATTGGCGTCACGTCCGCGTGTGTGAAGGCGATGCGTCCGTGAAGGGTCCGAAGGGCCGTCTGGCGATGTCCCGGCCGAGGTCCCCGCGGGCAGATCGCAGGGAGGGGGTCCGGCAGGTTGACCACGTCGCCGGAGGGACTGGGCGAGGGAGCGTGTGAGGATGAGAGGGTGGGAGGGTGTAAGAGTGTGAGGAACGTGCGCCCAATTGGAGGGCCCTCGGCTATAAAATTGAATTTCGCCTGTTGTTGCGGTCAGGGAGAGGCGAGGCGAGGCGAGACGAGGCGGGAGCACCTGGAGCAGATCCCTCGAGCTCCCCTTGCCGGAAGCCCTCCCTGACAGCTCTTTCGGGGCGCCTCGAATGGGGCTCTTGTGGCTGGCCGCCGGCTCCCAGGAACCGATGCAGACCGCTCGATGATCGACCGCGACGACTTCCCCGAAGGATCCAAAAGACGATGGACTGACTGGGGTCCTCGGTCCTGGCCACCTCGGTCGTGGTTCCAACTAATGACATCGTCGCTATCGCCGCAATCAATCTCGTGTCGCTGCACAAAAGATTCTAATCAATTCTCACACTTTTGGAACATCAAAAGTCATTAATTCGTCAAAAGTGGCAGCAGCCACCGCCAGCGCCACCGCCACCCGACGCCACCCCCGGGCGATGGGCGTCTTCGGACCGACCCCGCCAAGGAGCAGCTGAGCTTGGCCGAAAATAAATATTCCATTATTTTCCTAATCTGAAATGGAATTAAGTTCAATGAAGCGAGAAACAAAGTCAGGACGATCAGGCGCTCCTCCGGCCCGTCCCGTGAAGGACGCAGGGCGACGGGCGGCGGGCGGCGTTTGGTGGGTGTGTGCGTAATCAATGGACTTATCGGGAGGAAAGTCGTTTCGGAAGTTTCGGAGTCGAGGAGTGGATAAAACTGCCATTCACAGTAATTTCATTAACGAACAGAAAAACTGCGCCAGGACTGGAGCTGCTGCCGTTTCTGCTTCTGCTTCTGCTTCTGCTTCTGTTTCGTTTTCCGTTTCCGTTTCCCGAGGCGATGACGACTTAATGCGTCCTCTCACGCATTAGGGAAGAGAATTGGATCCCGCTCTCTTCCCGTCCAGGGAATTGGGTGGCCCAATTAGGACGCCAGGGTCTTCTGTCGAGGCCGCGACTCCAACGCGAGGCGGTTGGGGTTCAGGTCGAACCGCCCTGGAGTTGTCAGGAGGCGCCGGAGTCGCCCTCGGTCGGATCCTTTGATCATCCTCTCTCGTCTCTGCCGTGTCAGACGAGCCGAGCCCGCAGCTGGGTCGACGTTTGGTCCTGGCCGGGCGCGCCAGTTGGCTCCAGTTGGC
This sequence comes from Coelopa pilipes, assembly GCA_947389925.1. Taxonomy (NCBI): domain Eukaryota; kingdom Metazoa; phylum Arthropoda; class Insecta; order Diptera; family Coelopidae; genus Coelopa; species Coelopa pilipes. The sequence continues at coordinate 40,154,492 of OX376699.1, forward strand.
GTTTGGGCGGTTGCCGAACTCATCAGGAAAGTCGGCCGGGTTTATTGATCAAACACCGTTCCCGGAATAGCTCCGCGTTCGTGCCGAGGCTGATTCGCTGCCGGTGCCTGGGCCGGTCTCGGTTTCGTTGCAGGGCTCCGATTGTCATTGGGAACGATATTTGAATGGCTTTTGCTGCCACTGCCTTGTTGTCCTTGTTATTATTACTATTATTGTGCTTCCTTTTGCTCTTGTCGTTCTTGTTATTGTTGTCGTTGTCGCTGTCGTTGTCATTGTTGTTCTTGTCATCGTTGTTATTGTTATTTCAGTTCGAGAAGTTATTGCTCGAGCTCGCGAGAACCAGCGCCGTCTGGATTTGTCAAGAAGTCAATCAAAATCCCAATTTACTGTTGTTGTAGGCCGAACGATGAGGGCACCAAGGGAGAGGGGGCGAAGTTCGAGACAGCGAAAGCGAATTTAAAATGCAAATGGATTCGCGGGCTCCGTGATTCGCCCCCAGCCCACAGGCCTCCAGCACGGAGTCGAGATGGAGGCGACGAAGTTCGTCAAACCGGCAGAGACAGGGCAGAGACAGGGCAGAGCCAGGGCAGAGCCAGGGGCAGGGCTCGTACTTACCGGACCAAACTGCTCGAAGTAGCTTTTGACGTCTTCCAGCGTGGTAGGCGCCGACAGCCCTCCGACGAATATCTTCTTCGTTCTCGTCACCATCTGCAAGGAAGAGCAAGGGAGAAGAGAGCAAGCGTGAGTGAGATGGTTACACAGTCGAAAATCGATACGGGCGCCCAACCCCCAGTCGCTCGTCCCAGCCGATTGAGCCACGATTGAGCCCGGTGGCCCGCAGCGCGCACTCGACAGCACAGGAAGCGTGCTGGGGCCGCGGGGAAGGCGTCCCGGCAAAATGTTCGACGACAGAGTGAGGCAGAGATAGAGAGAGAGAGAGAGAGAGGAGGGCGAACGTGCAGGAGCCCCATTATACAAATAATACTGCTCCATATACGACTATCTTAATGGGATAAACAGTGTGATTACAAAACGGTATTTCGTGCACTCGTCGCTGGGAGCCCGGACTCGACGCTGGCAGCCAGCCGGTTGCCCCGGCTCCCCGGGGACACGGCCACGATGAGGACGACGAGGACGAGGACGAGCGCCGCTGTAGCCTCGTTAATGAGTGAGGAATCAAAGCGTGCTGGTTTGTAGCGACCCACGGAGGCAGGACGGACGCAGACCCAGACTCGGGCAGGCGGACGGACACAGACAGGGACGGAGACACAGACGGAGAGACCGGCGGAGCGGCAGACGGACGACGGACGGCCGACCGGCGGCTGGTGACACTCGGGAGGGCGGCGTGCGGACGACAATCCGTGACATTCCGCAAGCTGCAAACACGGGGCCCAACGCCGGCGCTGAAGGGTTCGGCCGGGGCTCGGCTTCAGGTCCGGTCCGCGTCCGGGTCCGGGTGCCTCCCACGCCCACATGGACGCACAGCCGACTTCCTCGTCGAGTCGAGTCGAATCGAGTCGAGTCGAGTCCAACCCAACTGAACCGAACCGAACCCAACCCAGCCGTCGCAGCCGTCGACCGATCTTTATGAGTTCGTTCGTTATCTGTATTGTGTGCCTTGCGTCGTGTGTCCCGTGCAGTTAAGCGGACGAAATATGGGACAAGGATGACTCCTCCTACACGCTTGCCAACCACCGCCCTCCACACACGCTCCCACTCAGTCACTTCGCACCCGCCCGCTGGTCCACCAGTGACTTCGCCGCGTGGCTGCCAACAGGGTCGTCAGCGCTTAAGGACCGGATCAAAAGTCCTCGCTGCCTCGGCCCTAATGGCTGTGAACCCGCAGCTCGCAGCTCGCAGCCCGCAGGAGCCCCGCCGTACAGTGGGGTGCGCGGAGCAGGAGCAGCCACGGATAGGAAAGAGCTTCGGTTGGGCGACGACGCACGCGGCCCACTGTCGGAAGACGCCCGACGAGGTGCCCAGACGGGCTCCAGTCGGGGCAGCTGGAATGAAAAATTTACGTAGTCGCTGAAGCAGCTCCTGCTGAAAACGAGCTGAGCGAGCAATCATGACGACTGCGTCGAGCTGCTCGAATCGAGTGGGTTCGGGCGGGCTCGAGGGGGTCGCGGGGCGAGGACGACGGGGGCGGTCGCTCGCTGTGCCAGCAATAAACTTCACACAATGTCGTAAAATTAAAACACTTAAGCAGGAGCATGCCGAGCGAGCTGAGCTGAGCCCGAGCAAGACCCAGACCCAGACCCAGACCCAGAGCCAGAGCCCGAGCCCCGGGCCATCGCCATCGCCATCGCCGTCACAAGCAATATTTCCTGGACGGCTTCGCTGATGTGGAGCGAGCAGCACGCTTTTAGTTTTAGTTCACGTTGTAGTCGTTGTAGTTGTAGTTGTAGTTGTAGCTGTAGCTGCTCCTTGTTATTAAAATTGCAATGTTGTTAAAAAGTGATTTGGACTGAAATTCGGAGCTCGGCAGGCACCGGGCACCGGGCGCGAGGCACCAGCGCCGGGCACCATCAGCAGCACCATCGTGGTGCAACCATAACTCATTCCCATGCGAGAGAGGGTGGCTGGGAGTCGGAGGAGGACGAAGGACGAAGGAGGACCCGGCGACGTAGACGGATGATGCAGTCGTTTGTTATCTCCTTAATTTCCGCGCCAGAGTTCTTCTATCCATCCTTGACATTCCCGGGCAGTCGCCCAACCTCCCGAACGCCGAAGCGATCGAGGTGAATAATTGAGACCGGATTAAGCGAGAAAATTAAATGGATCGAACGTTCGGCGAACGGGCGCGGCCCATTTGGATCCAGACCCACTCCCCGATGACGTTCGTTCCAATCAGCGCCACCCCAGCGACAGCTGTCCGGCGATATTGATGACCTTGCGACGCCGACCGGGCCCAAATCGTCGCACGTCGCACGGCGCTCGTCCACTCCCAGTTCCGCTCCCAGGGCCCGCTGGGAGCCCCAGCCCACGCCTGGGCCACTGTCGTCTCACCAGCACTCCCAGAAAACGGTCCTTGGTCGGTCCGTCGGTCAATTCCACTGATTGGCCGCGTCGCATCGCCGTGCGTCGCGTCGGGCAGCGGCCGATTCGGCTCTGATTCGATGGCTGATTAACATTTCTTAATTAACTCCTGAACACTCTCGCATTTCTCTCGCCCAACGCACGACGCCCGACACCCGACGACCTCGCGAGGAACGAGGAAGACCGAGGACGACCGAGGAGGACACGCCGTCGACTCTTGGCGGGTCGCACGAAGGCCTTGTTTGCTCCCTTCAACCGAGCAGGATGTGGTTCGCGAGACCTAGAACTTCCTTCCTCCTCCCCACTTCCCCTCAGCCCCGCGACCACGCGGAGCCGGATCGGGGCGGTTCCCACTTTGCGCGCCGAGTTTACGGAGACGCGAATTAATTTAACACTTTGTCCTGAATTATTCATTTCGAATAATTTGGAAATCTGTCAAAAATTGTGTTACACGCCATCAACACGGCGAGGCGGGGTGAGCCCTGAAGCCGCCCTCAGACATCCAACAGCCAACCAGGCATCAACCCTTTGCGGCCGCCGAGGCAGAGAATGCAATTTGCGAGCAGTGGGAGGCGGAGGACGACCGGGGCTGGCAAAGTTGCCTCATAATTCCATTTAATATTTAATGAGCGAGCCTCGCTCTCGCGATAGATTCCCGGCCTCTAATCCGGGGAGCCCGACGAGGACGAGCCGCCAACGGCTGCCACATGTCGGGTCCCAGCACACAAAAGGGTCGCGCGGTGGACGGAGAAGGTGGGCAGGGGGGGTGGCGTACGTCATCTCATAATAATTACAATTACAAAGTGGATGTTCTGAGCCGGTTCGTCGCCGTCGCCGTCGCCTTGTCGAAAGGATTTATGGAGCCATTTTCGTCGGCGCGGATGACGAGCTCGAGCTCGGGCCCGGTGCTCGAGCAATTTTTACACTTTCGAATAAGAAATTCACGGCACTCTATTGAATAATTCTGCGTCGGATTAATGCGTTCCGTGGCGGCGCCGCGACCCCGCGACCCGGCGACCTCGCTGGACGCCCTCGCTGACTTCGGCCCTGGCTGGCGACTGTGGGGAGGACGAACAAAACGCTGGCTTACGCGAACGGCGACAAAACGCCAAACAACCCTTGCACGACTGCGACGGAAACAAATTTGAACATGCGAGACGCGGACCCGAGTTCGGGGGTTGCAAATGGGGCATTAGGGCCGTTTTCGAACTCATTTTGCACGAAAAGGTGCGGAAATTGGATTCCGGCCGAGACGAAGCGGGCGCCCTAATGATGTGCTGCCGACACGCCCCCACTTTGCCACCCCGCCCCCTTCGCGGCAGATGCAATTACGCAAACCTGGGCTCCCCGGGGGCTTCGCACACTTGCAAGAGGCCCTGGCCCGATCGAAAGGACCCTGGAGCGAGGGGCGAACCTTCGCAGGGCTTCGGGTTGCGCGCACATGAAACCATATTTGCATACAATTCAATAAAATTTATTTGAAATTCGAATTGGCCGATCCGAGCAGAACCGAGCCGTGCGTCGCAGCGTGGGCTGAAATTCGAGCCTGGTCCGGCCGGTCACGGGGGAGTCGCGTCGTCCTGGTCGTTGTCGTTGGCAAAGTTCCTGGCGGGTCTCGTCCTCATTCATCCTGTTCTGTCCAGTCCTCTTTCATCCTGTCCGATTCTCTTCTGTCCGGTCCGGTCCTGTCCTGTCCACTTCGCTTTGTGTTGGCTCGGTGCGAAATTGCCGATGATTTATGGGCCGGAGATGTCCTTGTGACGGCGACGGCAGCGGCAGCGGCAGGCGGACGACGACGGGAGTTGGGCCGAGCAGAAAGGATTAGAGAAGTTTTCCTTTGACAAGGGATAATGTGGGACAAAGTTCGTTACTTTGAAATGGCCCCGGCCTCTCTGGCTATGGCTCTGGCTGCGGGTCCCGCTCGAACCCGGCCCGGCCCGACCCGACCCGACCGATGTCTTCAAATTTGATTCCAAGATTGATTGCTCCAATGAATCGGAAGACATATGATATGTTATTGCCACCGACCTAATGGATCGAATTGTGCCGAACTTCACAAAGGATTACCGACCAATTTCCAACTCGACTTCACTCGACTCGACTGGACTCGAATCTCCTGCAGGTCTCCCTCGAGCCTCCTCCGACTCTGCGTGGACTTGGGGAGCGCGTCGCAATATATGCCCGAGGCAATACATTACCGTTAATGTCCGAGGATTAAGACATTTAATCGGAACACGCACACTTGCCCACACTTGTCCCTAATCCCCGGTCCTGACACACGTGAGGAGAGGTCGAGAGGCACGTGTTCTGATTGATGCGGGAGGGCACCGACGACTCCGCCTCCCCTCGCCCGCCGGCTGATCCGCTCCGAGTGCCCTGAGGCTGAGGCTGCGGCTGGGATTCTGAGTGTTTGTGCGTGGTTGAAAGAAAAAACTGGGGTTCCATCGCGATTGGAGCAGCTGAGAAGGGGCGAAGGGCGCATCGTGTCGAATCCACTCGTTGTCGATCGTGGCAGCCGTCGATCGTGGCGAGTTCTGGGCACAGCTCGTCAACCAACATCACCCCCCCCCCCCCACGTCCTGGCACACGCACACAGACACCGGCACACGCACAGTCTGGCTCTAACAACAACCACACACACGGGCCCCAATTTATTTATGCATAACAATAATGAATATTATACAACAAGCCCAAAATGTAATTCTGTGTAATTAATTATTAATTTATGCGCATACATTTGAGCCGCCGAGCGCCGTCGTGTGGAGTCATCGGCACGCGGGGGCGTTGAAGGGGGGGCGTGGGCAGGAGGAGGTCGACGGAGGACGAGGCGGGTCGCCGGAGTGCCGGAACAGGAAGGATGCCGGCTGCTCGGCCCCGCTCCGGCTCCCGCTCCCGCTCCCGCTTCTAATGCAATGCTGAATTGCCATTAAAAGTGTCCGAGTCCGTGTCCGAGTCGGAGTCGGAGTCCGTGTCCATGGCCGTGTCCATGGCCGTGTCCATGTCCATGTCTATGGCCATGGCCGTGTCCATGTCGTCCGCTGTGGAGCCTGGCGGAACGGCCTGCGGATGCGGAAGGCTCGGGTCTCTGCTTGCGGAGCCACCGGGCGGCCGGGCCGGGGCGACGGCTTTGGCTGTTGCCTGGACCAACCGCCCAGCCCCGTCCCTCCTCCTCCTCCTCCTCCTCCTCCTCCGCCAACCGCCGCGGCACCCTCAAGCACAGCGGTTCATTAAGTGACGACGCAGGATCCGATCCACCGGACCCCGGCCAGCGGCGGCCTCATTAGACAGAGCGGCGAGGGCAGGGGGCGACTGAGAAGGGCTGAGGGCGACCGGGGACGACTGGGGACCACTGAAGACGACAGAGGCAGGACGACTGAGGACGACTGAGGACGGCTGAGGGCGACCGGGCGGACCGGTTGCGAATGGGCCCGGGACAGGCGGTGACAAACGAGGGGCAATTAGTTGTCGGCGGCGGCGGCGGCGACGGCGCAGCCTCCCGGCGACGACGCCGATCTTCGACTGCCTATGCGAGGCGGTGGGCGTGGTCGACCGACAGACGATGGAATTTGTCACTTTTCGCATTACCGCCTGACAAATGGGCCGTCATTAATAGCCGGCCCGGAATCTCTGCGAGGGCGCCGGAAAGAGTTGCATAACTCATTAGGCCCGGCGGCGATTAGTGGGCCGACCCGGAGTCCAAGGCCAAGAGCCCGGCACACACGCACACGCACAGAGAGAGAGCGAGGATTTCGATTCGGCTTTTAATTGGAATCAAACAAATAGGGAAATAAGCAATCGCTCAAAGCTGCTGCTGCTCCTGCTGCTGCTTTTAATGGTCTCCATAAATCTGGGCGCGTGCACGGGAGCGAATTTTCATTACAGCCCGACTCGTCTCTCGTCATTTAATTTTCGCTTAAACGCGACCCCTCGCGCACGGTCCTCGCGTCCTGCCGTGACAAGTGGAAGCGAAATCAAATGTTTCCCCATTAGCGTCCATTTGCCGCTCTGAATGGGCCGCCCTGACTGAGGACCCCCGAACACTCGAATACGAATCCAAATGCGAATCCAAATCCGACTACAACTACAACTACAAATACAAATCGGAGCCACCGCGTCTCTGGGCGGCGCTTTGTCTCGGCCAAGGTGGCGGCGGGTTCTTTTGCTAAATTAGAGCGTCCATTAATCAACATCAAAACCACTTTCCGACCCTGCCGGCCGGCCGGCCACGGGCATGTGAATGGAGCCGAGGCACGCACTCGGCACGCAGAGACAGGCGGAAGCGAGCAAGCGGGGAAGCGGGGAATCGGCGGGCCCAGCGGCACACGCCAAGGACCCATCGATGGCCCGGCCTCATCCGCGAACGACCGAGCGGGATGGAAGGAAACACAATCAACCGATGCCGGGTGGCGACGCGTGGGGCGCACCGGGGCGGGACTGGAGGAGAGGAGGAGCCTTCGAGGAGGCGGCAAATGGCGAACGGCGCACGGCGAACTGCCAGATACAGACCTCAGGCTGAACCCGGGCAAAGTAGTTGGCCGGGGTGTGGGGCGGCGCGGTCGGGTTCGGGCCTGAGAGAGAGAGAAAGAGAAAGGGGGAGAGCGAGATTTGCGGCATTCAGGATTCACAATTCACAAATTCACAAAAACTTTCGCCGAATCCTTTCGATCACGTCACGCCATGGTGGGCCGCGGTGGGCGGAACCGAGTGTTGGATTTCCGCCGAGCCGATTCCATTGAAAGGAGGTCGCTCGTTAGCTAAATAAAACATCCGAGTCTGCAGGGGAGCCACGCACACACACAAACACTAACACACGCACACAGACACACATGGAGCGAGCCCCATCCGACACGGCGGCACGCAACGGCGTTTGCAAATGGAAGCGCCCGAGCCCTGACAAATCTGTGTCAACTGGAGCCGGCAGCGAGCGATTTGTGTTTCTCCACCTTCGCGGGAGACGAAAGGGAGGCGGACGGGGACGAGGACGAGGACGGGGGGGCCGGGCATCGTCGTCAGCGAAATCGAGCACGCACGTGAACCGCGGCTCTTCGCTCTAATCCACGGGCATCCAGCGGCAATATTACTAATATATGATTGGAAATCGAATCGAATCGAAATGAATCGAATTGAATTGAATGGAATTGTGTTGAATGGAATGGCGTGGTTGCGGGGCGGTGCTGAGGGGGTGGAGCCGCCACCTCGACTGCCTCTGAAGAGGGATTCGCGGTCCAGTCGTCGCGGCAGCATCCGTCGCGACGACTGGACGAGGACTGGATGAAGCGTAAGCCAATCCATCTTGGTTCAGCCTCGAGCACGCGCCCACGCCTGGTGAATGGAGGGTTGGAGGGATGGACAGACCGAAGGACGGACGGACGGACGGCATGCGTCAGGCTGTCGAGTGGCGCGTCGAGTGCAACGCGTGTTCAAGGAGAAAAATTAGCATCGCCCGTGGTGCGGACAACGTTCGAAGCCGGCTCCCAACCTCAGCCTCTCGACCCATCGACCTCTACCTCTGCCCATCCGCCTCCCGCCGCACTTGCGTCTGGCCGCATCTGCCACCGCAGCAGAAAAAGTGCTGACGAATGGAGAGAACTGCAGAGAGCAGCAACGAAGCAACTCCTCCGCCTGACGTGGCCACCGTGACGTGGAGCTCGTGAATCTCGTGCCCTTCAAATGCACGCACAGTGGCTCAAAAATTGGATTTTGTTTTTTTCCTTTTGTTCCTTTTTCCATGGTAAAATTTCCATGTTGGGAAAATTTCAACGCCTGATTTTCATTCAAAATAAATCACAATCATTTTTTCAATAATTTTCAAATTGATAAACCTTGGCATGGTGACTTTTTTTGTGCAATAAATTCATCTAGCTTCAAATTTAGAAACGTTTTCAATAGCAATGTGAAACATGATCTATGTTTTATTTTTCAGTTGAATTCGGTGAAAATAAAAGACGTCAAAACGCCAAATTTTGTCGATTTTAAAATCAGCAAAAATCCACTGGGCCGTGGCGCGCCCGAGACCCGAATTCGGCGGCAACAGGAACAGGAACAGGAAACGAACCTGTGGACAGGTCATTTTGCAATTGCAATCGCCATTGCAGTGGCTCGGCCGTTGTTCGCACGCATTCGTTGGCGCCGAGGACCGACAGCGAGGCCCGGCCCGGCTCCACCTGGCCAAATGAATGCATTTATGCGTCCACCGACATCGCCACCGCTCGGCCTCGGCCGCGGCCACCGACCACGTCCCATCCCGTTCCCTCCCAGCCCTGCGGCGCCACCTCCTCGGGCCCCCGCGTCCACAGACAGGCAGGCGGTGGGTCGTGCATTAACTACGAATGCCGAAGGATCCCCGCCGTCCCAAATGCCGACAGACAGACAGACAGACGATGGCGATCGGGCGTTTGAAAACGGCGGCTGGGCGGCTGGGCGGTGGCGCCCAAATGAAATTGAAAACTGCCTCATTTGCATAAACCTCGGCTGCGCAGGATCTGCCGGGTCGAACTGCATTCACGGCTAAGCACCGAGCCAGAGCCAGTGCCAGTGCCAGAGCCAGAGCAAGCGCCATCTCCTGACCGCCAGCGAGGCCGCGACTTCGCGCCCCTCTGCGGCTCGGCGCAATTACTTTTCGTAATTACCTTGTCGCAGGCTGCGCGGAGCAAACGTAGCCGAAGCCGACCCAGACTCAGACCCCGACTTCGGCTCAGACTCCTCCAACCCTCACCCATGACTCCTCCATCTCCACCAGTCCTGGCACTGCCCGACTCTCGCAAGGCGTTCGACCAGCTCGGCGGACGGACCCCAGACCCCGACCCTCGCTTCGTTCCAGATCCCGGCCCAGCGAGAGCGCTTTGCCAATTCTCCACGCCCGGCTGCCCGGCCCGACGCAATTTTATGACGTCTTAAATTTGCCTTTAATATTTCAGCGATTAATACCCTTGTTATTCGTCAAGCCAGGCCAAGGGCGGGACGGTTCGGTTCTGTCGGTTCGGGGCGCTAGAGGCGTTCGGAGGATGCGACGTCGTTCATGGACGAGTGCATCCGGGTGCCGCGTCGCAGGCGGGCATGCGCCGGGTCGCAGACTGGGACGGGTGCACAGTCATCCATTACGTCGAACAAGCTGTGGCTGGAGCTGGGGCTGGGGCCGGGGCTGCTGTCGTCCTTGTGCTTTCAGTGTCAGTGGCAAACGGCGGCGGCCGGGGCCATGACAAAAACAGCACGACAAACGACAGCGGCGTGAACAACAACAACAACAACAACATCATCCCCAACACCAACACCAAGACCAACACTGCCAACGGCGCTTTCTTGCCATTGACTTCGTCGCCACTGCGGAAACCGAACGAGCCCCGCTCGCACCCCCCAGCGCGCCACGCACCACGATTTCTTGTCGCGGCCATGTTCGGTTCGGTCGCTCCCCGGGCGGAACTCGAGCCCCGAACTCCCTCCGCGTCCGGCCGCAGCGGCTTCCGGCCGGCGGAAACCGAGGCGGCACGCAATGGGTCGTGGTCGGCCCTGAGAGCCGGCGTTTTTCGGGCTTCCTGGGGCGGGGGAAGCGACCAGAATTGAAGGGGGATCGGAGTGGGTAGGATGGTTGATCGAATGGAGATCGAAGGCAGGTCGAGGAGAGGTGGATTGGAGATCGATGTCGGATCGATGTCGGATCGATGTAGGATCGATGGCGGATCGATGTCGGATCGAAGTCGGATCGATGTAGGATCGAAGTCGGATCGAAGTCGGATCGATGTCGGGTCGATGTCGGGTCGAAGTCGGATCGATGTCGGATCGAAGGGAGATCGAAGTAACATTCAAGTCAGATCGAAGTCGAATCGAAGGAAAATCGAAGGATTGAAGATCGATTGAAAGGAGATCGAAGAGAGATCGAGGGGAGATCGAAGGAACATCGAAGTGACATCGAAGTGGGATCGAATTCGGACCCAAGTCAGATCGAAGTCGGATCGAATGGAGATCAAAGGAACATCGAAGAAGGATTAAAGAGGGATTGTAATGAGATCGAAGGGAGATGGAAGGAAAAGCGAAGGGAGATCGAAGAGAGATCGAAGTCAGATCGAAGTCGAATCGAAGTCGAATCGATGTCGAATCGAAGTCGGATCCAACTCTAATCTAAGTCGGATCGAAGTCGGATCGAAGTGGGATCGAAGTCGAATTGAAGTTGGATCGAAGGAAATTCAAAAAAGGATTGAAGAGGGATTGAAGGGCGATCGAGGGGAGATCGAAGGGACATCGAAGGGACATCGAAGTGGGATCGAAGTCGGATCGAAGGGACGTCGAAGTAAGATCGACGGGAGGTCGCCGCTCGAAGTCGGAGCCGGGAGTCGAGGACGAGTCGACGTCGCACTTTCACCGCGAGGAAGGACGAGGCCGGAGCGGAAACGCTCGCTCCAGATGCAGCCCGTCGTGGCCCGGATCCGGCACAATCGCAGTATGGCTGTCTCTCACCCGCACACCAACACAAACACAAGCGGAACACGACAACACAATCCCGAGCACAGACACGAAATCACAAACACAGACACAGTCACAGACATCCTCACAGCCTCGTAGAACACACACTTCGGCACACGACATGTAATTAATGTATTCAACGATGACTCCATTTGTTGCAGGTTCCCGCGCCCTCGCCCGCAGCCTAACGTGTAATTTATGAGAAACTTTTGTTTTATGCAATTTGTCATTGGCGTGGCACCGGCATGTGTTAGACTGGAATTGAACGGGACGCAACGTTACGTCGGGATGCCGTCGCCGTCGCCGTTGCCGTCGCCGTTGATTTCGCCAGCGAAGTTGCGGAAAGTTTTTTAATTTTTCGTTTTATTGCTTCATGAGGTGACTAATGAGAGGATGCTGTACATGAATTCCTGTGCAGGACCGAATGCCGCGTCCTGAAAACCAACCACACACCCCCACCACCCCCCGGCGTCTTCGCCCAGTCGCCGCAGTCGCGACCCCAGGCCTGTCGCGACCCCGCTCGCACGGAGCTCTTGATTTGATTAATGCAACAATTTAATGAGGGCGAAAGGTGTGCGAGAGTCTGTTAATTAAATACGGGGAGCTCGCCACGGACGCCCCCGACCCCAGACGACGCGGGTCGCGGCCCGCAGGCACGGGCAACAAAAGGACCGAGTGGGAGACAGTGAGAGACAGAGAGAGAGAGAGAGAGAGGTGGAGGGAGAGACAACACGCCGCCGAAGGAGAGATGAAGATGAAGCCGAAGCTGAAGAACGCTGAAGTCTCGACACGCACTGCGAAATCAGGGAAAACAATGCGGAATCCGGGGCGACCGGCGAGCCGTGAAGCGACCGGAAGGCGAGCCCGAGGACGATCCATCCGTCAGCCCGAACCGAACCGAACCGAACCGTGGCCACGCCAAAAGGGTCCCCGCCTTGTGGCTTCGACGCGACTCGACTTTGTGAGGAGGCGCCGAGGAGTCGGAGCCGGGAGGGATCAAGGATTGCCTCCAGCCTCGAGGCGCTCACCACGGCCCACTCCGCGACCCGCCTGCGGCCAAGTAGGACAAGAGGTCGGAGGTGTTGGAGCTCGCCACACGTCGTCGTCAACGCGACTCGCGACTCTCGACGACTCTCCTCATCTCATCAGCCCGCGATTCACGGGCTCGCCGTCCGAGCGAAAAATAGCGTACTCGTCATCGCCTCCTCGACTCGGCCCGGCCCGGTTCTCAAGAGACTGGTTCCGGGCCGTGGGCCGACCGGCGGAGATTGTTGTTGTTGGTGGAGCTGATTTCTGAATGGCGTCTAATGACCCCACGACTTAACGAGGCCTCAAGCGGCGCGAACGGACAGGGAAAGAGGGGGAGAGCGGAACAAGAATCAGGACGAGAACCCGGACGAGAACCCGAACGAGGACGAAGACGGGGGCGGTGGAGGAGCCGGCGGTTTGCGTTCAGTCGGAAGACACTTCAGGGGATTCGGACCTGGACGTGCCGCCAAGGGTAATCGCCACGGCCTGCACCGGGGCGTCGTCGGCTGGTCGGGCCGCCGGCGAACGTCTCGAACCAACACCTCGTGCATCGCGCCCCGGGCGCTTCCGCCGCTTCCTGCCGCCTCCTGGCGAAGCCAAAGCAAACACGCCAGACGCCCGGGCAAACACAATGAAGTAAAGTGAAATCACTCGATGAAGCAGTTCGTACTTAGGCGGCTCCCCCGGGACCCAGCGGCCAAGTCCACGTTCAAGACCAGGACCACGTCCAGGTCCCATGGCCATGGCCGGAGTCGAACCGGCACCCGCACCCGACCATGGCTTACTTAGCAAGTTGTGGCATTGTTTTGTTTTAATTTCGATGCTGGGGAAAAGTTTTCATTCTCTTTCGCTCGCCCTCTCTCTCCCTCTCCCTCCTTCCGGGAGCGAGGGCGATTGAGCGAGCAGCGTTCGAAGCCATCGGACACTGTCTGCTGCCTCCGCAGATGTGTGTGTGTGTGTGTGTGTGCCGGTCCTATAAGGGACTTTGCCGAGAGCCCACTGTCTTCCCAAGATGTTACAATATCAAGTTAATTGTTCGAAATAAGTGCCGTTGGTGAACTGCGGCAACTTTGCCGGCCCGATCCCATCCGATCCGACCCGTCCAGGGCATCAGCGCCAACGTCAACGCGAAGGCCAACACGAACAACAAACACAAGAGCCAGACCAAGACCAACACCTCGACCAAACCACCTTCGCTCCGCAGCCAGCCAGCTGAAGGAATTCGCTGCCGGCTGCCGGCACTCGAGTCCCTGTTGGTCGTGCGAGTTGGGTCCGGCCCGATCGAATCAATTGGAAGAGGGTGCCAGTCGACTGGATTCCACTCGTACCCACGCGAGACCAGGGGAAAATGAACCAGGCCCAGTCGTGTCTCATGACAACCAGAAGCCCAGAGCTGGGTTTTCCAAAGAGGTTTCACCACAGCCGATCGGCTTCGAAGCTCGAACTCGAGGCCCGGTCTCAGAAGGGGACCAGGGATTCAGGCTCAGCCTGCCGATAGTCCGTGGGGCTTTGGGGAGATCCGTCAACAGACGACGTGGTCGCGGGACGTGGGCCGAGGGGCTCGACAGCGGACCCAGAGACACCAGGGAGAGGCAGGGAGGGGTAGGGAGGAAGATTCAGGCTCTGTCAGAGGAGCCAACAGCTTCGCTGCGAATGCCCATCGTTCATCGATGCGTGCATGACGAAAGCCCGCGTCCTCTGCTCCTGTCGAGCCGCCTCCCACCACCCTCTGCTACCGCCAGCGCCACCATCAGAAGCAGAAGCAGAAGCAGAACCAGAGCCGCGCCACTCGATGTCGATTTATTAAAATTTTAATATCCACAAACCGAGCACGGGCACGAGCACGAGCACGAGCGCATAAATACGGAAGCCATTGTGGATAAACGGGCCCGGGGTGGGGGCCGTGGCTCGGCAGCCCGTGGCTCGAAGGGGCGCAGCGGAGTCGGTCGGAGGAGATCGAGGCGGTGGAGGAGTTGGAGGAGCTGCCGACGGAGCCTTGTAACGACGACGGCGACTCCTTGCGACTGACTGCGAGCGGGATGAAAACAACAGGCACGACGTCTAAATCGCCTGCGACAGAGAAAGCGACAACGACAACGACAACAACAGGGGAAGCGACAGCAACATCGGCATCGACATCGACATCGACATCGACATCGGCACCGAAATCGTGGAATAAAATAACTTATTTCCTCGGTCCCAACAATAAGGATGTCAATAAGAAGCCTCAGCTGTCGGCGCTGCGCTGCGATGCGATGGGATGGGATCGGACGCCTCACGCACCCCGGAGCAGGGCCCGCGTTTCCCAGAGCTGTTGGCAACGACGGCGCTGTCAACACTTGGGACGCGGTGTTCAATTACCGGCTCGCCTAAGGAGGAGGGCGGCAGGCGGCAGGCGGCAGGCGGCAGAAGGAGGTGGGAAGACGGAGCGCCCAGGATGAGGGACGAAGGACGACGGAGGGCGCCCGGTCTTCCGTTCGTTCCGATTGCGAATCGCGATTGATTTCGCTCAATCGGTCGTGCTTATTTGCCTCGAACACACTTCGCTGGCACTCGCTACGCAGACCCCGCCGGCCCCACGGACTCCCCTTGGCCGACCCTGGCGATGTTGTTTTATGAAATTTCAAACAATCATCTCGGAAAACAAGAGGAACAGGAACCCCAAATGGGGGGTTGAGAAGCCGTCGGTTGTGGCAGACAAAAGCAGAAGCAGAAGCAGAAGCTGAGGCAACGGGAGCAGCAGCAGGAGCGCAGGAAGCAAACAAATTGAACTAATAGAGTTGTTAGCGTTCCGTATTTACTTCTTAATTCTCTCCCTCTCGGCTGATTCTCTGGTCTTCCACGGATTTCTGCGCTTTCTTCGCACTCTTCCACATGGCTGCCGGCACGAGTGGGTGGAGGCGGAGGCGGAGGCGGATGAGGAGGGGTTTGAGGTCTCCGCACATCGACTGCTCAACGAGATCCATCGATCTTTCCAGCTTCGGAGTCGCTCCTGAGCGCGCGTCATTACAGGACGACGGCCGGACTGGACCGGACCGGACCGGACCGGGTCGCATCTGTTCGCTTACGAAGCAAGTTCCCACTTTGGCTGACCAGCGAAAATTGGATAAGGCGGTTAAGCTCCCAGTGCTTACTGCGCTGTAAGCCCGGGATGAAGCGTGTTCTTTTCCTGATCCACTCGACGTTTCACGGACAACTGTCCAGCACGACGGCCACCGGTCGAAGTGGAAATAAAAAGGAACAAGTAATGCGAGGCAATTTGTCTATAAGAGACAAACCTGCCAGCGTCGCCGGCGCACATCCAGGGCCGGGCGACGCCACGAATCCGCCCCCAACGACCAGCGACCGGCCACCGCCGGTACCCACCCTGCCAGGCGGCCAAATCCATCCTAACAAAGCCGGAGCCCAGCCTTTTCCACCGGCCCCTCCCCTCTCACTGTGCTGTGTCCGGCCCAGCCCATCGCAATCGCTTCTTTCTTTTCAATTTAACCATCGCCATAATCCTATCGTGCCTTCGTTTTAATACTATCAAATTTATTGTAAACTATTTATTGAAGTAAAGTAAATCTGCAGGACTTGTGGTGAGTTACGACCAACGACTGGATCCCGTCCCTCCGTTCGTTGCTTGCTTCGTTCGTTCGTTCGTTAGTTTGGTCGATTCATCGGTCGGTGGGGCGATCGGGCGATTGGGACGATTGGGCGGGCGAACGTTTTGTCCATGTCGGTCGCATCCCTGCCTGCCGTGGAGCGGCTGAGCCACTGCTCTGAGGCCATTACATTTAGAACACTTATTTAGTGAGCTAACAAAGGGAGCGGACCCGAGGAGAAACAGAACGTACGGCAATAACAAAGCGGCAGAGCAAAATGGAGAACAAAATAGAGAACAACATCCAACGCCAGCGAGTGCAGTTGGTCGAGGGGGAGGTGGAGGACGAGGACGAGGACGAGGACGACGGAACGTGGCCATAGATAGTCGACGTCGAGGACTCCGACTCCGACTCCGACGACGCCGGGCCAGATGGCTGTAGATAGGTGTTTTTCTGCAAACACAATCCTCCCATAGCACCATGCCCGAACACATACATCGACACACACACACAGCCACAGACACTCAATCGTGCTTAGCACGACCAGCCGAGTCCTCTCAACCCCGACCAATCCACTTCAACTCAGCCCAGTTCCGTTCAGTTCAGTTCAGTTCAGTTCGGTTTTCTCCGCAGATCGCCGGCGAAAGGCATAAAGAAAAAGCAAGG
This sequence comes from Coelopa pilipes, assembly GCA_947389925.1. NCBI lineage: Eukaryota > Metazoa > Arthropoda > Insecta > Diptera > Coelopidae > Coelopa > Coelopa pilipes. Next base: position 40,171,270 of record OX376699.1, read on the forward strand.
AACTGACGAAGGACTGCCTGGCTGCAGACCCCACTCGTCCCTCGCCTCAGCCCCTCACCCTCATCCTCGTCCTCGTCTCGCTCCTCCTTTGAATTGATGCCGCCAGACTGTGTTTTTATGGCCGAGTCAATCAATAAATTTACTTTGAGCGAAGGCAGCCCGAACAGCTCGGGGCATTTTAAAATTCTGGCGGAAAATTCGCTCCTCACTCGGCTCGCTGGGCGTCAAGTGGAAGGTGGCCGGCCGACTGATGACTGCAGCAGGTCTTATTAGCTAAACGTCGCGGAAATCGCCGGGAGTTGAGCCGAGGTAAATCAAAATCTACCGCTAAATGAGGAACAATGGAATCTTCGAGGACTATGCGTGACCGAGGCTTGCAGGAGGCGGCGCCAAGGTCGAAAACCTGACAGTCAAATCCTCAAACTCCACCAAAACCACTGCAGTTATTTGGCGGACATTCTGTCCATTCACTAGGATTGTCGGACAAGACACATGGAGAGATAGAGAGATCTTTTCCAGATCCCGACGCCGAAACAGACCGAATTCGGCGGCAACGCGACGACTTTGGGGGACGAGGGATCGATTCGCGTCCGGCTTCAGGCGAGAAGGCAGCGGCGGCAGCGTCCGCAGAGGCCACGTCTCGGCCAAGTTCCGACGGCGGCCGGGGTCGGAGCCGAGGCCGGACAAACAAATTAAAAGAATATTACGAGCGATGGTATCGCGGTGCACTTGCGTCATAATTGCCTTCGGACGAGGACGCGGACGTGGACGCGGACGCCTTCGACCCGGGTTCCCCACTTGGCCCAGGTGGACGCCTCCTGGAGCCGGCCGAGGCGACGGCAACGACACCGGCGACGCCGACGGCGACGGCGACGGCGACGACGGCTTTCGTGTACAGGCACAAATTAATTTATTGCATGTTCTTGTGAAGTTCTCGCGTTTCCGTCCACGCCGACCCACCGACCGCGAGCCCGAGCGACGACCGACGACCAACGACGGACGACGGACGACCCTTTGGAATCGCTTCGCGCTTCCTCCTCCGGCCGTTTGCTCTTGGGCTGGGGATAGTTTTGGGTCTCGGCGGTTTTGCGTACGGCGTCACGGTCGGCGGGGTTGCGGAGGGTCGCAGAGGGGTTCGGGTTGGCGCTACTTACAACTAGTTTCTTGGTAGGAATGGTGGCGGGAGCTGGGACTGGCGGACTGATCGCTTTGATCGCCTGCGTTGGCGGCTGGAAGATCTCCGCTGGCTGCTTGACGTAAAACAGATTTACTCCAAAGTGTGAAATTTTGTTGGATTTTTAGAACTGCTTCACGAAGGAATTCCCACGAGTCGCGGCGGGCACGACTTCGGCGAACAACGGCTCGTTGCTGCGTTTCCGGCGGCGTCGGCACAGGCAGAGCTCGGCGCTCGACGCTCGACGCTCGATGGGGCTGCGGGGCGCGTTTGGGGGCCTCGACTGGTGCTGCTTTGGCGTTGGCGCTTCGTCACCTCGGTGTGTTCGTTTGGCGCGGCTTCTCGTGCTGGCGATTGTCGGATGGCGACGTTTCGGCTGTCGTTGTCGGTGGCTGTTTGCTGTTTGCTGTTGTTGCTGTTCCGGGTGATTGTTCGGAGACCGCCTCGTTGACCGGAAGTTTGCCCGCGCGATGGATTCTACTGGTTTCCGCTAACCGTTAACCGCTAAACCGTTACCGTTAAATAGTTAAATAGTCGCTACAAAGTTTCACAACGTTGGAGAAGCTCTTGAGATTGCGATTGCGATTGAAATTGAGATTGACTGAAGCTCGGAGGCTGATTGCAATTGAACGCGTTTGAGTGCTTGAGTGCTTGGTACAGAACTAGGCTACGCTACGGCTGGGGAACGCAACGACTGTTGGACTCACTTGCCTGATAACGACTGAAGGGCCCGCGGAGCCGAGCCGAGAGCACACCGCGAGTGGGCGAACGGGCGAACGGGTGAGAAACGAACGAACCAACGAACGAACTAACGAGCGAGAGAGCGGGCGGCCAAACGTGCGAGCGTTTGAGCGTTGTAGCGCTGGAGCGTGTGAGCGTGTGAGCGTGTGAGCGAGCGAGACAATGCGATCCAATGCGATGCGACTGAGATGCGACTGCGAGTGAGTCGGCGAGTGAGCGCGTGTGCGAGCGAAGCTTCCGCTGCTGCTGCTGCTGCTGCTGATGCCGCTGCTTTTGCTCCTGGTGCTGCTTCTTCTGCTTCTGCTTCTGCTTCTACTTCTGCTGGAACCAACAGAGAACGAGAATGGGAACGAGAACCGTCGGCCGTGTCGGGGTTGCCGTGCAGAAATCAATTTCCTCCTTGTATGCGAGCTGGAACTCCGGCAGCGGAAGTCGATTCCGGAGAATCTACAGCGAGTTCGTCGGCGACGGCAGAGGTGACGAAGGCGGAGGCGGAGGGGATTCGCGCGCAAGATGCTGGAATTGAATGCGATTTCGGCAAGGCGGCTTGGAAGGACCACTGGACGTGAACGAAGCACACAACGCTCCGCTCCAGGGCTCGTGGCTCGTGGACGCGAGGTCGGAGTGGGTTCGAAGTCTGGCAGAGAGCACGGAGAACGAACGTTGTACAAGAGCGTTTGAGCGGCGGATGGCGGATGGCGGACGATGGCAATCGATCGATGCTGACTCGTGGAACGCTTGTTGGCGAATGTTGCCAAAACAGAAAATCCTTGTCCGGGGTCGCCTGCGAAACCCATCGGCGTTGTCTGGTGGGGGGGAACGAGCGAGGAGCGGTTCGAGGCGCTCTCGGGAGCGAAGACTTCCTTCCAGGCCAGCGACGCGACCGCGGAGAGAGAGCGAGAGCGAGAGCAAGAGTGAGAGAGCGCTCATGCAGCGGCGTGCGGAAATTCCTCCGTCGTGCGGGTGGCGCTGACACAACACACACACGCACACGCACACGCACACACTCTTGCTCCCACACAGTGCACCGGGCACACGCGTCAGCGGCGACGTGCGTGCGAGCGTGTGTTCGTGCACATGGACGAGCGAGCCGTGCGAATCGTGTGTGTATAGCAAGTTCGCGAGTCGTCCCGCTACCTCCCCAGCACCCGCTCCGACAACCGCTCTCTCGAGCTCACCGCTGACGACGGCTCCAGTCGCGGCTCGGCCGCGTCCTTCCAAGCGCTCGCACTCTCGGCGGCGGCAGTGCGCGCGTCCTCTGCGCAACTGCGTCCCAGTCCCGACCGACCGACCGCCCGACCGTCTCCATCTCTCTCGCTCGGTGTAGATATCCCTCTCTGTCGCTCTGGCGCTTTGTTTTGAGCATCCCCCCCCCCCCCTCTAGAGGCAATTTTATCGCTTTTGTTGGGCTATCAATTGACAATTGCAATGTTGACGGCAGCCAGCTCGAGGCTAACCGTGCGCATAGACAACAACAGCAACAACAACAACAACAACCACCCCACCCCACCCCCAGGTTCTGGACGACGGGCCCCCGGCCGAGTTGCAGGCTCTTCTTGCCATGGCGTCCTCGGTCCAGGTAACCCGGAAGCCAGCCCGAAGGGAGGCCCAGCGAAGGGACGGCGTCGATGGTCCGAGCGTTTTCGATCGGGCGCCGTCGTCCGCCGGCGAGGAGAGGCATCTGACCTCCAGGTAGGTGAGTGCAAGCCGCCAGGACGGACCCGGACCCGGATCAGGACGGGAGCCCGGGCCGCCCTGCGTCGCGTCGCCTGCACACGGCAACCCAAATAAACGCAGGCGCAGAATCGCTCCGAGCGAGCTCGAGAAGCGGAAGCGAGCTCCAACAATAAATTCGCAAAATTTTCAATTCAACAAAACTGTCAACTTGACATTGCTCTATGTGCGTCAGCACCCGCACGACTCCGGCCACGTTCCCGGGCCGCCCGCGTCACAACACGGCTCCAACGCCATACAGCCCTCTCGCTCGCTCGCTCACGTCACTCACTCCAACGACCACCAACCCACTCCCACTCGTCCCACTTGTCCCACTCCAATCGACTCGACTCCGCTCCACTCCACTCGCCGAGTGATTTACAGGTTTTAAATTCCGACACTCACAAACAAATCACAGTTTTACCGCTACAATAAAAATCCCTAGGAACTCAGCGCTGAGAATTGTTTACGGGAAATTTACATCTGGCCAGGGGAAATTTCCCGCCGGGAAAATTCGCGCACTCTCGCACGGACCAAGCGCTCTCTCCGCTCGCTTCTCGCACGTTTAGTCGCTCGTTCGCTCACCGAGTTCAGGCCATGCGCATGAGTCGGCGCTCGCTCGCTCCCTCGCTCTCCCACTCGCTCGTTCCACGATACAGCAGCTGACATGGCTGCCATGGCACCTTTATCAGTCCTCTCGCCGTCCGTCGTCCGCCCGCGTTCCCGCGAAAGTCACTCGAGCGAGGACCGAGAGGAGGCGAGGACCCGAGCGCGGCGACGAGGAGCGTCGTGTTGTGGCCGAGGGCATGCGATACCGATGATGATGGTGTTTCTTCCACTGACGCTGGTATTTATATCGCTGCCGATGATGATAATGGGAATGGTTATGAAGCCCGGTCCACGGCCCACCTCCGCGGGTGGGAGGAGAGGCGAGCGAGCTGATACGAGCCCGCGGAGTGAGCGAGACGGCGACGCTGTATACGAGAACTAAGCCAACTTAAACAGTTATTAGCCAGGCGACGAGTGGCGAGGCTGCGATTGATTCCACATCCTCCTCGGGCGCCGCAGACGCAGCATCTCGGTCCCCTGCAGGGAAAGTGATTTTCGCAGCCAGGGCGGGGGGCGATTGGGAGACGATAACACACACAGGCACACGCACGCACAAGGAAGCGGGCCCCAGCCTCATGCAGAGCAATTAAAACACTTCCCCCGGGACAGATTGGAGCTCCAATCAGCTATGCCATGAAGCGATTCCGAGCGCCGGCAGAAGCGATTATGGCTTCGTGTTCCTGTTCGTGTTCGCTCGTGTTCGGGTGCGGGTGCGAGTGCGGCTTCGGGTTCGGGTTCGCCAAACGACACCGGGCGGCCATCAACGCAGGCGACCCGCTCGCCCCTCGCGAACATTACTCGCCACTCGTCCCGCGCCACTCGCTACGCGTCTCTCGCCACTCGTCTTGTGCAAACGTTTCTCGCCACTCGCCCCTCGCCCCTCGCCACACCAAGTTCGCCGCCTCCCGAAGTCCCCGCCGCTCGCAGTGCCGGATCCGACTCCGACTCTGCCTCCGGACCCAGGCCCGCGCCCTCGCCCCCCCAACCGCTCCATCCAGTGCTCCCGCCAAGTGGACGCGAATCGTTTGCGGGCTGCCGGCGCGCGCTACCTTTTTTGCCATAATCGTTCATATATCACACATATCGCGAACTTCACGTTCGTCTCCCACTCGCCCGACGCGCCCCCCCCCCCCACAGCATCCCCCTGGCAATTCCGATCGGAAGCGTGGCGCAGGCGGTTGAAGGGGGATGATGCGGGGGTGCCAGGGGACGGGGCCGTGGAAGCCCCGCATATTTGCGCCGTCGTAAAATAGGTGAGTAGTGTTTGTTGTATTAAAGCAAAGTTATGGCGAGCCGATAACGGGGCATAAATAATAACGGGCGCGCTGCTCCCAACGGCTCCCGAGGCGCCCCAGCAGGAGCGGGAGCGGGGGCGGCCGAGGGCGCACGAGGAACAATCGGCGGAGTCCTCAGCGACCGCGGCCGCCTCCTCTCCGCATCCTCCTCTACCTCCCTCATCACCCTCTTCCCCATCGTCCCCCTCCTCACGCTTCTCCTCTCCCCGTCGCCCTCGTTGATCGACTGGTCTCGCACTCGCTTCGTTCGATTCGAAGCTCCCGGAACGTGCCAGCGCTCGCGCTTTAATTGGCCCGCTGCTCCTTGGCCAAGTTCCTGCCGCGCGACAAAGTCGGCCAACGGCCTGGACCAGCGTCGGGCCCACCTCGACGCGTCCGGCCGCAGGAGCTCGCGCCAGTCACGCGAATCGATGGGACGCGATTCCGCTGAATTTTATCTCCCAGTCGCTGCGAGAGTTTTTTAACACGCGCCCTGCCTCAGCCGCAGCCGCAGCTCAGGCTCCAGCTTCAGCTCCAGCTCCCACTGCCTCTGCCGGACCCGGGCCTGGCTATGACAAGCAAGGGTTATAAATTACGTCCCCGGCTAATTTGTTGCGGCGTCGGACGCCGCGATTGTCGCCTGCGCCTCGCCCTCGTCCTGGCGCTCGCCACGTCCGCGTTTGTTTCGGGGGGCGCGAACTCGTCGCCGCCGCCGCCGCCCGCGCCCCGTCGATGTCCGTCGACCGAGAGCCGGGAGCCGGGAGCGGGCCCGGGGCCGCTCGGTCCGTCCTGCATTGATTGCTCCCCCTAATTACACAAGATACAATTCTTTTGTGGCTCTTATTTGCAGGTTCAACACTTTTTCTCCTCCTCCTCCTCCTCCCTGACACCATTGTCCCCGGCCTGGGCCCATTGTTCGGCGGCCGCCCCACGGCCCACGGCCGGCGACGCGTCCCCTTTTGACAGTTGTGCTGTTGTGTTCGTGAAGGATATTAATGATGCGTTCGGAAGGACGGCAAGGGACGAGCGGCGAAGGACGAAGGAAGAGGACGAGGACCGGGAATGAAGGCCGAGGGATTCAAGGTTTCGCACAATCGAGTGACATTGTGTGGAAGCGAAGCGGAACGAGGAGGAGGAGGAGGAGGAGGAGGAGTGGAGTGGAGTTGACGAGTGGGACGAGGAGTTGAGAGGACGAGGAGCATCGAGGGGAAGGAGGAGAAACGTGATAAGGAGGGAAGTGCGAAGAAGTGGATGAGGAGATCAGTGGACAGATGAGGATGAGGAGTGGCGTGCGGAGGACTCAAGACGAAGACGATGAAGAAGAAGTTGCAGGACTAATCAGTGCCCAACTCCCCACATCCGACGTCTTCGTCTTCGGTTTCGCCCGTGCCCGCGGCGGCCCCGACTGCGCGACACATTCGGAATCTCCCCAGAATCACCCCCGATTTCGGGAGCTCGTGTCAAGAAACTGTGACAGCCAGGCCCGTCAATAATCACGGCGGTCGACGGCTTCGCCGGGCCCCGCCTCGCAGTGGGTGGACCCGTAATTGCCTGCAGAGACGCCATCTTCGCGCCAGGCGGAACGAAAGCCGCATCCGGGCGAGAAATGGGGCGAGATGGAGCGAGAGGGACGATAAACGGGGCGAGAAATGGCACGAGGCGAGGCGAGGCGAGGCGAGCCGGGTCTCGACTCCAGCTCCGGGTCTCGACTCCAGCCGGGAGACTCGACTCCAGCCTCCAGCCTCCGCCCTCGGACCCCCGCCGACCTTTTCCGCATGTCATCAACGGCACCAGGACGAGCATGACGAAGACGACGAGGACAGGGCGTCGAGAACCAGGACGATGAGCACGAGGACGATTCGGATGATGAGGACTTAGCCGATTGCGGCTTGAACAACGTATTCCCTGGCCATTTAAAGCTCTGATAATTTAATATTCTTAATTTTCTTAAATTTAAAAACTCCCACCTTTCACCGAGTCAAGACTCCTTCAACAGTAATTAAAAGCAATCAAAAGCTTGATAAACTAATGAATTTCATAAAACTCTCACGATTAAATGCATGAAACCCAAAATGTATTGACAACATTAGGGTTTTCTTGGCCCGTTGTCAACTTAACGCCAAGAACCTCGAACCACAGAAATTTTCCCCCAGGATCGCAAACTTCGAAGTCTTCAAAACTTCTCTTAGTTTAACTGAATATTCCCAATTTGATAATCTCAAATTAGGTGTATGCACTTCCATAGTAGGAAAAAAGTGATTTTTAGAAGGGCTTTTTTAATATTTTTGCCAAGACACTTCACGTCTTCTTGCTTAGGGATTGAACTTAGTAACCCATTGTGGGATAATTGATTTTTCAACCCGATGTCGCGGGCCCGCCGGGCGATGGCCGTGAAACTCGACACGGCGGCCTCAGGACGGAGGAGGACGGTGGAGGCGGAGGCGGCGGGCGGGACCAGGTGGAGCTTAATTAGGGCGGCGCTGCGTTCGAGGAGGATATTAACAGGATATTAAATTCCGAAGCTATCGGATCCTAAGCGGCCAGGAGGAGGAGCAGCAGCCGGGACTGGCCATGGAGGGGGAGGCCAGAAGCAGGAGCTCAAGAGGAACGAGGAACCAGGAGCAGGAGTCGGAGCTGGAGCTGGTGCCGGTGCCGATGCCGGAGCCCCCGAGCAGCCGTCGACAGCCGACCTCCAGTGTTCGGAATCAGAGCCGCGCCATTGAGGAAGGCGCGAAGAATCCGTGTTGTGGCCACGGCCGCCAGCCACGACGATTTTCGGGGCGGGACGAGGGACGCGGCACGGACGCCGTCGACGGGAGGCGAACTTGGAAAGCAAAAAGTCAAAATAACGAGACAAACTAAAACTATCCTCGAGATAAGACCCGACTCCCACTCGTCGCTCGGATCCCCGATCCCCGATCTCCGTTCCCCGGACTGTGCCTGCAGACTGCAGCGAGGCCAAGTTTTTACGTGGATTTCAAAATTTAATCAAATTAAACTGGCTGCGAGCCGGGGAAGGTGGAGCGGGTTGCAGGCGCCCGGGGCAAGGGCAAGGACGAGGGCAGAGGCGATGGCGATGGCGACGTCGGGGAAGACGGGGGACGAACTCGTGGGACGAGAGGCGAAGTCGAGGGCGAAGTCGAGGGCGGAGTCGAGGACGGAGTCGAGGGACGAGAGGCAGAGTCGACGGGGACGCGGGGCGAGGTCGAGGGACGAAAGTTGCGGCGCAGTTGTTAATACGGAGTTTAATATGCAAATTGTTTTTGTTGTTGCTTTTGTTGTTGCTTTGCTCTGCCCGCCAAGTGGTTATCACAGCCATTTATGAGGCCTTTAAAAATAGCCCATTAAACTTGAATGGCCAACGGAGCAGGAGCAGCAGGAGCAGGAGCAGCAGCAGATAATCCCCAGTGCGGCTGAGGGGCGAAAATTAATTTTATATCTATTTATGAGAGCCGCCGTCGACACGGCCCCGGCCCCGGCCCCCTCTCAGCCCGCCCAACCCGCTCGACCTTCTCCGGTGGTCCTGGTGGCGGCCTGGAAGGGCGAGCGGCAAATCGCGCCATTGTTTCGCAATCTGTTCGCGCGCTCGCTCGTCAATTATTTCTTCATTTGCCACCGGCAGCCCCGCGACTCTGGTCGGCTGTTCGGAGCTCGCGTGCCCTCGGGAACGCGGCGCCGGCATTTCGAGCCTCCCACGTCGCACGCGGCGCCGACACACGTGAAGCCACGCATCACCAGCTCACACCAGCACCGGCTTCGGGTCTCCCCACCGCCATCGCCATCGCCACCTGCTCCCGATCCTCCCGCAGCTCCTCCTCCGTCGCCAGCTCACCGCAAATGCCAGCTCAAATGTGTCGGAGTCGACGGCATTAATTTGGGCCGGGAGGCGGGGGGCGGGTGGCAGCCGGCGGCCCCAGGACTCCGCCGCTCCTCAGCCCCGCCCGCCGCCCGTCGCCCGTCGCCCGCGTGCCGAAACACAATAATGCGATATTAAATGCGGAATCCGGCGGATGTCCGTGGGTGGCGCGACGACGGCCTTCGATTGGGTGGGCCGAGAACGCGCTGGCCAAACTCGAGCCCCCCACCTCCCATCCATCGCCCCCACACACGTCGTCGGCTGGTGGCCTCTCGACGGCCTGCCGGCAGGCGATCTCAGGAATCGCCGCCGTCGCAGTCGTCGAAACTAACTCAAACTCGAGAAAGTTTAATTTCAATTTAAAACTTCCGCAGCTCTAAATCAGCAGAAAACTTAAATTTTCTTTGTTGCCGTCGGCTTTTGCCCCCTTCCGCCCACAGCCCACGGGACGGAGGGACACAGATACAGAGACAGAGCAACCCCGGCCCCGGCCCGGCCCTCGACGGCACTGCCTGGCTCGAATCGCTCGGTCTCTCTCTGTGTCCCTGGCCCGGAGCGGAGCCACTCGCTCAGGGCTTACAGCTGAAGTTACAGTTATGTCCTGCGGTCCTTATCTCTGCGAAGGCTGACACTTTGTCACCGTCGCAGCGCCGTGGCGCGTCCTCAACCCCAGCCCCAACCCTTGCCCGTGGCGGAGCATGAAAAAATAGCTCGCAATTCCAAAGTTCATTCTCAATTGAAATAAATTAATTTTTCCTTTCATTCTCCTGACACTCGCCACCGACCGAGCGACCGACCGACCGCGCCCACCCCCACTCACCCACCTCGGGCAGCCACGCCGGCCGACAGCCAACAGCCAACAGTCATTCGTCGCCCGAAAGCTCATACAACAATGACGTCGACCCCGGGCCGCCGTCCGCGCCATTGTGTTATGTAATTTAACTGAATTGCAATTTAAACTTTTCACTCCACACACTCAGCCACTCACCCTCAGCCACACCCACACCCACACCCATTGCCCACATCCTGTCCGAGGGCCGCGAGCATCGCACTCGCCAACACCTGGCGCCCGGCGTCCTGGAAGCGGGCGAGGAGTTGAAGGGCCTCGAACTCGACGCAAGTTCGCGCCGATTGATTGAGAACCCTCGAAGCGGACGCTTCAACGTCAGCGGGACGCGGGCTCTTCATCTTCATCGGACCTCGCCCGGCTGGGTGGGGTGGGGATGGCGGAGTGAAGTGGACTTGGACCAGGACTTCGAACTGGACTGGGACCTGGACGTGGACCTGGCCCTGGCCCTGGCCACCCGTTTGCTATTCGACTATTCGACGTCTTCCCGAGACAAGTGGTGTTTTAATTGCTTTCCTGGAGGGTTCTCCAGGGGAAGGTGGGCGCAGGCCGTGCGTCTGCTGCCAAAGTTCGACGCGCCTCGACTCGATCCGACTCGTTTCGATTCGATTCGGTTTCGATTCGGTTTCGGTTCCTCTCAAAAGAGGAATCTCCAGGCGAGGCGAGAGGGTTTCGAACCTTTGTCCAGACCGAGGCCGATCAAAATCCAACACACACCCTCGGACCCCCACTCGTGCTGCCCTCGCCCCCCACTCTACGAAGTGTCTCCCACTTCCTTGTCCTCCACCCCCGCTCGCCCACCCGAAACGCAGAGGACCAGGGCGCGACACGGCACGAGGAGTCGACATCAATTAGCGCGGAAACTGGGAAACAATTTATTCGCGCCACGCCCCACCCCCCCCAACGGCCCTCGCCTGCTCCTCCTCATCCTCCTCCTCCAACGGCCCGCACAAAGGCCGCGAAGCGAAACCGCTGTCGCCGCTACAGTCGGCGGCGATGGACCAAGCCGAGTCCGAGGGAGTATAAAAATCCGCAAGGACGCGCGAAGGACGAGCGGGTGGAGCACGGCGGACGGCGGACGGTGGAGGCCGGGAGGTTGGGCGGGGGTGGCGAGAGGCGAGAGGTGCGAAAACTCTCTCGGGTGCGATTCAAACGTCTGATACAAATTTATTCCAAGATTTATTTCCCGCTAACCCACGAGAGGGACTCGGAGAGTCGGACTCGGAGTCGGACTCGCTGTCTCGGACTCTGTCTCTGTCGCGCCCCGTGTCTGTCTCGACTTCTGTCTCCGCTTCCGTCTCCGTCTCCGTCTCTGGCTCTGCCTCGCTGTCCCTGCCTCGGTCTCGCTGTCTCCGCCTCCGTCTCAGCCTCGCTCGCAATTCGCGGCTTCCTCTTCTTGGTCCGCCCTTGTCTTCGTGTTCCCGTAGAGGTTCCCATTGTTATTGTTCTTCTTGTTGTTGTTGTTTATGGCGTTTTCTTGTGCAGCTTCCTCGTTTCGCTTACTGGCATTTATTATTTATTTATTTATTTACTTGTTATTGCACTGGAATACAACGTGCGTCGAGGTGGGCGGACGGCCAGGGGGAGCCGACGGAAAACGAGGCGGGGCGTCCAAAAATCGGGAAATCCTAAAATCGGGACCAATTTTCCCTCTAGTCTAGTCAAGTCAAGTCAAGTCCTCCCAAGAATCGGTTGGTCGTGAGCGATCAGCCTTTCATCCCGCAACCTGGCGACGCCTCCAAATGCGACTGAGGAATGGCGGAGAACCAGCTCGTGTGGTTCCCGGGCCGAGTCTCCAACACACTAGTCGCAGCCGGAGGCCTCGCGCGCCCCCTGCTCCGAGCCCGTGCCCTGCCAGAGCCGCGCTTTATCACCTCCTTAGTCCCTGCTTACGGCCGCTCATCTGCATTTCATGCTCCCAAGTACTTTCCCTCCCCTCCCCTCCCCTCCCTGCGTAAGCCGCGATCACGGACTCGGGCTCCGGCTCAGCCGGTTGATGTCGCGACACCTTCAGGGACTCCTGGAGTCCTGGAGCCCACTCGACCTTGGCCACGTGCTCGATTTGCTGGGCAGTCGCTGGAGCTTCTGCCGAGCCCTCGTCGAATCCTGCCGCGGGCCGGATTTCTGTGGGTCACCCAGGGCTCGGTCGGCGGTCGGGGTCCTCAGTCGGTCCTCAGTCGGTCCTCCGTCGTGTGGTCGTCGCTGGGTCGTTTGAGCCGACTGTCTGTCGTTCCGGGCGGTTTCAGTCGCGGCGGGAAACTTTTTCCAACGCACACACACTCGCACACACACGCCGACGACACGCACGCACACTTGCTCGCCTCCCAACGACATAATAATAATTCCGGCTTGGTTGTTGCGGGCGGCGGCGGCGGCGGCGGCTTCCAAGGGATCCACTGTAGGTGGTTAATGCCGGAGCGGATCCCGCCGCCCCCTGTCGCCCCGCTGCTGCCGCCGTCGCTGCCGCTGCGTCCGCATTTTGTCGTAATTTCCATAAGCAGCAGTTTTGTCGAGGATTTATGTTTTAAACGCCTTTTTAATATGGGACGCGAGCACTCGGCGGGCAAAATAAAAAAATAATGATATTATAGCATAAGTAGGTGGGCGTGCGGCGTGGGGCGTGGGGCGGAACCGGAAATCGTCATCGCAGCGATAACAACTGCCATCGCCACCTGCCTCCGGCACCCTCTGCGTCCCCCAGAGCCCCAGCTCGCCAGGACCCGCGCCATTCCTGCGGTCGCGGCGCAGCATCCCGCAAAGAGGGAAGAGGGACCGAGGAAGAGACGAGAGACGAGAGACGGAGACGGAGACTGGAGAAGAGGCCGGAGAAGAGACGGAGGAGGAGGCAGGAGAAACTGCAGGAGAAGCGGCACGAGAGGCCGGAGGCGAGTCCGCGGAAGGGTCTGAGAAAGAGACGAGGACGGAGGACGGAGGGCGAAGAACTGTTGTCATCATCACTTTGTTACCCATTCGCACAGCGTGTATTTAATTTCCATCTCGCCATTTCCATTTTCCCCTTCGTCCCGTTTCGTCCTTTCCTCCTTGATTTCGCCCCCTCCCCCAACGTTCGTTCTTTTTATCGTCTGGTCGTTGGTCGTTTCTCCACTTGGCCATTTCGCCATTTTTCACCCGGACTCGCGCCACCCGCTTATTAAACGGGCAACTAAATTAAATGCTAGTACTTGGAGCTACTTACTTTGGGATGTGCTCGCCTAGGAAACGCCACCTTGGGGTCGATCTGCAAGTAGAGAGAGAGAGAGAGAGGGAGACAGAGGGGGGCTGCTGAGAACTGAGAACTGAAAACTGCTGTGGCTGCAACATTAAATTAACGCGCGTCGTCGTCAGCTCGCAGTCAGCTCGACGGGCCTCGAGGTGGCTCCGAACGAATTTGAATTTGGATTGGAATTTGTATTTTTTTTTATTATTTCAAATCGAATTGACTGCTTCGTGGGCCGCCGCCTGCCTCTGAAAGCTCTCCTCGCTCGGCATCCCGCGGATCCGCCTGATAGTCCTTCCGCATCATCTTCGCTTCGTCCTTCGCCAATTAGGATTTGGCATCTACCGGGACGACCTTCGATCGTGGGCCCATGGAGGAGGAGCAGGACGAGGAGTCACCGAATCCTTGGAAAAGGAGGAGGCGTCGGAGTCCTGGGTTGTCTTGGGGAGCCCTGAAAACCCGACAGCGGACGCGCGATCGCGAGCCGTGGCCAGCAAAGGACTTCGACGTCATCAAATAATAACCGAGGACGAGATCCCAATTGTCGCCGAGGGGACGGGGAGGGACGAATGGGCGGATTAGGGCACGAGCGACGGGGTGGACGGACAGCTCAGGGTGGTCCGAGTCCAGAACCCGAGTCCAGCAGGCGTCGCCGGCCCGAGGACGACGTGATCGGCCAGGCCAGGACGACGCGCAGCAAACGCCGGGCACGGAAATCGATTTCAAGATTAAAATTAAAACTAATCGGGGCGATGGCGAGGGGGGGCCGCCGAATTCCGACTGATTCGCAGGCCGAGCCGAGCCGAGCCGATCCGGAAAGGCAGGCGAACGGAAATTCAAAAAATAGAAAGCGTTTGGGGCGGGGGCGACGTCAGGAACTCGTGGATTGCACGGCGGAAATTGGACCTCGGGCTCGCAGCCCGGCACCGGCACCGGCACCGGCGAGTCCCCGTAGGCCGCGGTGTCCTGGCGGCAGGTCGTCAGGACGCACCAGAGCGAACCGGGGCGAATTCGGGGGGCGATAATTAAAACTACATCGTTTAGTTTCGGACACGCCGGGGACGCCGGACGCGGATCGGACTCGTGGACGCAGCACAGCCCCGGGGGGCGAAGGGCAGAGGGAGGGACAGAAAGCGCGAGAGAGGGAGGGAGGAGAGCTTTCGGCGGCCAGGACGACCTTCGGCCGGAGTTCGCGGAGCTGGTCGCGGCGGTGTGGGTGAAAGTACAGCAAACAAAAATTACCTTTTTACCATCTAATTCGTGTATACCTTGAGCTAAGACCTTATCTACGCTAGCCGGGTCGCTGAACGTTATGAAGCCGAAACCCCTGCAAAGAGACAAACACAGGGAGTCAGAGAGAGTCAGGGAACAATTGAAGGAACGACGGATGGATGGATGGACGGAGGGATGCGGGAAGTGAAGGGTGCGAAAACAAGGGGTCGCACGGAGTGAGAAAAATAAAATAAATATTTGTTCATTTCCGACGTATTCAAACATGTGTACAGCCGGTGCTGCCAGATTACTTCAAACAACAACAACTTCAACTCCTCCCCTTCGCCTTCGCCCTCGCCTTGCCGAAAGTCATTTCCCTCCATCCTGCCTGCCTTTGTCAGAATTTAAGAGCTCGCTCCTGACTCGAGTTTAATTTTCGAAACTTCGCCCAGCGCCGACGCCGCCGCCGCCGCCGACGCCGATCGCAACTATTCGAGGGCCGGGGGGCGCGGGTCGAAGCCGCCGCCGCCACCGCGCGCCGCCAGCCTCGAAACATCTTCATGCCGGGATTTGTGTTTATTTTTTATCTCTCATCTGGATCCGCATACGCGGAGTATATGAAATTCTTAAAATAACAAGGATTCCTCAAATTGCGAAATTCACTCCTTCCTGCCCGCCCGCCTTCCGACGCCCGCCGACGCGTCGTCCTGGCATCCACCGGGCCTGGCATCGCGTCGCACGCCGCCCTCCAGTCGACGCCGAGAGTCCGGGCCCGGGCTCGGCGAGGATATGTTGTGATAAACTTATTCCTGTTAAATATTTAATTAAAATGCTTATTATCTCGCACTGCATTTTAATGAGTTTCGGTCCCCGGCCTCCCCTGACACAGCCACCGCCACTCCCGGACGCGACTCCCGGCCCCCGGCGTCTGCCCTGCGTCCTTCGACCGAAAACCTCCGCCACCGCCACCGCTCGCCGCCCGCCGCAGCTCCTCGGCAGGTCGGCAACACACGTTCGCACGAAGAAAGTGGAATCAAATGGCTTATAAATGAGTGTGAGTGCCTGAGAGCGTGTGACTGAGCGTCTGAGCGAGAGCGGGAGGGAGAGTGCGAGTGTCGGCGTGCGAGAGTGTGAGTGCGAGTGTTAGTCAGTGCAGCGAGAGTGAGCGAGAACCTGGGCGAGTGTGTGCGAAAGTGAATGTGGTCGGTCGCTGCTGTTCGAGTCGTAGCCAGCTCGAGTCCATCCGTCTGTCCAGCTGTCTGGCGGCCTGTCTGTTTGTCTGTCGCCTCCCTGCACCTTCCACCCTTCCCGCGACCGGCCCCCCATCCCCTCGTACGTCCCCCGTCCGTCCGTCCGTCCGTCCGTCCGTCCGTCCGTCCGTCCGTCCGTCCGTCCGGCTGTCTGTGTGCCGCCTCTCGCTCAGTAATTAACGACGATTCTATGGCAATTGTGGCAATTGTTTTGCTTTTGATTCCCCAACTCGAACCCCGCCACGCCCCTCGCCCTCGTCGCCCCGCCCTCAGCCACGTTGCTCCCTGCCACGTGCCTGGACTGGGCAGGGAATTCTCGGCACAACACGCGCCAGGATTTCTCGTCTTATCTTGTTGTTATTGCAGTTGTGCTTGTTGTTGTCGTCGTCGTCGTCGTCGTTGTTGTTGTTGCTGCTGCTGTGGTTGCTCTCCTTATCGTTGTTCTTGGTGTCGTTGTTGTTGTTGTTGTTGTTGTTGCTGTGGTTGTTGTGGCTGCCGCTTCCTCGCCTGTCGATGTCGAGCTGCGAAGCTCCGGCGTCTGTCGTTGTCGTTGTTAATTCCACTCGATTGCTCGGCGTGAGTCTAGACAGGGAGCATATTTTTGAGATTTCCCCTCATATTCGCACTTCGCCCTCCCCTCTGCCTCTGCCTCTCCATCTTCCCCTCGCTCCCCTTCCCCCTTCACCTCCTCCTCCTCCTCTGACTCCTCCTGCTGCCTCTCCCAGACCATGTCGACGACCACGTCTAAGTCGCCCCGAAGGACCCGGGCCCGAGCCCTGCAGCCGGAGATAATTCAGGACGATCAGGACGACGACGACGACGACGACGACGACGACGACTGGGGGTGGCAGAGAGGGCGAGGGGGGGCCGGAAATCTTTCAATTACCGCACGATGTCGTATGCCAATTGCCATTTTCGTCAATTCCTCACCTCTCCAGCGACCGTCGATGGCTCCACCGCACTGCACCGCACTCGACCTCTGACCCGGGCTGGTCTGGCGATCATGAGAGGGAAGCCAGGTGGCGTCTGTTCTTCCTTTCACCTCCCTTCACTTTCTTGTCCGTCCCTTAGTTTTCCATTGGCCTTCCCTCGGTCTTCTCTCGGTCTTCCCTTGGTCTTCCCTTGGTCTTCCCTTGGTCTTCCCTTGGTCTTCCCTTGGTCTTCCCTTGGTCTTCCCTTGGTCTTCCCTTGGCCATCCCTCGGTCTTTTCTTGAACTTACCTTGGCCATCCCTCGGCCTTCCCTTGAACATCCCTCGGTCTTCCCTCGGCCTTCCCTCGACCTTCCCTCGGTCTTCTCTTGGCCTTTCCTTGAACTTCCCTGGGCCTTCCTTTGGCCTTCCCTGGGCCATTCCTTGGCCATCCCTCGGCCTTCTCTTGATTTTCCCTCGGTCACCCCTCGGTCATCCCTCGGTCTTTTCTTCAACTTCCCTCGGTCTTCCCTCGGCCTTTTCTTGAACTTCCCTCGGTCGTCCCTCGGTCTTCCCTTGGCCATCCCTCTCCAAATGAATTCAGCTCGTTCGGAGCCACATCCTGAGACCGGGAGCTGCAGAGAATCCGCCCACTCGCCAACAGGAGGCCCACATTTCAGCACTCGACACGCATAATTATATCGAAATCACCTCTTGCAGGACGAGGCGATGAGGACGAGGATGAGACGTTGATAATCCCGAGACCACGAGCAAATGCATCAGCCTCTCACCAACAACCAGCACCACCAGCCGCCACCCACAGCCCACGTCAAGCCCCACCATCCACCACTTATAAATATACGAATTTGGGGAGATAAATTCCGACGGAGCAAAAACACCGAAAACCGACCGCGTCGTCGGCGGCGCCAGCCCCCCTCCCGCAGGGACAGTCGGCAGTCGGCAGACGGTCGGGTCGGTTCGCCGGCTCGGTCGCTCGCATCGGGCGGACTCGTGGAATAAATAACCATCATAAAGGTTATGAATGGGCGCATAAATTCTCTTACACTGTCGCTAAATCGATTAATTTTAATATAAAACTCGTTTAAATCCACCTACGGCGGGACCGGGCGAAAACCGAAGGGGGCGTGGCGTGCGGAGTGATTACGGACGGAGCTGGGGCGACCGGATGAAGTCGCACATTCCGAGTCAACCACTCAAGCCCAACGCATTGTCTCAGCCGTAGTGGGGGACGGAGCTGGGCGAGTTCCAGGGAGGATCTCGTCCCGTCGGTCGGCCGTCCGGCTCTCAGCAGTTCGGTGCGTGCTCAAGGAGGCATCTCGTCGTGCTCGCCTGTGGACAAAGAGCAAATGCACTCGCTCTCACTTCCCACGGCGAAGATCATTGTAAACAAATGAACGCCTCCCCTCGTCCTCGCCTCGTCCTCGCCTCGTCCTCGCCTCGTCCTCGCTTCGAGACCTCTCCGTGTCGAGCGTTCTTTTCATCTCTCCACCAGCTGGAAGGAGCTCCTTGAAGGGCTCCAGCCCAGGACGCAGGAAATGCCCACTTGATTTGCACCGGGACCTGCGGGAGGCGGGAGGCGGGAGGCGGGGAGTGGGCAGTGCGGAGGGTTCCGTGCATTCCGGCCAGGGTCCCGGGTGGTGGGACGGCCACAAAAGGCGGAAGAGGCTCTAAAAAGGGAGGAGAGAGCCCTTCAAGGGGACGGACCCCAACCAATGAAGGACGGACGCCATACAAAGGAGGACGGACGCCATCCAAAGGAGGACGGAGTCCATCCAAAGGAGGACGGAGTCCATCCAAGGGACGACAGAATTCTCCAAAGCTGCATCCACCAATGTTCGGGGAACCAATGTTTCAGGGAGCGAAACAATGAGAGAGGGCCAAGACAGAGACCTCGACCAGGGAGGACCCTGGCAGAGGGAAGGAGAGAGGAGACAAGAGAGGGTCGAGGGAGGGGCGTGATGGTGAGAGGGAGACGGTACAGGGAACATATGAACAGAAGAACAGAGCGACAGAGCGTCAGAGAGCGTTGAGAGGAACAGAAGAACAGCGAAACGGCAGAACCGCGGGACAGTGGGACAGCGGGACAGTGGGCAGAGAGGGACGGCGAGAAGGCCGACCTCACGTTCCGGAAGACGTGAGCGCCGACGTCGGCACGAGTCGTGCACGAATTCGGGATCCTCGGCGGCGGAATCTGCGGATTGAGCGAAGTCGGTCGGCGAGCGACGAGTACGCGGTTTAGAAGAGAAGGTTGTGAGGGGGGCGAGAGAGTGGGAGTGGGAGTGGGAGTGGGAGCGAGACGTCGGCAAGTGTCGCCGGCGCTCTCATTAGAATTCCGAATGGCGGTTGCAAATTGTTTCACTTTCATTTCACTTTTTGCTCCGACCGCTCCACGCGCGCGCTCCGACGCCGCGCTGCGGTGCTGTTGGTGATGGCTGGTGTGTTTGTTGTTGTTGTTTTTCTGTCGTTGATGCTGTGTCTGTTGCTGTTGGCGCGACGACGTGTTGTTCGTCGTTGTTGCTGGTCTTTGTTGTTGTAGGGCGGATCATCCTGTTGTCGGTTGCACAAAATTGAATCCAAATTCGAAAGTAATCGGTCTCCGGAGACACATTGTTTTTGAGCTCCACCCCCGGCCCCCTCCCCCCGTTCCCCATTTCGACGGAGTTTTCACATGTGCGTGTGTGTGTGTGTGTGTGTTTGGTGGCATGAACTTGGTGGAAATCCTGCCGCGGACGCTGCGTCCATTTGGGTCGCACTGAGGAGCCCTGCGAGCGCGACCTTCGGGCCCCCAGCACGGCTTCACGCCCCTGCAATTGTCATAAATTTAACTGCCCCACGACCCCACCTTGTTCTTCCCCCCGCACCCCGCACCCCTTGCTCAACCCCGCCAGTCCCCGGTTTGACAACGCGCGCTGCCTCCGCGTCGCATCCACATTAATTATTCGCGTTTTCTGCACGATCAACGCATAAACAGCATTTGTACGAGCTCCATCCGCGCACCTGCCCCAGCCTCCAGCTACCCCGCCTCCCCCGGTAGGTTCCTCTACCTCCATCCCTCCATCTCGATTTAATGCTCTCATTACCCCGTTCCCGTTCCCGCTGCCGCCACCGCGCTCCCAGCGATTTGGGTCATATTTCTTTTTAATTGAAATTTTCTAATGTGGAATGTTTCGGAATTATTCTTGTTATTGGTGCTGCTGCTGCCGCTGCTGCTCGTGTTCGTGCTCGTTATTGTTGTTGTTGTGTTTTTCGCATTGTTATTGTTATTGTTGTTGTTCTTGTTCTTTTGCTTCTATTCGCATTGTTATTTGTGTTTTTTTTTTTTTTTTTGTTGTTGTTTTTGTTCTTGGCATTGTTATTGTTATTATTATCATCATCGTTGCTCTCCTTTTGTTCGAGGGAAACATTTAGAAAACATTGTCATGAACATCGCTCGTCCTTCGGTTCTTCGTCTTCGGTATAGTCGTCTCCTTTCCTCTCCTCTCTTGGCAATTCCTCAATCGCACCATCCACATCCCACACCACTCGCTGCACCCTTCTCTTTTCGTCCCGCAACCCAGCCGACGTCGTTGTCTTATTCTTCTTCTTGTTCTTCTATTTATTCCAGCTCGTAAACTTGAGTAACCCTTACTTCTGTTGTTGTTGTAGCCCTTATTCTTGTTCTTGGTCTTGGTCTTGGTCTTGGTCTTGGTCTTACTTCTGCTTTATTT
Organism: Coelopa pilipes; assembly: GCA_947389925.1. Taxonomy (NCBI): domain Eukaryota; kingdom Metazoa; phylum Arthropoda; class Insecta; order Diptera; family Coelopidae; genus Coelopa; species Coelopa pilipes. Next base: position 40,191,800 of record OX376699.1, read on the forward strand.
TTATCTTCGTATTCCTTTTTGTTGTTGGTGCTGGTGACGTAGCCGTTGTTTTTCTTGCACCTCTCGTAGTTGCTGCTCTCGTTGTTCTTGCTCTCGTTGTTGTTTCACTCGTTGTTGTTTCACTCGTTGTTGTTCCCCGCGTTCTTGTTCCACGCGTTGTTGTTGCCATTGGCTGGCTGTCCTTGTTGTTTTAAGGGGAATTTTATGAAGTCATACTCCGATTTACAACTGCGAAGCTTAGGATTCCACCGGCGGCGACCCCCGGCCGAGCCGAGCCGAGCCGAGCTGAGACGAGACGAGGCGTGCCAGAGGAAGCGAGAAGGGGAGATGTGGGGAGGGCGCGCGCATCCAGCGCTCCTTCACGTCCTGGATATCAGGAAAATTTAATAAAAACTTTATGTCGCTTAAAAGAATGTTTATGGAAATTTTTCACTTTAAGTTGCGCCAAAGTAATAAATTTGTTTACTGCTTGTAAAGGTGCGACAAATCCGAGAAGATACCCTGGCAGGTGGCCGGAGACGGTGGCGGGGGGGCGCGGCGACCGGGGATGGATTGCGGTGGGCGGTGAGCGGTGGGCGCGGCACGACCGAAGTCGACTCGCTTCGGCCCAACTCGACTCGACCCACCTCGACTTGGAATAATGGAAATGGGATTGGATTGTCCTTGGGATGAGGCGGCAAATTAGAAAACTTCAAAGAAAGTTAAGGTCGACCTCGTCCGCGTCCCATTCACGAGTGTTAATTGAAATGGGAGCGCGACAAAGCCGGCGATAATCACCTGCACGAGCCACGACCCTCGGCGACGATTTGCCCCACTGTCGCTGTCGCAGCCCCCCAGGTGAACTATCGACCCCGAAGCCCCATCCCTCCATCCCTCCATCTTCTCTTGTTCTGATCTCCCGCATGAAACTCGATTACGAACTCCAATCGAATATCATTTGTTTCCCACACACATTTATTGTACATATATTGCGTTATTTGCATACCCTGGGCCAATTGTGTTTGGCTTCAATTTGCCGCGCGGACCCTCGCCGGGCCCCGGGCCTGGCTGGCTGGCAAATATTTGGGCCGACCTAATCGAACGGGCTTCGAGAGGCCTCGAGGACGCGCCGCGTCTTCCGACCGTCTTCGACCCTCGACCCTCGTGTGAACCCCAAGAAGTCGCTCCAATTACCGGGGCAGGGACGAACTGAACTGAACTGAACTGGCAGCAACCAGAAGCTGTGTTTTTTCGTATGTTTTTTTTTTGTTTTTGTTGTTGTTTCCACTTACCGCGACCTTCGCGTCGTGGGGTCCTTCATCACCATAGCCTCTGAAATATCACCGAATCGGTTGAAGTAGTCTCGTAAACTCTCTGAAACGAAAGGAGCAAAGGTCGGCATGAGTCAGGTGGAGTCAGGGGGTCAGGGGGTCAGGGGATGCTGCAAATATTCAAGAAGTCACCGAGTTTCAAAATTAACTTGGCCCAAAAACTGGGCCATGGAACGACGACATCAAACAACCGGAGCCCAGGGTCCAGAGTCCACAGCCAAGAGGCCACAGAGCACTGACCAAAGTCCACAGACCCGAGTCCACCACCAGAGTCCACAAATCAGAGTCCACAAATCAGAATCCACAGCCCTGAGTCGACAGACCAGAGTCCAAGGAACAGAGTCCACTGACCAGAGTCCACTGACCAGAGTCCACTGACCAGAGTCCACTGACCAAAGTCCACAGACCAGAGTCCACAGACCAGAGTCCACTGACCAGAGTCCACTGACCAGAGTCCACTGACCAGAGTCCACTGACCAAAGTCCACAGACCCGAGTCCACCACCAGAGTCCACAAATCAGAATCCACAGCCCTGAGTCGACTGACCAGAGTCCACTGACCAGAGTCCACTGACCAGAGTCCACTGACCAGAGTCCACAGACCAGAGTCCACTGACCAGAGTCCACTGACCAGAGTCCACTGACCAGAGTCCACTGACCAGAGTCCACAGACCAGATCCACAGACCAGAGTCCACTTACCAGAGTCCACTGACCAGAGTCCACTGACCAGAGTCCACAGACCAGATCCACAGACCAGAGTCCACTGACCAGAGTCCACAGACCAGATCCACAGACCAGGGACCAAAAGCCCGGAGTCCACAAACGACAGTTCACAGCCCAGAGCCCACACACCAGAATCCAAAGCCCGGAGAACGCAGTCGACAAACCAGAGCCCACAGCCGAAAATCTTCGCCTCGGACCCACCTCCGGGAAGGCGACGAACTCGTTCCATCCATGCAAATGGCCTCCTGTGGGGCGAAAAGTAATTAATGGCACAGCCTCGGAGCCGGCGTGACGTCATAACGTCGGTGTCGCTCTCGCTGTCGCTGTCGCTGTAGGCGTCGACGGCAACGTCCACGTCCACGTCGACGTCGACCTGTACGTCTAAGTCGGCGGAGTGATGGAATGAAAAATGAGAAAATGTCCATTAATATCCGCAACCCGAAAGCCCATCAAATGCACGCCGATATCCCTCGACTCGACTCGACTCGAGTCGCCTCCGCTCAGCTCGGCTGGGCTGGGCGGGATTCGAGCGGAGGGCACGGCAAGGGACGAGAGGGGACAGAAGAATCAATTAAGCTAATTATTGCAAGAACCCTAATGGACTGAAAGGGTAATGCGGCATAAAGGATCACAAATAGCAGAAACATCATCTCGCATGTAAACACACACACCCACCCATACACACACACACACACACACGCGAGCGGCTCGGCCCCGACTCCTCGTTCGATACTGATTCCGGCTGTGATTCGGATTCTGGCCACGGCAGCACGTGTTCATCATGTTCACCGCAAATGGCCTAATAGGCCGACAGAGCGACCGCCGACCGCCACCGGCCCGGCGACGACGACGACGACGACGACGACTCCATCCAGTCGAGAGCAAATCCTTTTAGCCCAAATGCGCTTGCGACTGGCGTGAGCCAGCCGTGCGAGAGCCACCGGAGTCCCTCGAACGCCCTCGAGCGCTGCCTCGGAGCGGCCCCGAGGGTCGGGAGGGATTTCAATCAATTTCATAACTCACAATCGGACTAAGTAACCGCATCCGTATCCGCATCCGCATCAGTAGTTGTAGTTGTAGTTGTAGTTGTAGTGCCAGTTGTAGATGTGCTTCAGATGTAGTTGTATCTGTGGCTGTATCTGCGTCTGTCCGCCCCACATCCGCAGCCACTTTGTGTGCGGCCTTCGTCTGTCTGTCTGTCGGTCTGTCTGTCTGTCGTCCTGTCGCCCGTCCCTTCTGTAGTCGTGGTGTCCTGGTCCTTCGTCCTCGGTTCGCTCAACCATTTTTCATCCTGACAAAGGTCTCGAGGTGGGTTTTAACTTTACCACCAACCTGGCACAGCTCAGCTCAGCGGGAAACCCCGGTGGACGGTGGGGGCGCAGGCGAAATTGAAAGCCGAGCGCAGGAAGCCGGCGAGGACGGCGAACCAACGGAACCCCCAGAACCTCCAGAGCCCCTGAACCACCGAACCCGCGGAACCCCCTGAACCCCTGAACCCGCCGACCCGAGCCGAGCCGAGCCGCAGAATTGACCACTGGACATAATTTCAATGATCTCTTCAAGAACCCACGTAACACGAGGCTTCCGATAGGCCCAGAACTGGACCCCGACGCACTCCGACCTCTGTCTGTCTTTCTGTTTGGCTGTCTCGCAGCCTCGCAGTCTAACTGTCTCTTTCTCTGCCCCTCTGTCAGTTTCACTCTAGGTCTGTCCCTCCGTGTGTCTGTCTGTCTGGGTCTGCCTGGCCCACCCCCGTCTCGAGTCATTTGTCCCAGAACGCTGTTCAGCTTCCGACCTGCGGTTCAGGACGTTTGCGGTTTCATCCGCAGCTCCGCAGCTCGAGGAATGGGGAGGGAGTGGGGAAGCGGGGCGCGAAGACGAAGACGAGGTCGAGGATGAGGTCGAGGATGAGGATGAGCCGGGCCCAAGAAAAGGGACCACGAAGGACACTTTGGACGCCGAACAAAGGACACGACACTAAAGTTTCGCAAACAAAGTTCAAAGGATTATTTAAATATTCCCTTCCAGCCAACTGACTATTGTGTTTTGCCGGCGAGCCCCCGGTCCCGAGCCCCGCGCCGACTGCCACCAATAATTTATATCCATGAATACAAGGGTCGACGTGCCACATGCCCACCTATTGATCGCCGGCGGCCGGAGGGGGCGGGACGACGGGCGACGGGAGATGAAGATTTATCCGCACCCCCCAACCCCACACAACCCCCACCCGCCTCAGTCATGCATGCAGTGAACCACACGATGCCGCAATTTGCAGCGAAAACAGAGACAGAGGGAGAGAGACAGCGACAGAAACCCAACCAGAGGTCCCTTCGGCGGAGGGGAGGTGGAGGAGGTGGCGACGGGACCCACCTTTGCTATTGACATAACTTCCACTTTCACTTTGATTGTTTCCCCTTCCTTTCACTGACTGCGACTCCCTCCCTCCCACATCCTTTGCCAGACTCCTTCCCGGAACTTTCCCTTTCTTTTCCAACCCCCTCCCTCACTCGTGCTCATCCCTTCCCTCCCTAACCCTTGCCGGACGATCGAAAATAACTCCGCGGTGGCCGTGCCGTGACGAAGCAGGCCAAACGGAGTCCGTCCGATCCGAACGTAACGCATTTCGTAATTGGGCACGGCTGCATCGGCCCTGGAGCAGAGCCAGGGAGCAAAAATAACCACGTGCGAGGGTCGGTCCAAATCCGAACTGATGGCTCCCGAACACGAAGTTGGGTCTTAAGCCAATTTCGAGTGCTAAATATAGTGTTTCTGGTGTTTGGTCACCTGTTGACCACACGTCACGGTGGCGCGCATCAGCAGCGCCAGCCATGGACGGCAGACAGATGGACGGACAGATGGACGGACGGATGGACGGACGGATGGCAAACGAAGGGGATGACAAACTGACATGCGAAATCTTTGACACAAATCCGCGAGCCAAACAATTGCCACCGGATGCCGCCGCGGCCACGGACCGAACCGGACCGGACCGGAGCATGTGCTGCGGACGCCACACACGCGCGCCCAGCCACGCCCCCCTCTACGACCCTTCGCCCCCCGTAGGCCGGGTTCTCGGGGCCACCACTCGCTATTCACGCAATCGAGTGAACGGGGCTCGGCGGTCGTGGGGCGCACAGCGCACGATCGCCAACCAACCAGCGACACGGACAGACGGACGGACGGACGGACGCCCAGTCGAAGGCGTCCCGGCTGGCCCGCGTTTGATGCCGCGGGAACCACCAGAATAGACACGACTTCTTCCCTAATTAATACTTCCGCATTAGGAGGATGCCTCGTGCCCCATGTCGTGGCTCCCTTGGCCCAGCCGCCGCCGCCGATCCAATCAGACTCGGATTTCCATCCGCCATCGGCTGGGACGAAAATAGAACCCGGGGTCTCGGGGCGTCCTGCGGAGCAACTTTTCAGTGCAAAGTCCTGGAGGACAAAATATTTAGAGAGAGGGCAGGACGTCCTTTGTTCGGTTTGGCTCAGATTTGGGGAGGGAACGACAATGGAAGGCCACGTGACTGCGAGCACTTCGGCGGGCTTACACGGACTCTCCACGCATCTCTCCAAGCCACCCCTCTCTCTCTCCCCCCCCCCCTACCCATCTCCCTCTCCATCGGGGCCCCTCCCGCGGGACAAAAGCGAGGGGACGAGGGGACGACGGCGCGTTGGGCCATGTAGCGTCAAGAAGCGTTAAAACGCGTCTAAATGAGTTCTCGGCCCGGCCGACGGAGTCCAGGGGCGCGGGATAAGGGGCAAGAGGCGGTAGGCGGGCGACCAGAGGCAAGTGGCGAGAGACAAGAGCCAAGAGAAGGCCAAGTGGGAACGTTGCCAGCGGGCCGGACCGACAACAGCGACGAAGACACATCGGCCGGCGCGACGACACTTGACAAAACACCGACTAATAATTCCGTCGCCCCGCCGAGATTCTGAAATTCCATTGGTGCGGCCGTCGAAAGAAGCCGCCGTCCATGTGTCGGCGCGGCTGTCCCAGGGCCGGGGGCCCGGCGTCGCGGGTCCCCATCGTGAGGACGTGACGGAGTGAGTCGAGAACCAGAAATTTCAACACCAGAAATTTCAGCACCGGAAATGAATTAATTCAATCAAATTGAATTGCAGGACTCGAGCGACCTCGAGGGACCTCGAGGACCCCCAGCTGCCCCCCCTTACCTCGATTCAAATTCCGACACTAAGTCGCTTCCGTCGCTTTCCAGTCGCCCCCGGTCACGGATGGCGCCCTCGAACTGACTGAAATTGATTTTGAGTCCTGCGATGTCGCTCGACGTTCCGGCTCCGACTCCGTCACTCTCGCGACTCGCCCCGCTGATTGCGAGCGACGTCGATTTTGAGGGCTTGTCGCGGCTGATTAGCGTGTCTGGGAGGAGATGCTGAGGGGAGGAGGCGGGGGCGAGTGCGAGTGCGGCCCGGGGCAACGCGAGACGCACGGCCGAGACAGGTGTCGGCCGCACTCCACGTCACGGATTCGACCCGAGGATCCCGGGTGCCGTCAGCACCACGAACCGAGGGCCAAGGAGTCAGGGAGCCACGGACTCGAAGAGCGAGGAACTGCACTTGCAGCCGCGGCATCACGGCAGGCAGACAGACAGGCGATTAACATTTTAATGGCCGCAGGAGGCTCGGGTCAGAAGGAGGAGCCGGCGCGAGGTCGACGACGAGGACGAGGACAAGGAGGAGGCGGGTCAGAGGGGAGAAGTCAGGGCAAGGAAGTGGATTCCGGATCACGACGAGTCAGGGCCTGGGAGCGTCAGAATGAGGGGTGGCAGGGCCGAGATCCGGATGATTCAGGTTTATCAGGAGGCCCTACGGGTCGAGTCCCCCCATGACCACATTAGATTCACTCACGGCCACCCCACGCCGTCACCGTCAGCGTCACCGCCATCACCGTCTTCGCCGACGCAGCCCGCAAATCCTTCGTGACAAATCCGAGAATGATCGCCCACCTTCCTTGCGCAGACGAAGCCAAGGGAAGCCAGCGGTGGGTCGAGATGAGGAGAGAAGGCAAGGAAGCCGACGAGGACGAAGAGGACGTTGAAGAACAGACGACGACGAAGACGATGGCGGACGAGGACGAGGGCGGAGGCCGGCCGTCGACGAAAGGCGTCGAAGGACGGACGACGGAGCGTTGGTCGGAGTCAGAGCGGATCGCCGAAACATGTGCAGACAGGCACGGCCATCAATTTGGCACGTTGGATCCTCTCGGAGTCAATATTATTTATGTACGAGGCAATAAAAGTGGGCTCTGCACTTGTTGATCCCTTGCGCAAGCAGTTATTATCGCGCTTTCGCTCCCTGAGCTCCTCCACACGAGGCGGCCGTCGGCGGATCGGGCTCCCTTGGACTGCTTTCGTTTTTTCTTCTGCTCCCGCCACCCGTGGTGGCGCCCACGGGTGGCGTCGATGGTTGGAGGAAGCGGAAATTGAAAAGTTATAGATTGGCAATGGCTTAGAGCCCGGCATTGAATGGCATCCGGCGAGCACGTAATCCTTGCAATTGCGCCCTCTCCTCGTGCACTCGGGGCACGGGCAGCATCCATCGTCGGGGCGCCGGCTCCAGGCCACTTGGACGGCAAGTGCGGCCCACACGTCTCGGCTTCATCGTCGTCGACATCGACATCGACATCGTCCTCGCCATCGCCATCGCCATCGCCATCGGACCCGCTCGACCTGCTCACGCAAATCTCTAATCCCTCGAATGTATGACAACATTTGCGGAAATTACTTTTGCCATATGGAGCCGGTCGCTCGAGAGTTGGGGTTGGGCGTTGAAGGCTGGTTGTGAGGCCGCCATTTGGCCCATTTGGTGGCCCATTCGTTTCCGAACACCGTCGTTCGCTCGCTCGCTCGGTCGGTGGGTCGGTCGGTTGGTTCGGGGCGAACGGAAAGCAATCCAGTGGCCATAATTCACCGGATCGAGGGGGCCACGTGAAGAGCGCCGGCCGCTCCGTCATTAACCGGGAGCTGCTCGGAGCTCCAGCCCAGACTCCGCCGGCCGACCGGCAAACAAATGACTAGCGCTTCGCCCTTTTCGCTCACGACCAGGAACAAGTGTAATTATGCAGACGCCCCCTGACGAGGGCCGAGACTTGCCGACGTCTGCCAGGGGCTGTGGTGGCACAGGGGGTGAGGTGGGTCGCCAGGTGGAGCCCGGTTCGATCTGCTCGACACCTGCGACGAGGGCGAAATTAAATTATTTTGCCAGCTCCGACGCCGCAGCCCGCACTTGGCGAAGGCCCGGGACTCGAGCGCCCAGACTCGAGACTCGAGACCAAATGAATTCCATTTCAGTCGAAATATGGAAACGGAAAACGACCCACTTAAGGGGAGGTCAGACGCATGTGTGTTGGTGTGTTCGTGTCTGTGTGTGTGTGAGGGGCGCCTTCACACTCGAGCACATTTGCACAATCGGAACCGGAAGCACGAGCAACAGAAACAAACACGAAAAATTAAACGAAACAGGACGAGAGACGGGATCGAGACGAAATGAATTGGAATGGAATGGAATGAGAGCGAAACAGAGAGGCAAACGTAACGAAACCTCTGATAAATGACCCTGAAGCACCTTCTCGCACCAACCCCGACCCCCGACCCCCCGACCCGGCCCCACTTCATATAAATTGAGAGCAATTTATCATACGTAGATCCGGAGCAGAGAACACGTCGACACGGCAGCGGGCCCAGGAGGGGACCCCGCCGACTCTGGACCTGAACGTGAACCTGGAAACTGGCCCTGAAGCTGCCCCTGAACCTGGCCCTGCTCCCGCTACCGCTCCCGAGTCCGAGTCCGAACCTGAACCTGAACCGCAAAACGTTGCTTAATTTCATGAGAATCATCTCCTCGGCCCGGGGGGTCCTCGTGGGGCTCCGTCGGGCGTCGGGCGTCGGACGAGCCCCGGCACCTGAACTGACGCGGCAAAATGAGGACACGGACACGGACACGGACTCGGGGAGCTGCCGGCATTGATTCGCGGCCCCTCGGCCACGGAATTAAAGTCAGGTGCGGTGCTCAGGTGGATGATAAATCCGAAAAAATTCCAATTACCGCGTGCAGCTCGTCGCTGTGGGGGGTGGAGGAGGGGAAGCCGGGGAGGTCGTCGCGAAGGACGAGGGCCTGAGGGGGGTCCTGAGGGGGCCCGAGGAGGCCCTGGGAAAGCCTCAGGAGTCGACGGAATCTCACAAGGGTCCTCCGAATCCGCTTCCACTGGACGCCTCTCGCCCCAACTCGACTGGACTCGACTCGACTCGAGGTCCGTGGCGTCTCCCGGGTCTCGGTGGCTCCAGCTCGCGAGCAAAGCACTGCAAAACCGGGTCCTGGAAGCCACCCAAGGCCACCCCATCGAGCCATTACCGGAGTTGTTTGTTATCGCTCGATAAGGAGCGCCTCAATTGCTGATCGCTGTGGCCGGGCCAGGCCAGGCCAAGAGTCGCTCCGGGAAGCCGGGCTGGGATGTCGCTCTGGTGGCAGCAGCGCCGACGGCTCTGGCTCTCGCTCTCGCTCTCGCTCTGTCCCCGACGCCAGTTGGCACTGGTGGCGCTCAGACCACGCTCGAGCTCCCAGCTGGAGCACACGCTGGGCCCGAGGCATACGTGCCATACAATTAGCGATAAAGTTGCTCCTAATCTCGACGCAGCCACCACGGGGCGCGCTGCCAAGCCGGAGGCAGGGCGAGGCGAGGCGAGAGCGAAGCAACACCCGCAACAAATTAGCCCAGTGCAGTCGCCGAAGCGCCAGCCGAGCCGGAGTGGGCGGGGCTCCGTCGCCTGCCCGCGCCAAATCGCTGTCGCCCCTTAACGAGCCAGTTGTCAATAAAAGGGATCGTGGATCGCACTGCGCAATTTGCAGACGCCCCACGTCCCGACTCGTCTCGTCTCGTCCGTCTCGTCTCTGTCGTCCGTCTCGTCTCTGTCGCGTCTGTCGCCTCTGAAACCGCCGGCTTCCGCATGGGAGAGGTCGAGTTCAGGCCTGCGGCGGCAGGAGCCGGAATTTCATTTGCGGCCAAGCTGCAATTTGGATGTGTCTTTATCTGTTGCCACGATGCCATCCTTGTTGTGTCCCCCACTTGTGTCGATTCCCTCGGTTGCCCTCGGCTGTGTCGGATGCCAATATGGTTGCGAAAATCTCTTGGTACGCGTCCAATGTTGTTGTCGTTATTGTTTTCATTGCGCCTGTGTTGTCTCTTTGACCGCAAAATGATTCATTATCGTGTTGCACTGGATGCTGTTTTGCTAATGGCCCCCAGCGCTGCCGTCTGGGGCTGCGGTCGGCAGCTGTTGTTGTTGTTGTTATTGTTGTTGATCGCCTCTCCCCTCCACCGCCGCCACCCAGTCACCAAAGCAAACGAAACCAAACCCGGCCAAGTCAGTCCCATATCGAATCACTCGGGAGCCCACTCGGGACACTTGCAACTGATGATCGCAATTATTACAAAGCGTTGCAATTATTTATGGAGCCACGGCTTGCCAAATTCCCTCCTTCCGGCCGGCGTCCAGGGTCCAGTCCAGCGCCAGCGCCAGCGCCAGCCGGGTGGGAACCGGGCCAACGCCGCGACCGGTCCACCTGAATCGACCCCCTCATTAGACATTCATTCGCACGGCGCTGCCAACGAGGCGTCCGGCGACAACACATCGCCGGCCGCCAGCCGCCGGCTAATTGCGAGGACGCAGCTCGTGGCGCCACCGCCGCGATGGCCTGGCGTCGCCAACCCCGTCGCGCCACTCCTCAAATGGCCAACGGTCGCTCTTTATCTGTCCTCCAGCCTACAGCCCACAGCCTCCAGCCTTTGTCGGCCGTTCCTTTCAACTTCCCTCCAACTTCCCTCGTCCGGGCGTCCGGGGTCGGGCGGGCCAAACAATGGAATCGAAAGTTGAAAGTGAAAAGCTAGATTTGTTACGCACTGATACTCCCGTGAGCATTTTAATTACCCCGAAAAACTTTTAATATGCAAGAATAACTCAGTGGCGACGACGGTGGCGGTGAAGGTGACGGTGGCGGGGACTCCGCGGTCCGGACCCGAACCCGGACCCGGACCCCGGCAATAATTCACTCGGGCAACGCCGTCGCCGCCCGCCGCCCGCCACCTGCTCCTGCTCCTCCTCCCGACCGCCGGACGGTCGCCCGGGACGGAGCGAAGCGGATCGGACGGAGACGGCGTCGGTCTATTTTCGGAGTCCTCCTCCATTCAGAACTTCAACTCAAGTGGATCCGAAGAAGTTTCCTCTCTCTCTCTCTCTCTCGAAAATAATTCATTTCGCAGTCCGCACGCGGCCGGCGCTGGCGTCGGGAGCTCGGGGGACGCCACGCGGGGAAGTTCGCGCAGCTCCGACGGTCCGACCCTTGGTTTCACCGGGCCCTCGTCGCGCCTTCTCCGGACCTCGACCAGCAACGGCGCCAATTACCGTCGCCCACCTACACGAGCCGCTGCACCGGCACCGGCACCAGCCCCAGTTTGTCGCGGTCCCCAGCCCCAGTTAGGACGCGAGCCGCGCCGCGCCGAGATGACCATGGAGTCAGAGAGGGATGAGAGGGCAAGGGGAATCGGGTAGAGGTGGAGGTGGAGGAGAGTGGGAGGCAAAACCGGAGCAGTCGTCGTGGACCCGTCAGTCAATCGTCGTCGCGCTGGCCTCGCACGCCGTCGCCACGGCCCGGCGAGCAAATTGCGAGCATTTGAGCAAAAGTGTCGCCGTCTGTCTGTCCGTCCATCCGTGCCAGGCTGATCTTCGAGGGCGGCCCCACCGACGGCGCCCCTGCCGGACGATTCCATGAACGCCGCGAAGTCCACTGAGTTGCGATGCCGCTGCAAGGGGTTCAAGATCGGCCGCCTAATGGCGAATGCGATGTTTTTAATGGCGAATGCGACGTCTCTAATCGAATGCGACGATGAGCGCCAACGTGTCTCCGGCCGGCCGACGCCGACGCCGACGCCGACGCCGACGCGACTTGGTCGTGGGCGGCACCGAATTCGACGGCATCGAGTCCGACGGCGGTCACGTTGGCGACTCGGCCGCCGACATAAAAAGTCCATTTAACTCGTTCAGCAACCGCCGCCCTTTCCTTCCCCCCCTGGACCAGCCAGATGTGCCGTCGAGGGGCGGACGAAATCTCTGTCTGTGTCTGTCTCTGTGTCTGTGTCTCCGACTCTGTCTGGGGCCAGCTGACGAGGCGTGGGCGTGGGAACGGGAACGAGAGCGAGGGCGAGGGCTCCATTTTACAGCCAATAAAACGTGAATTCGTCTGCGTCCGCCGCGGCGCCAGGAGGCGCGATGAAGTCGTCAGTCGAGGCGATGCCGACTTCTCCTGCTCCCGGACCGGGGCCGCGGCCGGGTCCGGTGTCCACAGTCGTCGAAGAGCCTTTGTGTGGGACTCTCCGGGAGTCTCCGGACTCGATGACGGCCGAGGACACGGTCGACGACACGCGGTCGCCCACTGGAGGGCGAGTCGGCCGAGTCAATAACGCGGCCAGATGCGGTCCACGGACACGGAACGGGGACAAAACAGACGCAAACACGGCGATTACGACGTGGGGGCCTCTTGAAGCGGTGCCAACATCTGCATCGTCGTCATCGTCGTCGCCGGCGATTGGGGGCGGCTTAAAAGGCTCGAACCGGCTCTCGAAATGACAGCCTTCGACGGGAGTCGACGGGAGTCGACTGGAGTGGAAAGAGAGGAACGGAATGGGTTTATCATTATGGGACAAAGTGGTGGCCATAAACATGACTGCAGCGGATGCAACCGAAACCAAGCGAAACCCACTTTCGGCCAAGACGGTGGAAGGTGGAAGGTGGGCCCGGAACGAGTGCCCTGTGATCAATTGCAGTCGACTTCCGCATGTCAATTGCCAGCCAGCCAGCCAGCCAGCCAGCCAGCCAGCCAGCCAGCCAGCAATTGAGCCAACGGTGCGTAACCTTTCGACAACTGCGGCTGCGGCCAAATGGCTTCCCATATGCAAATTACCGTCTTCGGCCGCGTGGCCGCGATGCTCAGCATTCATGGCGACCGGACAAAAACGAGCCACGCGACTGCCAACAGCTTTGGACCTCTCTCATTCTCATTCTCATCCGATTGCAGCCAAAGAGACTCTAATAATCGACTCCGTAAAAGGTTAGCTGGTTAGCTCCGGAAGCCTCAAATGCCCTTCCCTCCATCAGCCCCCACCCTCGCCTACTCCCACTCGATTAGACGATTACGACGCCCTCGAGCCAGCCGAGGTGCCAGCCAGACTCGGTTCTCTCTGCCTCGGCTGCCGTTCGGGAGACGGGGTTTTTGAATTGCTAATCTCAGGATCCAGCGTAAATAAATTAGAGCACGGTAAACAACACGGTCGAGTCGAGACGTTGCGACCGAATGAAGCGGAAATCCACGCCCATCATGAATGATTGCGAGGCGAAAACAGTTTCGGAATCCACTTTGTCGAGACCGATTTGCATACGTGGCTCCAGCGGCTCCATTCGTGGAGTGTGTTTGGAAACTGACGACAACAAGCGGAGTCAGTCGGGGTGATGAGGGCGATGAGGCGATGAGGCGATGGAGGGTCGGGGTTGGGGGTTCGGCGGTCCGCTTCTAATCAACGATCCATTTGTGAGAACTAGCGCTTGAAATTGTTCTCGGCCTCACCCTTTGAGACCTTTGAGAACCTCGAGAAGATGAGAATCAGGGGTTTGGCGGGTTCTCTGCCATACCTCGAGAGTTCTCGTCATGGAAACTTCTCCTGAAGACTTCTCTTTTCTTCCTCGACTCTCCTTCTACAGTTCTCGAGACCCCGAAACGAGACTACTCTCCCTCGAAACTTCTTCTCTCTTCTCTTTCACGAGGTTTTTCATCTACTCATCGAGTCTCATTCTCTTGCTCGAGACTTCTTCTATTCCTCTAGACCTAGGCTCTTCTAATCCTAGGGACTTCTGTTCCTCAAGACTTCTGGCTCTTCCGTTCCTCGGGACTTCTCATCTCTTACTCGAGCCTGCTTCTCTTCTTCGATCGTTTTTTCTCTCCACGAGACTTCTCTCTTCCTCAAGACTTCTCTTCTATTTCTACTTTTACTCCTTCTACATTTCACGAGACTTCGCTTCTGTTTCCCGAGACCCCGAAACTTCTCGTCCTCGAGACTTCTTCGCCATTTCTTGAGGCTTCTCTTCCCTTCCCCGAGACTTCTTCTATTCCTCGAAACTTCTCTTGTCTCCCATTTCCACTCGAGACCCTGGTAAACTCCATGCTTTGTGCATACTTTCTCCAGCCGACTATAAAACTACGAACGTGCACAGGACGCACTCGGAATTTTAAGGACAAAACCCAGCTCCTCCTCCGCCCCCTGCTCCATCGCGCCACTCGCGGATTTTCCGTTCAACTGAACTGCTGTGGCACATAAAAGGAGAGATGAAAGGAAGGTAGGATGGCAGGAGGGCCAGACAAAGGCGGAGGACCGCGTGTCCCGCACACGCGAAAATGGAAAAATAAATAAATTTCCAATGCAATGCCTGCGTTTAAGGAGGCCTCCCACCATGCGTGGCCCACGAGGCACAGCGGGGAGCTCGAAAGGGATCCGAAATCGCGGCGAAGTGAGCTCCAAACACACACGGACACCAGCGCCCACCCACACACACACAATCACGCGGCCACTTCAACAGGAAGGATGGACGAACGAAAGGGTTTCAGCCGGGATGACGGACCGGAAGTGAGTAAAAAAATTGCCGAGTCGTGGCGATGAAGATGAGAATTTCGGGCCATATTTAGAAGGCTTTCGTGGGGTACCAGAAGGGCCTGCTTTTAGTAACAAAAGGACCTACTCTTAGTAACAAACGGACCTACTTTTAGTAACAAAAGAACCTACTCTTAGGCCTACTTTTAGTAGCAAACGTTCCACCTCATTATAGTACCAGAAGTGCCTACTTTTAGTTCGAAAAGTGCCTTCTTTTAGTACTAAAAATACCAACATTTGTTGCCAAAATACCCAAAATGCCTGTGGTTGCTTCGAAAGACTTCGAGTTAGCTACAAATTTGCAGCTTCCTTGGCCAGAGGTTGGTTACAAATCCATAAATAAGCGTGATGCTTCCTTGGGCCTCTTCGGCCCAATCGCCGACACCCACTTGGGATTCTATCTCCATCTCCAGCTCCATCTATATCGGCTGACACACGGCAGACGGAAAAACTTTCGGCTGACTTATTGTCTTCTTCATCTTCTTTGTTGTTTTTGTTTTTTTCTTTTCCGATTTTGCCGATTTATCCTGGGCATATCAAATGCCAGGACATCCATCGTTGCGGACGTAATAAGTTTTTAGTTCTGCGTGGCACAGCAAATAATGACACGGAGATTGAACCGCGGCCAAGACCGTAATGTGCAACTGCAGCAGTCGTCGTTGCGCCCAACTTGGCCGTCTTGACTAAATTTTTTTTTTTCTTTGTTTTTTTTGCTGGTCTCGGCCCTTGCGAGTTCCGTAAACAACGAAAAACCTCCGCCGTGGAGCGTGTTTGTTGTCTGGGCTACCGGGATTACGGGCCCGTCATCCGTTGAGGACTCCGTCGATGGCTCCGGTGATCCGACGATTGAACAAAAAATTAGAAAAATAAAATTTTTCCCAAAACCTCCTCCCTAATAACCATGGAGAGCATTGAGCATGGCAGAGAATCCAGCAAGAGTTGGAAGAGATTTGACCATGGTAGTGGAAAATACTCAAAGTCGAAGTCGAAGAACAGTCGAAGCTTCGAAGGAACGACTTACCGCGATTAACCAGAATTTACCACCTCGTATTTCTAACCTTCAGTGGAAAAGAGAGAAGGAAATAGAGAGAGAGCGAGAGAGAGAAAGGAAGAGAGCGTGCCGGAATTTGCGAGCTTTCGAATGCGCCTCTGGTGTTGCTTTTGGCAACCAAAGTCCCATTCATAAATTGTCTCGAGAGCTTGCGGCCCTTACCTTGAGCCCGGCGCATTTATGAATGAAAAGCTCGCGTGGACTTTGGCGAGAGAGCGAGGGCGAACGAGAGCTTTGAAAGCACTCTCTTGCACTCGCCGAACAACAGAACTGCAACAGTGGAGAGAGCGGCTGAGAGCTCTGCAGAGTGGAGATCTACAGAGAGAGCGAGTTGCAACGAGAGAGCGAGTGACCAAGAGTGAGAGAGAACGGGAGAGAGCGAGGAGCCCGACTCCGCTCGCTGACGACGAATGCACGTGTCACGTGCATCCTCGCTTATTATCCGTATGGCAAATGACGCCGCCGCAGGATTCGCAGTCACCGCCGTCGTCGTCGTCGCCGTTGCCATCGCCGTTGCCGTTGCCGCTGCCGTCGTCTACGCGCAACGAGGCGACCCGAAGCGACGCGACCCGACTCAACCCGACTCGATCCGACACACACGACTGCTTCCGGCGGTGAGGAAAAACAGCAACAACAACAGTGCGGCTGCAGAAAGAGGAACCGAACCTCTCGCGGAGCTGGTCCAGGAACGAGGAACCAGGGCAAGAGTTCGCACGCACGCAACTGCTGGCATGTGTAAACAAAGCAAAACCCATTAGCGTCCGAGTGACGTGTCGTCGGCGTTCGGTGGTCGTCGTCCGTCGTCGGTCGTCTGTTGTCGTTCGTCCGCCAGCCGCAGCTCGCGGTGCGCGTGGATCGGAGCGGAAGGAAGTGCAACGTGCTGTTTTGAGTCAGCCGAGTTCGTGAACTCCTCCTCCGCCGGCTTTCAATGACACTAGCACCGATACGCAAATGACACTCGAAGCGACTCGGCTCGACTCGGGTCGACCCGGCCCGACTCGACTCGGCTCGGCTCGACTTGGGTGACCCAATTTGCAAGGGCTGCAGACGGCGTGCAAAACGACCGACCGACGACAGACGACGACCGACGACAGACGACGACCGACGATGGCGGGTTCATGCGGGTCATGTCTGGCGCCTTGTGTGTGTGTGGGGGAGAAAGAGATGGAGCATAAGGTGACCCTCCTCGAAAGTCGAGCCCCGCTTGCATAACGGTTCAATCGATTTGGAGCCGCCATCGGGCGGGATCCATCAGCAACCAACCAACCAACCAACCAACAACCACGAACCATCCCGTCGGCCGTGCAATCGCGGGGCAATCGTTCGGCGTGTGCCACGTTGCACGTTGCAACTTGCAACGCTCTAGACAAAAGATTGCACCGGAAGATTGCTGTAAATTCATCGTTATTGCGGAAGCTAGCTCAGCACAACAACAACCACAACCACCGACAATCGGCAGTAACAACAAGAGGAGCGCCAGCAGAACATAACAGCAGAGCAACAACAACAACGAGGGGAAAAAATAGCAACACCAACAACAATAGGCAGTTATAACAACCAAAGAAGCCGAAGACAATGGAACGCGGCCTGGGAGCGCACTCGTTACAGCGAGCAGACGGCATGTCACCCACATAGCGAGGTCGTCGGGAGCGAGCGACCGAGCGAGGACGGAAGGGGACGGCGACGTCGACGGGGCCGGGGCCGGTCTGTAAATATTGGATTCGGACACCTCCTCGAGCGCGCCGATCCTGGGCGAGCGAAAGAGAGCACTGGAGCTGTCGGCCCTGCAGCGAAGCTTCCACACTCGGCGCGCGACGAGAGTGGCCGACCCGACGAAACGAAACGAGAGGAGACGAGGCGAAACACGACACGACACGAAGCAGCAGGCGACGTCGGTGGGTCGGGCCGGGTCGGTCCGGGAGAACGACGGAGGTATTTCAGTAGCTGGTTTCCGGGCGCCCGGACAACATGCTTGGCATTGCAGCACGCGACGACGCCGCCGCCGCCGCCGGGTGGTGGTCGAGGCCGGAGTCGGTCGCAATAACATGTGACTTTTAAGCGAAGCCCCTGCAGTGTCCCAGCGGCTGCTCCGACTGCGTCAAGTGGGAGGCAAAATGGTTGCCAAAAAACAACAAAAAAGCGAAAACAAAGGAAGCACCGCGATCCCAAAAATTAAGATAAACGACTGAAGGACCGGGCGACGAAGTCCACGAAGGCGACGAACCCAAGAACGAAAGCAACAAAACTTCCGCAAAAATGCTCAAGAATACTCCATGCATAGTTCTGTCATTCCAGGGTTCTGTTTTTCCCTTCTTTTTGCCCCCGTTTAACACAATTTTTACGTCGGTGTTAACACCGGCACTTTCTTCTTAATGTAACTAATTGCGCAATATCCACCTTGTTCGCCTTAATTGCACTGGGCTTAGGTCGTTTTCACGTGGTTTCGCTCGGACTCCCAGAAATCCATGCGGTGGACAAAATTACACCAGACGTAACAAAGTAAACAACTTATGCGGGAATCATTGTGAACTGTGGAGGACGAGGAGGAGGAAGAGGAAGAGGAAGAGAGCTGTGCACCACTCATGTGGCAACATCGCCAATACAATCCTCAAGTGGACAGACAAACATAGAAACAGACACACGCACACACACACACACACGAATCCGAGTTCACGTGACGTCTGGTCTGGATTCCTCCGCTTCCGTCTCGTCTCGTGGCGTCCCGTCTCATTCGGGTCGGGTCGGGTCGGTTCGGCTTCGTCTGGTTGACCTATCTCCACACACATTGAGTTTATCACTTGGTTTGGCCGCAGAACCCAAACAACGCGCCGCACCCGGCCCGAACTTGGCTGCTCTTCGCAGACACAGCCACCGACGGAGACAGCTGACTAGCGGCATCTCTTCCTCTTCGTTCGCCCTGCCCAGACGTTATGGATTCCATGGAAATGTAATGATGATCAGAAAATGAGTATGAATCCCATCGAATTAATGTGCACACACATAGAAATGATGAAGTTGTCCCACAATTGAGGGAGTTTTTTTTTGTTTTTGTATTTTCTATAATCCTCAGACTAATGTCTTATCGTTCTGCTCCACACAGTGTTGTTTCTTTTCCTTTCTTCTCTTGCCCGTTTCCCGCCGCCCAGTCGAACAAAGGACGTGGTAGCCGGGGAGACGAGGTTTGTTCGTTCCCTCTCCCTCTCGCCAGCTTGTAGACAACACTTCAGTGCTGCTGATGCGACGAAGTTACTCCAAGTACCATTCGAGCAGAATCGATGTCCTCGACTGACTTCGAGGCAGTTCAAAGCGAACAAAAAAAATCCGAACCCCAACCCGCATGGGTCGCCCCGGAAAATTATACAATCTTTGGCACGTAGTAGGCTCGGCCCCTAATGGGGCCGCCGTCAGCATAAGGACCTCGTCCTGCTGATCGATCACACGAGGGTCAATTGAAACCTCCTCAATGGTCGCACTACAAACAAAAACAAAAAAACAAGAATCAACTGCTAATAAATGTAGTTAATGCAAAGTGAGAGACCGATGTACCCAAGGGACGTGTCCATGTCCATGTCTGATGTCGTCTGGTGTTTTACACACGTTGTGATTTCATTATACCGAGGAACCCTTTGGGGCGGCAACGCGGAAGTTGTTCGAATGTGCTGCCCATGACGCAACAGCAACAACAACAACGAGAGCAATAACGACAGCAACGAAATCCAATGTGCAGTGTGCTTCCAGGACACCCGGCCGGGACACAAGAATTCTTGCAAATTGTGTAAGTGCTGTCGTCTGCAGTTTCTGATAATAAAGCCGAGGTTTTTGCGCGAGGCCGTTGCCCCAGACCCCAGCCCCCAGACCACAGCCCAACTCCGAAGTCCAGGCCGCCCCGACCTTTGTTGTGCAGTCGAATTTTACGGCCCCATTGCCCAGATTCATGGCTCGCCTACCCGTTGGAACTCAACTCGTGCACCCTATACTGCTGCTGTCCAATGCTATTTCCGACTTTCCATTCCATTTTACATCGAAATCTTTTGCAACGCAACGGATTCCAAAGGAAAAACACTCTGAAAGTTGCCATATTTATGAAAAACCAGCACAATCGAGGCGATTTACTCGAAGACCCAGCGACTCAGCGAGTCCTTCGAACCTGGTTCTTAAACGAGAGGTTAGGTTTCGTCTCGGTGAATCCTCTGCTTATCGGCGCAATGAGTTTTCGGGTCCTCGGGCTTGGGAAGAAATTTAATTTGTATCTTTCCTCACACTCATCGCCGGCGCTTTAAATTCAATTAGAACGCAGGCAGACGCCGTGAAGTGGGCGGGAGTGAGATCCCACGATGCCATCCACGGAGTCTGGCTGGCGAAACCCTTGCCGGGAGGCGGAGATGCGACGAGGCACGGGACGGCCCAGAGACACGAACGGAAGAAAGCAAAATGAAGTTTCCAGTTAGATTGTAAACAGGTCGTAAAAATTAATCAGGAAATCGAAGCGCCGACAGGAAACGTCGTGCAGACAGACAGTCGACAGACTGAAAGATAGACAGAGAGACAGTTGCCATCACGCTAGGGATAATTTCCCAATTATCGGCTCTAGCGAATATTGTCCTTCGTCCCATTCGTCACCCAGCGAGCCGGGGGCTGCGACTGGGCGGGAGCTGATACAATTAAGAGCGGGAGGAAATTGTAAAGCGCTTCGCAGATCCTTCGGTATTAGGGAGCTAAACCAAACTTAGCCTAAGGCTGAGTTTGTGTTGGGGCTCCAATAAAGGATTCGCAACTACGCAAGCCTTGGGTCGACATGAGACTATATGGGAAAATATTAGAACTATATGACAAAAAATATATACAAGGGCAATCACGATCTTTTTTCTAACTAATTGATATGAAATCGAAAGGAAATCGAAAATACCTGAAAGCCAAAGGTAGGAAGATGAAGTGTAGAGCACACTTCCAATAAATCTATAAGAAAAAGTATGAAAACTATTCTAATTGATATGAGATGGAAAGGAAATCGAAAACACCTGGAAGCCAAAATCCTATCTTTTGGATGATGAAGTTTAGAGTAAATTTTCAATATGTCTCTAAGAAAATGTGTGAAAACCTAGAGAATTATTCACGAATTATTCATATACTGGGCCGTCTAAGCAAACGAAGATATCGAGTTTCGCTATAGCCACCAACAAATGCTAAATACGCATTTGTGATTTTTAAAGTCTGCACATTACATGGGACACGTTTTCAAAAATAAATCTCCCAGAGTCAGAGCAATCGGGATGGATGGACGGATGGCACCAGGGTGCTCCATGTGAAGAGGAAGAGGAACCCCATTCAAGGGAACTAAAATAGATTTCCCATCCCAATTGAACAGTTCCTGCGACGGCCAAACGCAAATGTACATATATTTGTAGGTATCTAGATATACAATTACGGCCAGTGCTGCTGATAAGTGCTTCTGTCAGCGCTGGCATCGTCCAAAGCAGATCCAAGACAAACGCTAGTTGGACGAATCCTACGGCTCAATTGCCGACTTGTTGCATTTCAATTGGGAAAAGTCAAATTGCTGCAAAGACTCGGCAGAAACTAGGCAAGACTTTAATAGATGCAAAGAGCAATCGTAAATAGAATCAAAAGACTAGACAAATTTTTGATAGGATGTCAAGACTAGGCAAAACTTTGATAGAATCTAAAGACCAGGCAGAATCTAAAATCCAAACAAATCTTTGATAGAATTTAAAGACCGAGCAAATATTTGATAAGATGCTAAAGACCAAAGACAAAGCTAAACTTTGATACAATTTAAAGATTAGAGAAGATTTTGATATAATCTAAAAACTAGACAAATCTTTAATAGGATGTAAAGTCTAGATACGACTTGGATAAGATGTCAAGACGAGACAAAGCTTTGATGAGACCAAACTCAAAACAAATCTTTGATATAATCAAAAGACTAGACTAGGAAAATCATTGATCGATTCAAAAGAATAGGCGAAACTTTTATAGAGATTAAAAACTAGGCCAGACTTTGATAGAATCTAAAGGCAAAGTGGAACTTTAAGATGCACTAGTAAAACGTAGTAGGCGCAATAAAATCCATCAAAGATCATTTTGTAAACTACCCGATATTCTGCATCCATCCACCGCACAGAAATTGCCAGAACATGACACAGGAGGAGGAGGAGGTCGGCGAGGAACAAAAAAGCATCGGCCTGTAAGCAAACACTGTGCCATTAACAAGCTCGAGAATTACGGTAGAGCCACGACTACAGGGTGCTCGATAAAATCATCGTCAGCAGATTTCTCAAGTGAAACTTGTGTCATGTTCGAGTGCAGTCTCCCAGAAACCGGAACCGAGAACCCAGAGACAGAGGAGGAGGAGGACCGAGGGGTGGGCTGGGCGGTTGGAGGCCCACGATTGGGTATCGAAAGGGCTGGCCTGCATTTCATTAGCACGAGCAGCCACAAGTTTTGCCTCGCATGGCGTTTGAAGTGCAATCAAGGGGATCCCAACGATGTCGATGTCGTTGATGTCGCCGCAGAAAGTTGCTTCTTTCCCGACGCAGTTTCCTCATTAATCCCATGTCGTCGTCGCCCGTCATCGCCGACGAGCTTTCGGCCATCGGGGAAACCTGTTAGCTTCTCCGACCATGGGCTCGGGCGACAGATTCCGGCGGGTCCTGACGCGATCGAGACTCACATGGGAGGCACAAGTGCTGCAGTTCTGGCAAAGGGAAGTTAAGGCAAAGGGAACCGAATGCAGGAACCAACAGTTATACAACAAATTTTTGGCACAGCCACAGAATAACTACATAATATTCTCGCAAATAAGATGGGGAGAGAGAGAAAGAGAGGGGGACTGCGAAAGAAAAAGGGGGAAAGAGAGGGAGAGAGCGAGAACAGCCGGCGGTATTTTGGCTACTTGGCAAAAAGGTGGAGCCAAATGTTGTTGCCGAACATTACGACGACGACAAGCGTGCCTCGAGTGACGTCAGATCCAATTGCGACAAAGTACGTCTGTATAGCGCCAAATCGCCGTCCAATATCTCTCTATATATGTCTGTATATTTGTGCAAAACACACACACAAGCAGACGTCGACTAGAAATTAAAAAGATTGCGGATTGGGGGATTTTTTCCTGCCTCCAACCCTCTGATAATCGCTCATGTGCTTCTATTTCTCGATCTGTCGAAGCCCCAGCTCTCTCTGTCTTTCTCTCTCTCTCTCTCTCTCTCTCTCTCTCTCTTTCGTATCTGCCTTCCTAAGGGCTACATTTGAGAAGGAAATTTCCCACGTTTCTAGTCTTTGGAAATCATCCTATTTCAATCTCTTCTTTTTCTTTTTTAGCTAGGAAGAAACATTGTTGATTGTGCACAACTCTGCTGCCCTCGACACATCATATTGATTACAGTTTATTGTCCGAATCTTCACGTTCACCATCCCTCGATCCCCGGCCCTTGGGCATCCGTTAATTGCCTCGAAATTGATCAATTGGCAAAGGGAAGCCAAATCACTTCGGGATCCCTCCGAGAGCCTGCGATCGGACGCTCCACGAAAATCTCAAGAATTTCATCAATTTCAATTCAATTTAATTCAGCCGGTTCGACTCGACTCGACGTGGCTCGCCTCGGTCCGATTCGATACGGTTCGATTCGATTCGATTCGCTTTAATTCGAGTTTATTTATTTATTTATTTATTTATTTTCAGTTTTCTAGTCGTTCGTCACATCACTCACGCTGGTTCCCTGCACAATTGGAAGCGTCATCACAATTTCGAATTCGCCAATAAAACATCTGCATACATATATGCCTGTCTGTGCATGCGGCGGCCGGTCTGCGTCCCTGTCGCGGTCTATTGACGCGTTCAATTGACTTTTTAGCATTACAAATATATGTGTATCTATGGATGTGTGTGTGTGTGTGGCCATGTGTCGATAATAGAGAGCGAAACCTTAGCGCTTGCCCAGAAATAAACTCCTCCGTCCGTCCTTCGTTCGGCTCGCTTAAATTCCGCCAGAAACAACACGCCGTTTGGCAACGTGGTGCGAGAAAAGATTCGAGATCCGCGATCCATTGGAGCGCATTCTCCGCCGAAAACTTGACTCTAATTGCGCCAAACCAGACGCCTCGCCCGGCCTTTTTCGCTCTTTAGCAACGTGGCCCTAAAAACGTGAACTTCGCACATCGATTTGAATCCCCGGTGAAAGCACTCGTTTCGTTTCTTCCCTTCAACAACTACTTCGTACAAACAACATGTATTGCAAGTAATGTGCATTGATTTGCATTAGATATACTCGAAACCTTCCCCTCTTCCCCGGAGCATCCCCCTACATGCACTTGGTGTTAAGTAAAATTGCTTCAGCGACTCACCTGGGCTGGTCTGCCAACTTAGTCCGCCAATAAACATTTTCCTGCAAGAAAAGAAATCAGCATAAATATATTAGTTACAGAAACTCTCACTTTGTGAAAGTATTAGTTATGGACAATTTTAGTAGTTGAAAATGTTTATTATTGAAAGGTTTAGTAGTTGAACATTTCAGTTAAGGAAAATTTTAACTCTTAATAGTAGTTACAAGATTTTCAGTAATTGAAAATTAGTATTTGCAATTTGATTATTGAAATCTTAGTTATTGAAAACAATGTTCTTCTTATTGAAAATCGTAGTTATTTAAAATTTCCTTAATAAAAGCTTTTTGAAATAAAAATTATTGCAAATCCTTAAGAACTAAAAGTCGATGTTATTGAAAATTGTAATCATTAAAAATTGCAGAAAATCTTTATTTTTGAAAATCTTAGTTATTGAAAATTTTGATACTGATCTATAGAAAATATAGACTATTGAAAATGGTGCTGAAAATTTTACTAACAAAAATCTTATTATTGGAAATTTTAATTTTACAGACTATAGAAAATCCTAGTTTTCGAACATCTTAGCCACAGAACGATTTAATCAACGAAAATCGTGTTACTGGACAAAAGGAGATAAAGGTTATTGAAAATCTTTTTATTGAAAATGTTGTTGTCAATATCTGGTTAATGAAAATAAAGAAACTATTTCTTAATTTGAAGACTAGATATTCACAGACTAGGGTCAGAATTTAGATTAGTAATTTAAAAACAAACACCAAGTAGCAGGAACCAAGCCGGAGAATTGAGTCCTTTGACCACCCTTAAACGAGAACGGATCGGATCTTCAAGGATTTTTTGGGATTGTCGCGATTGGAGCCAGTACATCATACTAGGGGAGGAAGTGGGTCGACTTCTTCGCCCGAAAGTGATACAATTTCCGCAATGAGGGCCCGTGGCAAGCGGATGATGTATTATTATTGTCTGCACGGAACTGAAACTAGAACTAAAGCCCAAACCCAAACCCAAACTAAGCGGCTTCCTGGCAGTATTGTTCCGCGTTGAATGTGGCGCATTGTTTTGGATGTTGAAATAGATTACCAGACACAAAAGCGACTCAAATAAGAGCAGGAGGAAAAAACCAACTGCAAGATGTAAAGCAGGGAAATGTATGTATGTAGGTACCAGTTCAAGACTATATATATATATATTTATGTGTGTGTATGGACAAATATGCGACAACGTCAGTTTTGGTACAACAACCCAATCCATTGGAGCGGACAACGGGAGCACAAAGCGAGGCCCTGTGTCCACGTCCCCCCGATGGCAGATTTGCATCTCGGTAATTAGACGTCCCTCAAACTCGATGCATGGGGGGTGCAGACAAACAAACATATAGACTGAAAAACAGACTGCAAGACCGACTGAAAGCGCACCGCGAAAATATGGAAATTGCCTGAGTTTTTACGACTGCGCCGATGGAGGCGACTGCGGTCTGTGGACAAACAACAACACAATCCCTTTAAAGATCAGTATCCAGAGAAGTGAGGAGAGAACACCAAACGCTTACGGTGTACATGGCGCGTGTGTGTGTGTGTTTGTGTGCGTTTATGGCACCGAGATCAAGTCAAATGTGAGCCAAGTTCACTTGTAAACGATTCCCAAGGTCCAAATTATTAAAGTTATCAACTGCATCAACGGCGCAAGAGAACATGCAATTGTACGAGATCACCTACGGCGACGAGCTCCGGGAGCAATTTGAAGGCCTCTTCTAATGGCTACTGGAACGATGATCACTGAGTGCTCAATCCGAATAGAAATCGGCATGATTCAGATGAAAATTGAAATGAA
This sequence comes from Coelopa pilipes, assembly GCA_947389925.1. Classification (NCBI taxonomy): domain Eukaryota; kingdom Metazoa; phylum Arthropoda; class Insecta; order Diptera; family Coelopidae; genus Coelopa; species Coelopa pilipes. Next base: position 40,217,784 of record OX376699.1, read on the forward strand.
AATGTAGATTGAAAGAATGATTAAATAACACGAAACCATGATCAAAAAGTTCGAAATACTGATCGAACAGATCGAAAACCGGATCAAGAAGCTCGAAAACTCGATAAAAAGGATCGATAGCAAAATCGAACAGATCGAAAACTCGATCAAAAAGATCAAAACATGAGCAATAAGCTCCAAAACTCCCAAGTAACTCGAAAACATGATTAAGAGAATCGAAAGCATGATCTAAACTATCGAAGAAATTACAAAGAAGTTCCAAAACATGACACAAAGGATCGAAAACATGTTCCAGTAGCTTCAAAACATACAGAAAAACATCCATAAAAAGGTCAAAAACATGCTCAAGAAACTCGAAAACACGATCATTATATCGAAAAGACGATCCAGAAGATTACGAAGCTCCAAAACATGATCGAAAAGATCAAAAACATTATAAAAATGATTGAAAGGTGATCGAGAAATTCGAAAACATAATCAAAAAAAGCAAAAACGTGAAGAAGCTCCAAAACATGATCGAAAATATGATTAGGAAGATCGAAAAGAAGAATGAAGAAGCTGGAAACCACAAACAAGAGGAACGAAAGGGCGTTCAAAAATATCGAAAACCTAATCAAGATGATCGAAAACATATTCGCAAGGAAAGAAACCCGATCTTCAAAGAGTGACCGTCGATCTGCGACTTTTTTAAAATGGTGTATTATTGTAGTTTCCCACAACTCCATCGATTGTGTGTTTTTTTCCACCACGACGAATGCACAGATATAGCTCGATACATGGGAGGGGGAAAAAGAAAAATAAATCCATTCGCGATAGCAACAAGTCTCTGCATAGTTTCTTTCCGACTTTCAGACGAATTACTAAGACACATGATAAATCTGCCGCTGACTGATTTTACCGCAAGTAGTGCTGTTGCTTGGCATATGACGGATTTGTTTATGCACACACAGAGAGAGATGGAGATGGATATATATATATACATGTTTTTTCCCACTCTCACAGTGATGTAACCGACGACATTTGTCCCCCGAAGATGAACCTCGCACAGTTACGAGATACGTTTGCGACAGTCGCTCAAATTACTGAATAAAAACATTGCATGTACTCGGCTCTCATACAAGTCTATCCGTCTATTTGTCTGTCGGTCTATCGGTCTGTCTGTCTGCCTGTCGGTGTGTCCGTCCGTTCGTCCGCCCACCCCGCCCTCGGCCCCGCCCTCCTTTTTGCATTCATTCCTTCTGTCGCACATTTCACAGATTCCCATTCACAAACTCTTCCCGCGTCTGCCGCCGCTGCTGCTTCATTGTGGGCTCATTGTTGCGGAAACAAAAACAACAACAAAAACAACAACAAAAAGCGGAAAAAACTCATAGAAGACAGCGTTTCAGAGCCCTAGACTTTCGTACATTGAAAGGTGGATAAACTGGGCTCCACTGATTACGGCCGCCGTCCGAGCCGGTTATTCCGACTCGCATTCCCCGTTCTTTGTTCGTCATCAGCCCTGCCTGCCCCAAAGCAATCATCGACTGCAGTGTCCAAGTGGAAAACAGTCGTTTTCCCCAGTCGCCCCACTCGCGTGGCAAGGAGGACCGGAACGACCGCGACCAGATGACACGGAGCAACATCATTCGATTCGAGGCCCTCCGTTAAAACTCATCATTGCCCAAGTAGTTCGGACTCGGGAGACGATTCAATACCTACTACTAGGGCTAGTCCCGGGCCGTGGTCAGCACTAGGCAATGGAAACGGGAATAGAAACGGAGTTGGAGATGGCCGCGATCACTGCCAAGCCATGTGCGATTCGATCCAATGGGCTGTGCGAATAATCGCTTGCCTTATGGAGCGCCTCAAAGGGCCAGGAATGGGGCACTGCATTTATATTTATATTTAGAAGCTCTTCCCCGACGTCCTCCGCTCGAGTCTCGGGCGGCAAAGGACAGGCGACTGCGCCAGCAACTGCGACTGCGACTGGGGATGCGGTGCAACAACCTGGCCGTCCATTTGGGCCGTTTGGACCGGGATCGCGCGCATCTGCCGTGATTTCTCTGAATGAAGCCACACATATGCATGTGAATAGTGGGGAATCATTCATTGAATCGAGTATGAACGAGAAAAATAACTCAGAACACAGAAAAATATTAATGGATTTTACCGAAATAAAGCAAAGTAGTAAATAAAGCAAAGTAATAAAATGGGAATTTAAAGCTCCGCATTAGCCATGGTGAGCTATGAATAGGAGACGGAAATTTGTAGAGAATTTCTAGATGATCGTCGTAAATTCGAAATATCGGCGAACGGGACGATTAAAATAAAGTTTCATCAAATTGCACTGAGCGGTTGAAACCACATTCACTTTCCCCATTGTTATTCTAGAATAATTTTTATTATAACTATTAGTATAATTTTTATTACTATAATGTTCTTGTCGACATATGGAAGGAATTTGTTTGACACTCACCCAGGATCGTTGGGGACCTCGGAGGGGGAGCCCGACGAGACGATCATGTCCTGCTGCTCCATTTTCATGTCCATGGCGGCGGGTGCGAGCGGGGACGGCAGGAGCTGGGAGGACTGGGACGATCGGCTGGCAGAGCGATGCGAAGAAGAAGAAGAAGCAGATTCCACTACCACCACTACTACAACTACGACTACTACCTCCTACGCAGCAAGTCGGTCGTGTCCAGAGCGAGGCTCATCTACTTGGGCTGCATCACAGTTAGTCGCGCTGTCGGGGCCCGAAGTGACGCCCATTCGGTTCGGCTGCCGTGCAACTGGCCACGATCATGCGACGCACGAAGGGAACTTTTTTTCTCCCTCCCTCTCTCTCTCTCTCTCTCTCTCTCTCTCTCACTCGCTTTCCTTTTTTAAGTACGATCTGAACTCACTGAACTTTGCCACTGGGCATTTTTTCTCCAATATGCACTTATTTAGCAATGACTTCTCCTGGTCGCGGGCGCGTGTGTGCATGTGTATATGTTTGGGTGTGTGTGTGGGTGCGTGTGTTTGTTGTATATTCCGTTTCGTTTCAGTACGAGAACATAGTTAGTCGTTTATCCGAAATGCCTTCTGGCGATTTCGGGGCACTTTTGGAATTGACGTTAAAGCCACAGGAATATCCACTTGGTTTGGTGTTAATTTACACAAATTCGAGCCGTCTTCTACACTAAGGCGTCGCTAGGCGCTACACGAAGACCTGAACTGATGGAAATCGCGATGAGTTGGGGGTTGTGGGGCGTCGGGGCGTCGGGGCGTCGCGGAGCGGAGCGGGCCGCTGCACAGCCAGAGACCAACCACGAGCCGACGCTCGTCGGTTGACACGATTGTTCGGTAACAACGTTCGCTGTCACCGCGATGCCGCTACACACGCCACACAAGCCGTCGCCGTCGCCGTCGCCGTCACCAAAACACAGCCACCAACCGAACGAAGTGACCCAAAGATCACTCACTCGCCTGCGAGCCGAACGAAACGACGAGCGAACCGACCGACGACCAACCGACCAAACGCCCGCCCGACCGACCGACCGGCAGTCGTCAAGAATTCGCACACGACACCGCTGGCCGCTCGGTCGCTCGCATCCCCCACACACGGCAACCCTATCGCCACCAACACCACCGCACGCCCCACACTACGACTACCACCGACGAGTTCGAGACACCAGCCCAGCTTCTCATAATCGGAAAATCTGCTGCCTTCACGAGTCAGCTGCAAATCAAATACACGTGACTTTAATTGCAATTCGCGTTGTTGTAACGGCTCCGAAAGGGGGGGGGGGGGGACTGGGGGTGGAGACAGGGTGATCGAGACGACCGACCGAGGGAAGCTACCGCTGATAATTATGATCAATCGGCACACAACCACATGCACTCACAAATTCTAACTGTCGTATCGTGTTCGTATCGAAGAGCGAGCGAGCGAGGCGGAGGTTGCGCGCACACACACATGCACAATTGCTTTGCGAACACAAGTGACATACATATGAATGTGCATTGAATGTGGAGTATTTCTATGGGGATCCCTTGTTTTAAGCTTGAAACAGACCGACCGATGTCACGAGCTTTACAACGGACTAAGCACGCCAGACCAGACTGGACCAGACCAGATTCGACCCAGGCAGACGCGACCCGACCCGTCCAAACCGGGCCTTGGCCGGATCCGCGCTCGCTCGTCGAGGGACAACGCGAAGCAAAATGGAGGCGAAGGGGCCCCGCCGACATGTCGACAAATAAATCAATATTTGCTCGCTCTCAGTTATGATCACTTGCAGCACAAGCGGCTGCAGCCGTGGCTGGAGCGGCCTCGCTGTGCGGGAACGCCGTCGGCGCCCCCAACCCCCTGATTGATTGCAACTGCTGCCGCTGACCGGAGCGAGACGCGCTTCGGTCGCTGTGCTCGAGTCGAGTATCGGTGACGGCGGCGTGCACTTGACTTTGGCTCTGCGACGTGTGTCAACTTGGGCAGAATGCATTTGTAGATTTGCGAAATGCTTTCAATGCATTATTGTGTTTATTGTGTTTCGACGAGAGGTTTTGGTTTCGGTGGGCAATGTAAACAAATAAACAATCGCAACATTGGCAGCCGTCGCAGCTCGTCGCCGACGCCTCCTCCCATTGTTTCCGAGTTTTTTCTCTTGTTTCCAGAGCACGGCGGACGAGGTGCAGCGGCGGCAGCGCTCGATTGCACCAGAACTTCACTGACTAGCACAACAATTAGTTATTGAGTCAACATTTCACATTAATTCCCTAGCTTGAGGCCTACGTTGCACAATAACAAACACTCGCGACAACTACTGACACGAAACTGAACCGAAAGTTCTTCTCACCGTCGTCACACGACGAACGAACAACGAACGAACGATTGGACGAATGGCCGAGCGAGCATGCGAGCGAACGAACATAGCCGGTGACAGAGCGACAGAAGCATCAGCAGCAGCGGCGGCAGCGGCGGCAGCGACGTTCACGAATCTGTGCGAGAACGATTCGGTTCCGCAGTCATTTGCGGCAGCTTTTGCATTTCGCCTCTACCCATTGCATTTTACATCGTTGCACTCACTCGTCGTTCGCTTGCCCGGGAGTTGGGGGTGGGGCAGATGCGGCTCCCAGCGGCTCGCTGTGCACAGGCTCTCTCGCTCCTGATGCGGTCCTCGGCAATTGATAGCAGTGCACAGAGAGAGAGAGAGAGAGAGAGCAGAGTTGCTCGAGAGAGAGAGAGAGAGAGAGCAGAGTTGCTCGAGAGAAAGCTCTAGTTCGAGCTTTGGCGAAGCTTCAAAGGCCGCATTATCAACAACGGTTTAGATTTTTTTCTTACATAGACTGCACTACTCGTTATAAATCAGGACGTTAGTTACTCAGAAGATTCACCCGACAGTCGATTAAGAAATCTCGTAGTTTTTTACCATCCGAGTGCAGACCCATTGAAATTGTACCTTATGTAAAGCCTTATCATTTCAAGCAAGGGCTGTGAATCGCTTCCTGGGTATCGATTATGATGTCCAAGCTGTGCCAATTTCAATGAACATGAAGTCAATTCGTGCAAAGACAAAGTTGCTAATAATATAATAGACAAAAAAATGTGTAAGTCACCGGCTAGTTCAGTTAAAATTAAACAAATAAAATTGTTGAAATATGTTTATGTACATAAGTTAGTTTTATTTTTTCGTAATCACACAGACTAGAAGCAAAGTCCATCCCTTTGCGAACGAAATTCATGTTGTATTAAAACTTTATTTTTATTAATTTTCGCCAATTATCTAAAAATGATTAGAATCTACGAAAATTTCATCAACAAATTACAATATCGAACAACTTAGATTACGAACCAACTGCACGCTACGCTAGAGTTCTACGCAGTCACCGGCTTTGGTGGGGGAGTTGTATCAGACGCCGAACCGGAGTCCTTGGCCTTATCTTTGTTCCAATTCTTAAGACCTTCTGGCAATGAAGTGTCCTCCTCGAACGAGCCGGTGCCCTCGACGAATTCCTCGTATGTGGACTTCTCCTTGAAGGGCCTCGGGCCTAGGAGTTCGATCATATCGTCGCGACTGAGAATTTCATTCTTCAGAAGTCGTTCGGCTACCTTGGCCACGTCGGCTTTGTGTTTGGTTAGCAGTTCCGTCGTTCGTACGTGTGCCCTTTTTATCAGGTCTCTAACTTCGCTGTCAATTAATTGGGCGGTGTTCTCCGAGTAGGGCTTCGAAAAGACTGGGTCACCGGATTGACCAGCGTCGAAGCTCACCTGCCCCACCTTTTCGTTCATACCAAACTTCACGATCTGGGCATAGGCACTGTCAGTTATCTTCTTAAGATCATCTTGAGCTCCAGTCGTAATGCGGTTAAAGAACAATTCCTCGGCCACTCGACCACCTAAAGTCATGCACATCCGATCAAACAATTGCTCTTTCGAGAGCAAGTATTGATCCTTTGGCAAATACTGTGCATAACCAAGACCCTTCCCACGCGGGATAATAGAAACCTTCAGCAATGGATCAGCATGCTCAAGGAACCACCCGGCGACAGCGTGGCCAGCTTCATGATGCGCCACCGTTTTTTTCTCCTCTGGGGCCAGAACATTTGTCTTCTTTTCCATGCCAGCTATCACACGCTCAATAGCTTGCTCAAAATGCTTTTGCACAATGGAATCGTTCGAATCACGTGCGGCAATAAGCGCCGCCTCATTGCACACGTTCGCAATGTCAGCACCGGTGAAGCCTGGAGTTAGAGCAGCCATTTTACGAGATAAGTCCAGCTTATCCAGTTCAGTTTTTAATGGTCCCAAGTGCACTTTGAATATACTAGCTCTACCCTTGATATCCGGAGCAGGAACAAAGATCTGTCTATCGAAACGACCAGGACGAAGTAGAGCTTTATCTAAGATATCGACACGATTTGTAGCCGCAAGCACAACAACATTGGTGGTCGTGTTGAAACCGTCCATTTCCACAAGTAACTGATTCAGTGTGTTTTCTTGTTCAGAATGTCCACCAAATGATTTTCCTCCACGTTTACGACCAACTGCATCGATTTCATCGATAAACAGTATACATGGAGCGTTCTTCCTGGCCATCGCGAACATATCACGTACACGGGATGGACCAACACCGACGAACATTTCCAGGAATTCCGATCCCGAAACGGTTATAAAAGGTACATTCGCTTCACCTGCTGTAGCTTTTGCTAGCAAAGTTTTACCTGTTCCAGGTGGACCAGTTAACATGGCTCCTTTCGGTATTTTAGCTCCTAAATCGATATACTGTTGGGGGTTTTTAAGGAAGTTCACGAATTCCATAATTTCAATTTTGGCTTCCTCGCATCCAGCGACATCCCTATAATAAAACAAACGATGTATTATAATGGATATGCAAATATTTTGTTTTGATTATACGTACTTGAATCGTACTCCAATTTCGCTAGAGTTTATAACTTTAGCAGTGGATTGCATAACACCCCCGAACAGACCGCCGCCTGGTCGACCACGGCCGCCGCCCATCATGTCAGCCGATCTTCGCATCATGAACACCAGAAAACCTATTATCAGTAACGTCGGAAGAAGTCCAGTTAAACTGGATGCTTCGACTTCGGTACGGTAAATCACAGGAACAAAGTTAATGGACTCTATGCCCTGCTCGACCTGGGCATTTTCTAGGTTTCTCTCAAATGAATCAACACTGCCGATGTTGAACCACAATACACCTGAATCTTGGGAATTGCCGGATTGCAGGCGAACTCTCACCCATTTTTTGTTTACTACCTCCAGTTTTTCCACAAGTCCCTTATTCAAATAGCTGCAATAGACCAGAAGATATTTATATAACTGCTGTGGTACGCAAAAATATTATAAATAGAATTTAAAAATAGAACAATAACAATGAGTTTTGAAAATGTAGAAAATACCTGTTCACAAACTCTTTCCAGGCTATTTCTCTATAACCCATTTCGAAGAAGGCCATACTTCCTAACAATGCAACTGCGCCAATGGCTCCTAAAATCATCCATTTTTCCTTATCGCCACCTTCTCCACTTCCTCCAATTGGACGACCAGATCCTGAGTTTCCACCACCACCTCCGGTTTTGGTAGTATTGCTGAACATGCCAAAGTTCCAGTCATTTGTACTTTTTTGCTCCGGCTTGGTGTTACTTTTTCCGGTGGGAGCTTTGGATTCGCCTGCCTTTGCGGCTGCATCAGCAGTTTTTTTGGCGGTACCCTCAAAGTACTTCTCAAATCCCTTTGGTGGTTTTTTACAGAATATTCGAGCTTGTTCCAAGATATACCGTAACAATGGAAACTCTGTAAACGAGACATTTCTAGCTAAAAATCGGGCCTAAGATTTAAATGAATGAATTTTTATATCCAATATCCATAATAACAATATATGTGTGCTCACCTCGCTAGCTCTGGAACTACTTGACATGTAACTTCGACGCAAGCATAGCTCCAAAGATTTTGCCGATTGCAATAGACGAAAAGCCATAATTTTGGTTATTTAACTCTTCCTCTTGTTACCGATTACTGTCTTTTATGTTATCGTTTAATTTAAATATTTAGACTTTGAAATGTTACTACTGCAAAAATGTAATACTTTTCATTATTTCGAGTTACTCAACTCAGTAGATGTTTAGACGATTTTTATTTCTTCAAATCTCTTACTCTATGGTTCCAATAATGGTGAAATGTAAATTCTGCTCGAGTGAAAATGACAAATGTCAATCAGAGATGTAGGCAAGTACTAAATGCCCTGAGATTTCGGAGTAGATTTTGCCTTATACATTACACGTAGTTACATGTAAAATCAATTATAAGCAGATATTAATGCTCTAAAGTAGTGCCCCAAATTAAAAACGTGTCTTTCATATTTGTCGAAATGCCATGCTCTCATACCCTTAAATATTTAAACTATACACTATTTTCAAAAATTAGTATTTCTAGATGAAATAAAATCGTGGCAACGCTTTATGTGGTTGAATTATATTCTAAATGAATGCAATATGGCGTCCCGTCGTCAGTGTTGTGCTGTGTCGTGGTACGTATTGGGTGTTGTGATATAGAATTTTCTTAAATAAATTTGTATTACAAATATACATGGTTTTATTGGAAATCTAATTTTAAAAAAATATATAACTCTTATTTTAATCGGTATATTTCAATTCAAATTGAAATTGTGTATATTTTCTTCGTATTTGAAGTTTTAATATCCTCAAACTTTCGCTTTGCCGTTAGACGACATTCGCCATGGAAAAAAATGTTCGACGTTTCTCGTCTGTCGAGTTTTGCAGAGACAGAGACATTTTGTTGGATAGATAATTTGTTGATGTGAATTCACTAAATACCAGCACCAATCGTTTTTTATGCAATTCATTTTTCTCATAATACAAATATATCAATTGGAAAAGTAAAATTACAATAATATTGATGAAAACCATATTTATAATATTGTGATGCTCGACTTCAGAAACTTGCATTGCAATAAAGCGGCGATATTGCATAGGAAAATCGATAATGCATACAGCAAGAATTATACTATGCATAAAAAAAAGGATTTCAAAGACAATTTTATTAGGGAAGTCTTCATTACAAGAAAATTAATGATAAAAAAAAAAAAATAATAATAAATCAATTTAACTAAATTGTAGTTATTTTTGGTGCCGGTATTTAGAATCAGGTCACATCAACAACCATTCACTACAATTGCATACATACTTAAAAATACATATTTAAATATTTTCAGCTTTTGTAACTAAAATCTCCGTTTTGACATCACACTACTTTCATCATCAAATTCAATCACCATTAAAATACAACAATTATAACGAAGTTAATAGGCGAAGGACAGACATCGCGGAAATTTCTGAGCCAAAATTTATTTTATTCAATATGAATATTTTCTTTTAATTTATTTAAAATCAAAAAAATAATAACATAAAAATCAGTGAAAACGTAAAAAAAAAATAATAATAATAATAATTAACACATTTAAAAATCGCGCAATATTAAAACAAATCCTGAACTGTATGAACCACAATTATAAAGTATATTATGGTGAATGAAGTATTTGTGTATCGGATGAAATTCGATTAAACAATTCTAATTGCCAGCATTCGCAGAATCTGTGGAAAGCAGAGTTGTTAAACAATCAAACGATCAACGGAAAGGAATTTATTCGCCAATAATTAATACTCAGATACTCCAGTCGCGAGGGAAAACATCATAATCTACGTCAAAGGAACTATCCAATTCAAAGCAGAATCCAAATAAAAAAAAAAAAAGTTCTACAGCATCAGTACAGAACCGAAGCAACGGCACACACCTAAACCCTAATTTTTACTCTCGAATACATTTTTTCCTTCTTTAAATCGCCAAACCTGTTTTAATTATTATACAGGACAAGTTTCTTCAGTTAAAAACGGAAATTCTAAACAAAACACACACTTAAACACTTAAACGCCCACTGTCGAAAATACTAATCCTGAATAAATCGCAAAACTAATATTTAAACTGAAATTATTTTAAAAGTCTAAAAAGTGAACAAACATACAAAAAAAACACAACCAGCAACAACAACAACTGAAAAGAAAGTTTAAAAGTACAAAACAAAATAATTCAAAAATAACAAATATATGAAACAAAACATAGCAGAAAAAGAGTTATCATAAGATTTATACACAAAAAAAAAAAATAAAAAAGAAAATACATAACCTAAAAACGCCGAAAGTAAAAACCTAGGAGTAGTTTCTCCCGGAAAGTTGGTCTGAATTACTATCTGGTGAAACGCGAGAAATTGATAAACATTTTAAACAAAAAATAACCTATAACTGAAACAATAACTAAATCATTTAATTAATTAGTTTAATAACAACAATGGAAACAATATTTAAAATTAAGCATTTTTACACTAAAAACTAAAACCTAAATCTAAAGCCCAGTCGAAGGCAATATATAATTAGCAAAAACAAAAAAAAATAAACGAACTTAACACAAATTCGAATGCGTGTATTATGTAAATGTACCTTGTGTGAATGCAAATACTTAAAAAAACAAAAAAACATAAACTATAAAAAAAAAATATTTCAAAAAGTAACAATTTAACATCTCTGTGATAATTATTGTAAATTTATAAACTAATGAGAGCAGAAACAAAACAAAGATTATTATAAATGAACTGAAACTACAAAAACGGAACGTAATAAATTAAAATTAAAACAGAAGTTAAATGAAACATTGAAACAAAATCGTGATATCTTAAAGGACTTCGATACATATACTATAGTATATTATATATTATATTATAATTATAAAAACCATAGGTTATTTCAAAGACTTTGCTATCTTAAACATAAGTAAACATTAACAAATAGAAATAATTCATTAACAAGGAAAAAGTTTTGTTAATTGAAAATCAACAAAACGATTAGGTTTAACGAAAACTTAAATTTAATGATAAGTAAAATCATCAACACTTCTTATCACCAATTTCTTTACGCCTCGTCTACGAAGTTCAAAATTTTACAATACGGCGCAATCTACTTTCCATAAGTTACTACTGAATGGTTGGATTTTTTGTATGGTACACGAGCCCGGTCCAAAATCCTTTGCGTCCTAGGCGGATTCAACTATTGGAGAATTTTAAGGAAGAACCGTATGACAGCATCATACTAGTGGAATATAGAAACTCGGATATGATTGAATAATTGTCCCTTGAAAAAGCCATCAACAGAAACTCACCTCCAAATAAACACGGATACCAATAACGCGTTTTGACTAAACAGTAGATAAAAACGATACTCAGGATTTTATAGTTCTTCGATACTGCGAATTTTTTTTATTTTTTTTTTATTTTGAAGATATTAAATATTTTACAAATACTGAGGATCTTTATTGCAATATGAACACTCAATCCAAAGGATACCGCAGCGGCGAAGGTAAATCAATATTTACTGTTTTTTTTATTTTAAACGAATCTCATATAGAAAATAACTGTAATCTAAATTTAAAAAAATTTGTATTCCGTATTTTGTCACCGATCTTTCAAAAAATATTTCAAATTGCTTAACGTCTTTCCGAATTATTAGTGAAATCTGTGTGTCTTGGCACTACTTTATTACAAACCCAAATCCTATTAAGTGTATTCCTTGTCTACATTAACTGACTGTAAAAGGATAAAAATATATTGATATAAAATCCGTTAAACACATTATTTAAGTGTATCTGTTGTTTGCTCGAAATTTTCCTCAGAAATCTACGAAAATATACCCTGTGATGGATTTTTCAACATGAATGCAATGCGTAACTTGAGTATTTCGACAAGCTTTCCTCCAATTGGAACTTTCACCATAGATTCTGCTCTTGGTCAACAACAACAAAACCAAGGTCACCAGATATCGCAACAGCCACCTGCAATTGGTATCTTTGATGCCAACGATGTCTCTGAAGTAATTCAGAATCCAGCAACCATCGGTGTATTTCAGTCGAACAGTGTTTTGACCAACGGCAGCGGAAATGGCTCATCAATCTTTGGAAATCAATCTGGTAACACTTCGAGCACTTCGACTAACAATGACCCAAGCCAAGCAACTCGAGAAACAGGAATTATTGAGAAATTATTGGTAATAATTATTTAGTAGTATTATTTTGCCGTGATTCGCACAGCTTGTAGTTTTGTGGATATATATATATAATTACTATACATATATACAATTTAATACAATTTCAGCATTCATATGGATTTATTCAATGCTGTGAACGTCAGGCGCGCTTATTCTTTCATTTCTCGCAATTTAGTGGTAACATTGATCATTTAAAAATTGGGGATCCCGTAGAATTTGAGATGACGTATGATCGTCGTACAGGAAAACCAATTGCTAGTCAAGTTTCAAAAATTGCTCCGGAAGTGGTATTGTTATAATAAAATCTTGTTTAAGAAAATCGAGTACTCATATATTTAAAAATTAAAGGTTTTATCTGAGGAGCGTGTAACTGGCACGGTTACCACCGAATTGCGTACCGATTGCGGCACCAATATGCTATCGGCCAATGAAACTACTGGTAGAATCAGTTATGAAAATCGTGGTGAATGTTTCTTCTTACCTTATACCAAAGACGATGTTGAGGGTAATGTAAATTTACGTGCTGGTGATAAAGTGAGCTTTCAAATTGCAACCAACCAAAGGTATTTGATAAGGCTTATCGCTATAGATGTATGGTTCTGTTAAAAACAAATGTAATATAATTTATAGAGGTAACTTAGGCGCTTGCCACATTCGTTTGGAAAATCCAGCTCAGCCTGTTAAGTACCGTGGCGTTGTATGTTCCATGAAAGAATCATTTGGATTTATAGAGCGTGCTGATGTTGTAAAAGAAATATTTTTCCATTTTTCTGAAGCCGAAGGAAATGTTGAATTACGTCCTGGCGATGACGTAGAATTTACAATTCAAACGCGCAATGTATGTATATGAAAATATGATAATATTACAAATATATGTTTATATATAATTTATTGGATAGGGCCGAGAGTTTGCCTGCAATATAACACGCCTGACTCCAGGTTCTGTAATTTTTGAAGATGTTGATACTACAATTTTCAAGGGTCAAGTTTTGAAGCCATTAGATCGTAATAATCCAGCTCGTCAAACCAATGATCCTCTGCCTGGCCGTATAAGGTACAGAGCACCGGATTATTCTGAGGTTGAAGTTCCATTTGGAGATAAAGATCAGGTAATAAACAATGAAGTAAAATATTTATAGGGGAGAATAGAAATCATCCTCCCTCTTTCTTTTGATTTATGTAGAAAGGCGACTTTACTTTACGACATGGAGATTGGGTTCAATTTCTTTTGGCCACTGATCGCCGTGATCAATTACAGAGGGCAACTTCGATTTCGTTGCTTGATGAGACTTTTAAAGTATCTGGAGAAAAGCGAGAACAAGGCGTTGTAGCTTCACTAAAGGATGGATTTGGATTTCTTCGTTGTGTAGAACGAAATGTGCGATTGTTTTTCCATTTTACTGAGGTTCTAGATACGGTAATCTATAATTTAGTTATTCCTCTCAGGGCTATTGACTTAATGTATACAAATAATTATTTTCCAGAGCCGTGAAATATCTATTAACGACGAAGTTGAATTCACCGTTATTCAAGAACCAGGCGTAACGTACAATAACTCACGTCTGCATGCAATTCGTATAAAACATCTTCCGCCGAATACCGTACAATTCGAAACACTTATGGCTTCACAAATTGAAGGTATAGTACCTTGTACTGTTATTGCTATAAAACTTTAATAACTTTGATATTTATATTTCATATTTTTAATTTTGTAGGATTTGTTACTCGAGAAGCTCCTAAAAGTCCAATTAAGTCTCAAGATCGTGTAGAGGGTGGAGTAATCACCTATGATCATGGTGATTTAAAAAAGACTATAATGTATTTCCTTAAAGACTGCGAAAAACCACCAAGAATTGGAGATCGTGTTCGATTCGACATATACTTGGTAGAACGATTCTTTCTTTATATAGATGACATATTTAATTTTAACAACATTTTGCTCTTTAGGTTAAAAGAAACAAAGAGTTCATTGCTGTTAACGTGCAACAAATTCAACAAATCGCTCAGCATCAACCTCAGTTAGTTACAAATACAACGAATCAGCAAAATATACATAATCAAAACAATGAACCAATTAATCACACAAATGGAATGAACGGCATTGGTGGAATTGGTAATCTAGGTGGTGGAGTGGTTTTATCACAAAATGGATACATGTCAATGGCAAACAGCTCTAGTGGAATGGGCATGTCTACTCCGAAAATTGAAGACTTTAAGATTGAGAATAACAATCTCTCGCTGAACGAACCTGGTCAGACTTATCGCGGATTCATAGCTGTTATTAAGGAGAACTTTGGTTTTATTGAAACGTTATCGCACGACGAAGAAGTTTTCTTTCATTTCAGCAACTATGTTGGTAATCCTAATTGGCTAGAACTAGGCCAAGAAGTAGAATACACACTTTCGCCAAATGGTAACACTTCAGTATCCGGAAATTGTCTGCCAGCGGAAAATGTACGCACATTACCCAAGGGTTCTATTCCTCAACCTTTAGTGCAAGACACAATTTATAATGGCGTAGTGGCCCGTCCTTTGCGGTGCATTAATCCTGACCAACAGGAGTACGCCGGTCTTATTGAGATATTAGATGAATCGAAAACGACAGTCTTGTCACAGCACGAATTTGGTATAACTAGTTTAACTAACAAACGAGATTTACTTCAGAAGGGCGATTTAGTTACATTTAAAATCGATGAGGGAGGGCGAGCTGCAGAAATTGCAGCCATTCGTCAGAAAAAGCGTGCCACAGTCGATTCCATTAAGGGTCAGTTCGGATTTTTAAACTATGAAATTGAAGACGGCAAAAAATTATTCTTTCATATGTCAGAAGTTCAAGGAAATGCAGTTGGCTTACATCCAGGAGATACTGTTGAATTTTCAGTTGTTACCAATCAGGTTAGATGTGTTTTATATCTTAGTGAAAATTAAAGGTCAATATTTTTATTTTTAACAGAGAAACGGAAAATCGTCGGCTTGCAATGTTGTAAAAATTAATGATCGTCCTGATCGCTTGATCTCACGTTTAAAGCTTAATGCAGACGATTCTGTGCCACGACTTATTATTATTCGTGCTCCGAAGGGGCCACAGGGGAAAGGATTCCTTTCCCAATATCGCAATTCGCGCATTCCAGGTACAGATAGAACTCAAACGACTTTATCAAATAATGCCTTATTAAAATTATTAATTTTTCTTCTAGGCACTCTAATGGAATAAATATTTAGTGGCGGTGGAAATTCAAACTAAAGACAAATTCCCTTATTTACTATTATAGTAAACTTATTTTCCTTTAAGGATAAATAAGAACTATTTATTGATATAAATAAATAATTATAAATCTAATAAAGAAATACAGTAACTAAAACGTAACAAGCGAAAACTACCGATAGGAAAGAACAAAGTTACCAAATTTAAAGAAACGATGAATATAAATTAAAAAAAAAAAAATACGATGAATATACATTTTTTCTGTGCCCTTTCCAAAAAAAATTTAAATAATTTTTCATTATCATGATTTGAAATACGTACATATGCCATTATATATAAACGAAAATTACGAAATCGTTCTCCACGCATAAACTTCAAGAATAGCAATATACTTGTGTAAACAAACTACTGCAATAATAAAGAATATTCCTTTAATGTTGATTTTTTTTCCATGCGGTTGAGTATTCTTTTTTTTTGGTTATTCACTCGTTTCAAACTAGTTTTTCTCTCCACATGGCTTTCTAAATTCAAATCATTTATTGATAGGTATACCTTGATTTTTGTAATAAATGCGTAATTGCATATAAATAAACGAAGTGTTAGTATTACACCAAAAATTAAAATTAAAACTATTTTTAGGCAAATAGAATTTGCGAATCCACAGAACATGTATTAATTATAGAAATAAACTCAAATAAAGTATAAACATTGAAGATATAAATGCAATTTAATATTTTTGGGATCAGTCCTAATACAATATAACCATCTTTTAAGATAATTCATAGAGATAATTCCAAAAATGTGCTTGAATACGTTAATAATAAAAACTGGAACAGAACTCCAAATCATAAATAAATATTTCATAGAATTGAAGCCACAAGTGAATGTGTTTCATTTTTTCAATTCACGCTCGAGTTAGCATTGTTTATTGTTTCTTACCATTTCGTATATAGCTTTTGAATTAAACGCATTCCAAAGGTTTAATGCTTATTTTTTTTTTATTTAAGACTTGAATAATATAGAAAATAATTATGTATGTATGTATGTGTATATGTATGTTGTTTTTTTTTTGTATTTTTGTTGGATTTTTGTTTTAATTTTAAACTACATTAGGATGATATTCCATGAAGCAATATGAAATTGGAAAACAAAACTGTGAGGTTACTGATCAAAATACAGTTGTTAGACTTTGATTTCCAGAGTAAGTTATTATACGAATATGAGTTGGGCCTATATTTTTTGTCTTGGATCTATGTAACATTACCGAACTTTAACAATTTATCACTAACGACCTAAATATTTGTTTTAGAATGACAGAATTATAAGTAAATAATGTATTTCTGATGTCAAAAAATAGGTTTAAAAAAATAGACCAGTATTAATTAAGCCTCGATTATATAGTGCTCTGGGTTGAAACGCTATTTTTGGAAACGAACTCGCGCAGTATATCACAGGCCATCTCAATATTGTTCCGTGAAATACCCAATGCCGTTATGGCATTCTCTTTGGTGTAGCCTTCGCTCATTAGACGCGCAATATATTCCAAATTAATGTTCTCGTACGGAACGTTGCAGTCTTTCTGATTGATTGTAACATTTTCATAAAGCAGCGATTGCTGCTGACTCGCATCGCAAACGGTAAGCGACGATGGTGTCAACTTCACCGACAACTGATTCGACTTGCCGTTCGGTGGTTGGACACCTTTGGCAACGGCTGCAGTCGTCGTGACGGACAGTTGGGTGTAGTGTGGGCTGTGTTCAGAACATGACGATTCCGAGGTCATGGAAGGCATTGAAGTTAATATCGACAACGAATTGCGGGCCTCAAGGGGTCTTGTATCGATTACCCCGGTTATGGTTTCGGCTGGACCCACGATGTCATCGTCCAGCTGGAGTGTTGTCGGGGTGCTGTTGGAGATTCGTTGCAATCGTAGTTCTTCCGTAATGGTATCGACGGGGTTTGTGGTATTGTGTGCTGGTATTGGAGGCGCAGTGGTTTTTGGAACGCTTAGATCAGAGTTTGTTCCTACATTCTCTGGTAAGACACTCTCCTGTATATGTGGCGAAGCAGTGCTACTACATCTCGGAGCTATGTGCTGGCTTGAAGACAGACTTGTGGAAGAATTGGAGTTTTCAGCTCCCGGTGATGTTTTACGCGGTGGAAGCGGTGGCGCTGTTTGACTAGCTGCGACCTGATGATGTCGCAGAGCATTCAATTGTGCCTGATGCTGAGCAGCGGCGGCGGCATTATGTGATGATTGATCTATGAGGTTTTGTAGTATTGCGTACGATGAACTCGAGGTATCACAATGTTGATCCGTTTTCGACAATTTCCCTCCTGCCCCTGAGATTGAACCGATAATTGGAGCGCTCATTCGATTCGTACACTTCTGTGCTGCTGTCGCCGATAGAGCTATATTGCCGTTTGTCGAAATAGCCGAAGGCTGAGGAATTAGAGTAGAATTGTGTGTATTGCTTATTGAGAAGACAGCCATATGTCCTGAATAGAGATCGTTTTGCACTGCCATCAAACTAGGCGTAGTACTGCGCCTCGAAAGTCGCGGTGATGAGTGTGGACTCTGTTTGTCTGAGGAATGTCCCGAAGAAGTCATATTATTACTTAAAGCATGTAGAGACGATGTAGCAATATTGAATTCTCCGAAATCCTTCATTAACGTATAAGAAAAGAAAGAGTATGAATCTTTTGGTGAATCTTCTGCACGTTGCATATTAACGAAGTATATATTAACATTCACAAAAAAAAAACAAACAACGACACAACAACATGCATGCCAAATAACATGCAATCAAACTCAAATTTTTAATTATAAATCAAAAAGAATTTCTTTGAATACTATACAAGTTTTATTTAATTATTATTACAATAAAAAAAAATATTACAAATTTGAATAAGAAATTGCAATGAAACGACTCAAATTAAAACTACTATCAAATAAAATAATAATTAACTTATAAGAATAATGTACATTGAGAAATTCTCTATTCATTTAAGTATTGCAAAATATAACACATACAAGTAATGTTTTTAAATATCTTCAATTCTTAAATTTGGATTTCGATTTGACAAAGAAATATATAGCAGATTCTTTTTATCAATTTCATAAAATACTTGCTACTATCAATATATTTGATGAACATCGTTTAGGTTTACATTTTTTCACGTAGCATTAACTTTCACCTTTTGAAGTTTTTTGTATTTTAAACAGTCTCATTGAATTATTTTGTTCTAATAAATAATAATTAGATCTTAAAAATAATTTGTCGTATATATTATATAACTATGTGAATACATACGTATATAAATAAAATAGTCGTTGCGTTAAGTGCTACTATCTATCATATCTTTGGGAGCTTCAATAATTATTCGAACATTGATATCGAATGTTCATGGATACAAGTTATTTTTAAATTTTAAACATATATTTTAATATTGGCAGGGAATATAATTAAAAAAAAAAACATTTAATAGGATAATATACACTTTTTCTATTTAAAGAATCTTATAGATCGTAACAAAATAATAAATACTCATTTCTCTTGATATTTACAAAATAACATTACCGATTAACAAAGCAATTTAATTTATCAAATGAAATATTCTCCGTTTACATATTAAATTGAAAAAGAATAAATATAACTATGAAAATTGCATAAATAACCGAAAACGTATTAGCAAATGCAACAATTTAAGGATTATGTATAATGAAAATAATCGAACAAATCCATTAATAGCCAAATAAAGTGTTTCTTTTGATTTATCAAATAGATTAAGAACTATTGGCTACTAAGGACTATTATGAAAAAATGAGCAAAATTATTTCTCAAACATGAATGAATGCAAAAAATGCAAAACAGTTGAAAATATAACTATACCTCCGTGTCATCATCATCGGTATTTTGATGACGACCATTAGTCGAAATACGATTGTGCTGTTTTCTGGGATCGAAAGCGTCTACCACGATTTGTTCAGTTCCTTTGATTTCTGCTCTACAAAATGGACACCCCTGTAATTATATTAAAAAATATTTTGTTTAGTGCTGCCTATATTTTACAAATGATTACATTACCTGTCCTTCAGAATCTACTTGCCACGAAGTAAGGCAGGGGGTACATAACAAATGTCCACATGGCTCAATTCGAATATCTTTATCATTTTCCGCACAAATTTTGCACAGCTGAAATGTGCTCCCTGCGAATTAGAAGATATGTTTAGAATATATACTTATAAATTAAAAGCACACACTCTTTTAACATACCCATTTCACAGTATAGTTCATATTGCTCTTGTGTTACAGTTATATGATCTTCCGTTGGGCTCTGCACTGCTGATGAAAGGTCTGGATTATAGGTCTGACCATCAGGATATAAATAGAAGCCTTCCCTGCAATTTTATGTTGTATTAATTATATGATCATGCTGTATAGTTACAATTTTAATACCTGTGTCCATCCAAAAGCGCTTGACACAGCGATTTATTCTGTGGAATTGTCTGCAAAATTTCACCATCTGCAGTCACATAACCGATTGCCCACTGACCGAGCCGTGTACAAGACAATCTTAATAATGTTTTGTTATTAATTTAAGGAAGTTCACTATAAAAAAATGAAATTACCTAAATACATAACTTCCAGCTTTGTGAATATATCGTTGTAGTCGTGCTTTCACTTCATCATATGTAAGAAAAGCTACATAGCCGGGGTGGGTAACTGCTAGTATTTGCCAATTTCGTAAGAGAGTTACCCATGGTTGAAACAGTCGCGTAAATACATCGAATTCGAAATTTGAAATATAATCGTTGCACGTCAAATCAATTGTTGTTTTCAATGCCATGGCTTCCAGTCCTGACGATATTGGATGTACCTTGTTTAGCTCTTGCCGAAATATTTTCCATGGGACTAGAGTACTAGATGAAACCCAGAAAATTTTTTAAATTTTAATAACGATTAATGTCACAAAATGTTATTACTAC
The DNA here is from genome assembly GCA_947389925.1 of Coelopa pilipes. Classification (NCBI taxonomy): domain Eukaryota; kingdom Metazoa; phylum Arthropoda; class Insecta; order Diptera; family Coelopidae; genus Coelopa; species Coelopa pilipes. The sequence continues at coordinate 40,238,573 of OX376699.1, forward strand.
TATAATTTTCGGTAGCTACTTACAATAGATACTTAAAACCAATATAGATTAGAAAAAAATATTTATTTGATATCATTGAATTTAATTTACCTATTTCCGAAATTGATTTTCCAAAAGTCAGCAGCATCAGCTTTCGTGATTCTGAATTGATCACCCGCGAATACACCATTTGGAAAAATAGCTTTTAATTCACTGAGCATATGTGAAAACACCAGACTAAGTTTGGTAAGGTTACGACGATAGTGTGAGTTTTCATCAAACATTTTTTCTTTACCCTCTTTGAATAGTTTAATTGCTTGCTTACACTTTCGTATAAGATTGTTAATGAACACATTAAAATGCTCGTTAGTATGCAGGATATGCATCTGATCTTCGTTTTTGGAGTAAATGAGCCGCAGGCGTTGGTATGTGTCTGGGAGTATATCTAGTATGAAGGGAGGGCTGTTCTTAAGGTTCATCTTTGGTTGCTGGCACAGCTTGACCACCTTATCCATAAGCTTCCACGTTTTTTCCAACGTTTTCTTATCCGTTGATAATCTTTGTGGCCCACATGCATCCGAGAAGGCTCCATGTAGTTTAGAAAATATTGAACTTATATTTTTCGATTGTTGAATCCGACTGGTGCGACTTGTCGCCATTTTTTCTATCCGTCCGTCTGCTGCTGGCAGCCAAACAGTTTAATTTATTTAGACACAAATTATTCTTCCTACGACAGTTTTTCTTTATATTTATACTGAATTTCATCAAGTACTTAGACTTTTACTCGTCTACATCAAAGATATTTAATAACGTTTCACATTCCTCACTGAACTTCCCTTATAATTAGGATATAGGTTCTTAAATCTTTCAATGAAAAACAATTATTTTCTTTAACCATACCAGTTCGATAATATATTGTACTTTTTCATTTACCGTGTATAACATTCTGTAGTTAGAGGGAGGAAAATATACAACCTAGCACACACAGTTGTTGCCAGATGTTTCCAACCATTTTGACATTCGATTTCCTATGCTCAAATCGAACAGGTTTCTCTTCACGGTTTCAGAGATATAAAACTCGCTTCTAATAAATTTTAAATTATCTCATTTTACTATTTTATTATTATCATGTATTATAAATTGATGACCTAATTTTACCACAACGATATAAATGTGTGTACGCAATAATTTGTTCACAAAATGTTTCTGATAAGTTGCAAAGAGTTTTTTTTTGTGTGTTTTCATCAGTGTACAAAGGTGAAAATATCGAATGGTTTTATCACAGATTTTAGGTACGAGCATTTTCTGCATCTGCAATAACAGCTACCATATAATCAATCGGAATTTAATTTCAATTTCTATTTGCAAAGTTGAATGGAAACTTGCCAGTGGCGTCGCCAAGATTTGTTGGCCAAGTACGGAGGAGATAGTTCTTCAGTTATTTGGAACTATTATCTCTGAAGAATAATAAAATTCCATTTCATAAAATTGTGTGTGTTTCATTATAATATTTGTATATATTCGAATGAAAGGACACAATAGGTTGAGATCTCTTTTTGCCTCCATCTATTATATAGCTGCAATCTTGTAAGTTAATTGAAAGGTTAGATAGATTTAAGATGACAAATGATAAAAGACGTATTGGACATGCAACAGCTAGAAGTACACTCCTGAAGATGCAAATGTGCTCCGCAGTTTGCCCCGATCTGGATATTCAAATTCCATCAACGATTATCTTAACGCAGCTCAATTTCCACTGCACATGTATGCGTTTGTGCATAGATGTGTGTATTTTTGTTATTTAAATTCAACTCCATTCGAATTAATGTCCAGCAATTGCTGTACGATTCTGTTGCCAAACAAAACGAAGCGAACAGCAGCAGTCTGCGGAGAAAAAGGAAAATCTCGCGCAGTGCTTCATAAAAATTATACTTTCCTATGTTTCACAGCCAGACTCTCTTCGTGTGCTGCGCCGAGCTGAGCTGTGGCCCATCATGGACTGGTGTGTGCTGTGGTGTGGTTTGGCGTGGAGTGGAGTGAAGTGGCTGGAGCGTGTGCTGAGTTTCATTTCTTCGTCGTCTTCGTCTTTTTCGTGAAATGCTCAACTGTCAGAGGCTGGCTGCTGGCTGCTGGCTGGTGTTTCCGCAGCCTTTCACTATATAAATTTGTAGACCTTGCAAGTGAAAAATCATTCTGCGTTCGCGCTCGAAACCTTTCTCTTCGATCGTTCTTCTCCGGCTCCGGGCTCCGTGCAGCAGACACCGTGCGCTTCTAACACCGCATTTTTTCTTCGTGGTTTTTGTTCGGTCCGGAGAATTTAAACGGAAAAGTTTTTACTTGCTATTTATTCGATTGCTATCTCAGTGTACTATGCTAACGGAAACAGTGGACAAATTTGAATTCTAGAACCGTGCCAGATCGAACTCCGTCAAGCTCTGCTCGTGGGTTTGGCGACTCCGTGGAAAACCCTGAAACGTTCGTTCTGTGGCTGGCCCAGCAGTTGATGCCCTACGTACGCGACTCCAGCCACTTCCGCAAACCCCACATACGCAATTCCGCTTTTGTGCTTTTGTTCTTCGGCGCGGACGAGTTGCGGAGCAAACTTTCTACACGATTTGGCTCCAACCGCTTTTTCAATTGCTAACGAGCGAAAGCGTTACATGAAAGTGCAGTGAAAATGTTTCAAACCATTAATTGTTTTGTTTTACTAACGATCGTGAGGTCGTTGTTGTTGTCGTCGCTGCTATTCTCCTCTTCGTCGTATGTATCGTGTTCTCCAGGTGAGCAGCTTTCTTATGCCCCCCACCTTGGCGATCCATATTCATTTTAGCATTGAGGAAAAATTGAAAATGCTTAACTGTCTGTCTGTCTGTCTGTCTGCCTGTCGATCTGTGTGTATGTCCGAACGAAGAACGAAGCTATTTGCATCGCACATCCGCATGTCACATCCGCTGAGCTTTCTTCCAATACTCGCCTTTGTTCTTCTTCGTCAGTCAGACAACATAGACCGATGTTTAATTCAACACTGAACCTAGTTCAGTCAGTAAAATACCCTAATCATGAAAATTAGCAAGGCGCGGAAATCGAGGTCTCTTGGAGTGAATGCAATAACATATATTTTCCTGTATCCCACCTTTCAGATCGAATGACCGATTCGCCCATAAAAATAATCAAGCTCCAGGCACAGCCCCCGTTGATTCGCTACTATCGCAGGGACGACTCGGAGCTAATTAGGTACACGAACAACGCCTCCAGTGCAGAGGCAGCCGATGGGCCGTCGCAGCTCACGCCGAAAGGAGTGTTGGCCGAATGGATGGCCGCGGCGGCCAACGAGCGAGGCCCCGAAGCTGAGGCTGCGGCTGAGGCCGAGGCCGTCGCAGATGGAGGCGCAGCTGCACTGAGTTCATTGGTTCAGCCGCGTCAAACTCGCGCGATGACCAGTTCCTGTCCACGTTCGTGTCCGCCGAGCGCAACCGTGAACGCAGAACCAGTTTGCGGCTCGGACGGCCTGATCTACGCGAACATATGTGAGATGAAAAAGAAAACATGTTCTAGAAATGGAGCAATTGTCTTAAAGGTTGGTCTCCGGAAGCATTTTACTATACATACACATTGTTATATATGTCAGTGAAAGTACTATCCCACACACACACATATACATACCTACCTATGTCGATGGAAACAAATTATTTTCAAATTTGAAAAAGCGTTAATATTGCAAGTTGCAATTTGATTAAAATTGGAATGTGTGCTTAATTTGGAGTTCTTATTGATCTAAATTTTTGCTTTCGTATTATGCGAAATTAAACTTATTCACTTTCTATATGATCTCTACTACATGATATCGTTAAAAAATCTTGTATATATCCTGTATGATTATTATCTTGTTTTTCTTTTTTTTTGTGTTTTGGAACAGGACTCAAAGAATGGATGCGAGCGAGCCAAAGGATCCGATTGTAAACATCGCTGTCCCTCCGAGAAAGATCCAGTTTGTGGCACAGATGGCCGTACATACTTAAATAGGTAGGCACCACTTGTCAAACTTGTATGCATTAGCATAAGAACAACAACAACAACAACAACAACTTTATAAATCATACTTTAAGATGTATGCTCCGTGTGCAAGCGTGTCGGGTGGGCATGTCTGCCGTCGCCATATCCCACGTGGGACCCTGCAGCAACACGAGCGCCATCCGCGAGTCGTGCCCGGTCGACTGCAACAGCGCCCCGAAGGACGGACCGGTCTGCGCCTCGGATGGCAACGTGTACAACTCGACCTGCGAAATGAAGCTGCTGACATGTGGCCAGGGAGTGGTGAAGACCAGCCGCAAGCACTGCCAGTCGACCAGGATGTGCCGGGAGTCGTGTTGGCGCGTCGCCCGTCCGACTTGTGGGTCAGACGGCCGTCTCTACGCCAGTCCGTGTAAAATGCGCTCCTCGAACTGTGGCAAGCACATTTTCGAGGTTCCCCTCTCGTTCTGCATGCCTCAGGAACGCAATGGCAACCCCTCCGAAAGTTGTCCGACGGAATGTCCGAATGTCGACTCGCCATCTCAGTACGTGTGCGGCAGTGATGGAAATATATATTCGTCCCTGTGTGAGCTGAAGATGCTCAATTGTGGGTGAGTATAAAAATTAATATGCAATGTCGCAGGCGAATCATTGACGACTTCTCTCTTTCGCAGGCCTCAAAGGAAAGCTGTTCAGAAAATAAGCATGGACAAGTGCAAAAATCGCCTGAATCGATGCAAGCAACTGCCGCCTTGTAAGGACTTCAACAACATATTCGGGTCCATTTTCTCCTCAAAACAGAACGATAAACTCTGCGGCACCGATGCCAGAACCTACAACAACGAATGCGAACTCGCTCATGCCACATGCTTGTAAGTAACAATGATTCTATTTCATCAATTCCATGCTCTGATTACGGGTTGTTTTCTAGGCGCGGTGTGAATTTGGCCCACATTGGCTCCTGCACCGATCTACGGACGGCATTCAAGGATTGCGGTGAACGCTGTACTCATAGCGACCTGGAAAGTGGGCCAGTTTGTGGTTCTGATGGCAATACGTTCCCATCGATGTGTGAGTTTAAGCGCCGCACATGCCACCTGCGGGTCGTTCCGGTATCTCTTAAAAACTGCCGTTTAACTGCTGATTGCGAATCAGATTGCGATGCACAACCAGCAAATTTCGTATGCGGTTCCGACAACCGCTTCTACAAGTCTGAGTGTCATATGCGGAAACAGAATTGTGGAAAGCATATATTCGTAGTGCCACTTAAGCGATGTCTCGCCGCATTTCAGTTCAAAGGCTGCGCCAAGATTTGTCCCAGAGAGTTTGAGCCGATTTGTGGTACCGATGGCATGACCTACTCCAATGAGTGCTTCCTAGATATTGAAAATTGCCGCACAAACACTTCGGTACGAATTCAACATTATGGAGCTTGTGGACGTCCGGAAGCGCCATCTACTAATTACTTATATTAACTGTATATCCATAGTATTTGTATATTTATTATATGTATTATTATTATTTATGTTTACTGTAAATACAACTTATATTTATACAATAAATTTTTTATACATTTTCTACTGTTTATATTATTCTGGACCAGGAGTCCAATAAATAAAGATATAATTTATATTTAATTGATTTAATTAATATTACTTAAATAATATCCATTCACAAATATTTAACATTTTGATTTTAGAAATACTTTATGAATATCTTAATTTTTTAAGCCGAATCATCAAAAAGTTTATTTAACATTGCATTAATTTCGTGCGGTCGATATTTGACATATTTATCGGGATTTTTGCTAAATTGCACAGTAGCATACCTAGAAAGAAAATGTTATAAAATTTTGATTTTTATTTATTATATATATACTCAACATTTCGTAGAATCTGTTATATTTAGGTATTATGTGTTCCACATTATCTCTTTTAATACCTTCCCGCAAAATAACATCGGGAATTGAAATACCACGTTGATTTTTGCAAGCCTCTTCAAAGTCTTTGTTAAAAGTCTAAAATAAAATTGTGTTTGTATTAACATAAAAAATACTATATGCTTTTATTGACGAACCGAAAAGCGCTCTTTTAGTATTCCACGATCTTTATCCTTAACTTTACCCTGCGACGGTTTGGGTAATTCATCCAAAGATGATATATTTCCCAAAACTTTCGACCAAGTTTTTTGATATGAGAATTTCAATTCTCTTATCATATCGAGGTAACTTCTTTCGCAATCAGGTTCAGCAAGAGTAACCAAATCAATAAGATTTGATTGCTGAAGCGATTTTAAAATATAATGTATATTGTTCAAACGGAAAAGGTGCTTTGTAGCTTGATCATTATATTGTTCACATTTATTCATAATAGTCAAATTAAGTTCTGCTAAAGCTTTTTCTGTAAATAAAAGGGTAGTAAAACATACCAAAATTTTATTTTTAGAAATTGCATACATACTTATATAAACAGCCAATAACGCTTTATTTTTTTCTTCAGGTGTCAGCGATTTCTTCATTAGAATAGTGTCTAACTGAGTTGAGTATAATATATCCTGCTGTAATATTCCACCAATGACATCATAGTGATCATAAAGATGTTCCAGAAACCATATTGTGTTCGAAGTTAATTCGTGGACAGTTGCATCCTTAGGCACATTCAAATATCCAAGAGTACTAGAACTCATTCCAACAATGTTTGAACTGGACTCGCCTTTAACCACGTCAAGAAAATGTTCCAAGGCTTTTGATCCCTATACAAACCGATTTATATACATGAATACTTTTACAATACAATTTCGTAATTACCGTAATATGTAGTTTATTGGAGATCTTCATTAATTGCTCTTTTTGGTGTGCATCACATATACGATCAATGTCAGGCTGAAGTAATATAACTCTTTTTAATGCTGAAAAAGTACCCAATGCGGATGTCCACTCTTTTCGAGATATGCAACGCATTATTCGATTTGTTATATTCTGAAAAATTCAAATTAAAATTATAAAATTTGATACTAGTTTAATCAAGCACATTAACTAGAAATAGTTTGTTTACCTCAGCGTCTTTCACTACTAAATCTAGAGAGTTGTGTGCTAATTTTGAAAACACGTCAATGTGTTTCGAAGGTGGAATGATATCATTCATTAGAGTTCGCTCCCAAACCAACAGTTTTTGCAATCCCAGTAACAATAGAAGGTATTTGTCTAATTCCTGATCACCGTCAACATAATCTTCAGAGGACAAATGGTCTGAATGAGAAGTAGCCTTTTTAATAGAAATTCCTGTCGATTGTTCAAGAGTCTGAGTAGCACGTAAATATAATTTGTTTGCTTTCTTCTCGAATCTAATCAAAGGAATATATATAAGTTACTGATAAATTCAATAGAGGATAATTTACATACATTTGCTGCAGTTTTGCTGATGTATTCTTCTTAGATTCTGTTTTACCACTTTGTCGACTCTTCTGCAAATACAAATTAAATTATTAAAAATCTTAAAAAACAATATTCAACTTATGACATTATTACCATCATTTCATTTCCCCAACTTCCACTTTTTTGATGATCCTTCAAATTTTGCAACGATCTATATACCACTTCACTTCTTTCAGTTGCATAGATCACAGTGTATTCCCGTCGCAAATTTTGCTCCAACCAATGGGAAATTAAGTTCAGTTCCTCTCGTGTGCTATGTGACAACTGTTTTATTGAGGTATATTCATCACTAGAAGAATCGTCTTCAATGTATATCAGATCTAACAAATCTACTGGTTTCAATGGAGCACTGTGTTTTTTCAAAATTTGCTTGTAATGGTTATTTAAAGACTCGCAGCCAGTATTGAAAAGACTCGTTACGTTTTCCAGCTCAACACTTTGGGAGTTGTTGTACATAAAATAGTCCATTGCCGCCCTCAATTTCCCCAAAGCCTCCAAAAATGTTACAGTATTGCCCTCCGATGGACCTTGATGTATCAAATTACAAACTTCTTGTGAGACATCGTAGTGTGATAGGACAGTTTCCAAACAACCCAAAGTCACTTCTAAATCTGAGAAATATTTGTTAAAAACTGTTAAATAATTAGCGCCGATTATTACTTTGTTGTCTTCGCTGCAGTTGCTCAGTCTCCTTATACACAGGTAGAATGGTTTGCTCTAGTTTTCCGAGGCGTTGTTCAAAAATTGTCAAGATTCCAGACATTTGTGTTGATAGGATGTGGTATTTGTCTACATTGTCTTTAAACTGTGCAAAATTAGAAGACTCCTGCAATAACACAATATTTCCGAAGCATTAATATCATTGCATTGAAATTCCATAGCAAACCTTTTCCAATTTAGAGTATATTTGTGATGCATTCTCTAAATTATTCATTTTTGATATAAGTTTACAATTTGTTTAATGCATCTAATTGGATTTATCATCAAAGATTTTTTTCATTTAATCAAATTTTCTCAACTCTGGGCGAAGCGTTGCATTTTTAGAAAATAGTATCATGTGAACAGATATGTTCGTGCAATAAAAATTGATTCATAATTTGTACTATAGTAGTTATGTATTTCAATACTAAACAATCACTTTTCATAGTTTTATTGAAGAATATATTTGTATTAAGGGAAATTAATGTAACTGCAATTTCAGAAGAGTTGATATAAAGTATCTACATTGTATTATAAAATCAACACAGTTTCAATGTCTGGCAGCACAACTTACTCTACTCCGTTTTTATCTGAGGAAGATGTGCACCCTCAGTCATACAAATATCTTATAAGAGTTCGTGGGGCAAAGACGTGTTTTTAGAGCTAAGTGGTTATCTCTACAGGAATTTTATTATTATCTATAATAAATATATATCCGTTAACTTCTAATAAAAAATGTAAGTTTTTGCTGAGTATTTCGATGGGAATGTAAAATTCATCATTTTTCTATCGGTCAATGAATAGTTCTTCGTCTGAACTCAAAATGGCCTCCCTAATCGATATCTATATGCACTGAAAATTGGATCACAAAATTCGAGATTTATTGCCTAATATTAAAAAATCGCAAAAATATCGGTATCTCCATATTAAGATTACACGAGTATTTCCGCAGAAACATATTTTCTGATTGATATATTGATTAAAACTTTTATTACTACTAATGGAAGTGAGCAGGTGTACACATATATGTACATGTATATGCATTTTATTGCATGTAGTGATGCATATATAATAGATTTGTATGATGTAAAACATTTTTTCATTGTTATATGTGTACATCACATTTTCCCACTTTTTAATTTGATTGACACTAACAGATCGTGTAGAAAATTTTCACTTTTTCATCTACAAATGGATTCGCATGTATATCACACAAGCTAATGATTTAAAAATTTGTTGATTTGCAGGTTCGGGAATCGAGGTGGTGATCGTGCTAGCAATGTGCCAGGTCGTGGAAACTACCGAGACCAGCATCGTGGTGGGGCCGGAGGTCCGATGCGCGGAAGTGGGATTCCTCGGACTCGTGGCACCCCGTACAATAGGGGCGGAGGATTTGGGGCGGCCAACCATGGTGATCGACGCGGTAACAATGATCAACAGTCTGCCTCTAAGCCAGGTGATCGTTTACAACGTGTGTTTTGGTCAGAAGTGAACTTGATTCCATTTGAAAAGAACTTCTATAAACCTTGCAATGCAGTAGCAGAAAGACCTCAAGCTGAGGTTGATAGTTTTTTAGCAAGTAATGAGATAACACTAAAAGGGATAAGTATTCCCACGCCTAACATGGAGTTCGATGAAGGTGGTTTTCCTGAATATGTATTAAATGAGATAAAAAAGCAAGGATTTGCTAAACCGACAGCTATACAAGCTCAAGGTTGGCCAATTGCTCTTAGTGGTCGTAACATGGTGGGTATAGCTCAAACCGGATCGGGAAAAACCTTAGCCTATGTGCTCCCGGCTGTGGTACATATAAATAACCAGCCGAGATTGCAGCACGGCGATGGTCCGATAGCTTTGATACTTGCACCCACGCGTGAACTTGCCCAGCAAATCCAGCAAGTTGCGAATGATTTCGGCTCCCAAACTAACGTCCGGAATACATGTATTTTTGGCGGGGCTCCGAAGCAATCACAAGCTCGCGACTTAGAGCGGGGAGTCGAAATTGTTATTGCAACTCCTGGGAGATTGATTGATTTCCTTGAAAGAGGCGTTACGAACTTACGCCGTTGTACTTATCTCGTGCTCGACGAAGCCGATCGCATGCTGGACATGGGCTTCGAGCCACAAATACGTAAAATAATTGAACAAATCAGACCTGACAGGCAAGTACTAATGTGGTCAGCTACTTGGCCGAAAGAAGTACGAAATCTGGCTGAAGAATTTCTCGATAACTATATACAAATTAATATTGGTTCGTTGACTCTTTCGGCAAACCATAACATTTTACAAATTGTTGACGTATGTGAAGAGGCTGAAAAGGATTCAAAACTTCTGAAACTGCTAACTGAAATATCTTCTGAAAATGAAACCAAAACTATTATATTCGTTGAGACAAAAAAACGAGTAGACGAAATCACTCGTTCCATATCGCGTCAAGGATGGCGTGCATGCGCAATTCATGGCGACAAATCGCAACAAGAACGTGATTTTGTGCTTGCGTCCTTCCGTAATGGACGGCAATCTATATTAGTTGCAACTGACGTTGCAGCTCGGGGGCTAGGTAAGAAAAATGTTACGTTTGTGATCTTGATTTTTATGAGTGATGCTGTGGATCAAATGCTAAATATTATTTCATTATTTTGGTTCGTCTGTAAATTTATTTTCCGATGAATCACCCACCGCCTCGAAGACTTGTTTTCTTAACCGATCGAGTTTTTGGAATTATATGGAGAATATCACTTGCTGGTGGTATTTATTGACTAATGTTTGTGGCATTATATTTTTTGGCACAATTTTATATATATATATTTATATTGAAATATACATATGTATATTAAGAGTAAATTTACGTTAAAGGTGTGGGAAAATAATGAGACAAGTATTATCCATACATTGCTATTAAGATTACATTTTCGTTTTTATAACAGAAGACACAGAAAGAATTTGAGTCAGTCAGAGTAAAATGGCCGTGGAATCTGTTTTCACAAACATTTCCATCAAATAACTTTAAATCTTTTTTAATTTCTATTAGTTTTTTAATCGTTTTCATACTTCTACTGCAAGTCTGTTGTGTTAGAATTGGTATGAAATAACAACAAGTAACAATTTACATGAACATTGTAAAATGTTGTTACATAATTTGTAGCATGTTCCTTAAGTAATATTATTGAAGATATGTTAAAAGGGTGGGAATACATGTTGGAAGGTAAACGAAGGTTAAACATTTTATAATATTTTACATATTATAATATTTCCAATTTTTCTTCACTGTCAAAGTTTTCTTAGAAGGAGGAGCCTTGCGTTCAACGTGTTGTCGATATACTGGCGATATACTGAAGCAAATTCCTTACAAAATCGGAATTCGCATTTGACTTAAGTCATCAATATCAATATCTTCAATATGAATTAAATTTATATAGATATAGTTTTTTTAAAATATTCAGAATCTCGGCCAATCCATTTTTGACTGACAAATTATTTATGTGGGCCTTATATTATCTTTGATCATTCAATTTATTTGCGAACAAAAATATCATCAACAATTTCAAATGGACTTCGATTTTTATACTATTTCATAATTGTGCTAAATTAAATTAATTGTGCTAAACATAGATAAATAGATTTTTTGCTAGAACAACATGATTCCGAATTGGGTTTTCGAGTATTAACTTAGGATAAATACGTATTATTTCGTTTACACTTTTACAGGCTCAACAAATTGGTAAGTACAAAATGTATTTCATTGGACATTTATGTATACTGCGTATGAAATTGTGTATTTATTTTACTATATACTTGATATTAAAGGTCGAGGTCCACTTATAAAAATGTATATTTAAGATGGAGACATTTTTGTTCAAAAAGAAAAAAAAAAAACAAATAAATATAAAACAAGCCATAAGTATTTTTTGAATTACACAAGCCAACAATTTGATAAAGATTTCTTTGTTTCATCGACGACTCTAATTACGAAACAACAAAGATGTCGATGACGTGAAATTCGTTATTAATTACGATTACCCATCAAATTCTGAAGACTACGTACATCGCATTGGACGAACAGGTCGTTCAAATAACACGGGAACGGCATACACTTTATTTACCGCTACCAACGCTAACAAAGCCAACGACCTAATCCAAGTATTACGCGAGGCTAATCAGGTAATTAGTATTGCTCGCGAATATGTCTGAAACTTGCTGTAACATTCGTCTCTTAAAGGTAATAAATCCACGGCTGATGGAAATGGCATCTGCCAGTTCCTTCAATAAGCGCGGTGGACGAGGTGGATACCAAAACCGCAATCAAATGGGCCAAGGTGGCAGCATGGGAGCTAGAACTAATTTCAGAGGAGGAGCGCAAAGAAACGGCAACCGAAACGAGGACATGAGGTTCCGAGGAGGCTATCAACAACAACAACAACAACAACAGAATCCAGTTCAGTCCATGATGCCCGCACAAGCGCTCGGAAATGTACAACGTTCGAATAGTCAAGCTTCCAGGTTTACAGCACCATCTATGCCGGAATCCTACGGCATGGAGAATTGCGTGTACAACCAGGAAGGCATCTCCAATAGTTATAAGGACATGCGTTTCAGTCAGACGCCAGCGGTATCTTTCGAACAGTACAGCGCACCTGCCCATGCCATGGCCACCCCCCATCCACATCATTACGACGCCAAAAACATAATGGCACAGCCGATCGCCGCGGCTTACGCTCAGCCTCAGTATGCCGTTCCCGCCGGATTCGCCGCAGGCCCCGCCGGCATGTTCGCCTATCCGCCTCCTCCATTGCCAGTGAAGAACTAACTTACTTAGTTTATATTTTGAACACTGAAACATAGAATTATGTTAAAACGTTTAGATATGAAATTTATGGGATCATGATTTTTGAATTACTAAATCGTAGTAATATTTTTCAATTTGTATTCTAGTTATTTAATTGTCGAAATTTTAGCGGCTTTAGCTTCATGAAAAATCAGCATTAATGAAACTCGAATGACGTGTGTTGGGCTTTTCAGAGTTTATCAGAACTAGTTGAATGTGGTCGAAATATTGGACTTTATGTCAAAATCTATAGTAGACTCCCATTCAGTTGTATGTTTATTTAAGAATGAAAAATTATCGTAAGTAGATGTTATATGTTACATATTACTTGCAATAAAAATAAAATTAAATACGTTTACTGAGGCAGATTTGTTGTTTCTATTCTATCCTTTTCCAGAGACTGTCGGAAGTAAGAAAGAGAAGCAAACAATTTAATAAGTGAAAAATTGAAATTTCTCATTAAGATATTTAGCGGCATTCAACTCGCCCATTGCCATAGGTCAGTGTGTGGAATGGATCTGCTTCACGCTGGTCGTGGAATTGTTGCGAGCACAGTTCATTAAGGGTGCTATGTACGAATGCGATGCAGTGAAAAGCCGACGACGCTCCCACTGTTGGCGAAGATGGAAATAAAGAGGCGTCCCTTCGCTCCTACATTGTTGCCTTGTCTCGTCGTGCCGTGCCTTGCCGTTCCGTTCGCCCAGCGCCGCTCAGAATCGCTCGCGATGTTCTATTTTGTGTATTATGCAAAGTTTAAGTTGACTGTCACAGGGTTTATTGTCCTATATTCTCTGAGCATTTATGTGGTCATTGGCGTTGGATGCTAGACCGAAGAGAGAGTTCGTTTCGTGTTCAAAGGATGGATGGGGCGCACCAGCATCAAAATAGCAACTTTGCGTCTCTTTCGGCGAGAGCGAATTCCTTAAGAGTTGCCAGTGTGTGTGTGTGCGTGTGTGTGTGTTTGTGTGCACCTCAAAGGCACTAATCGTCAGCAGCACGTGATGATGATGATCAATTTGCACAATGCCATATCTACGAAGCACGGCAAGTGGAAAGAGTTCATAGTTTTAATGTCCCTGTTCTTCGGTCGTTTCCCTCGGACATCCGGACTCGTACTGCATTTTCCTTGTGGGTGTTTGATGGAGAGCCTGTTGGAGAGGGCGACTGAAGCGACTGCCTTTACATGTGCGAATCTCTTTGCTCCAAGCTCTTACGGTTTCACACACGAACCGCGTTCTCTCTCGCTCTCTCACGGTCTGTCTGGCTCGAGGAGCCAAGTTCGAATGGCATGCGTTTTATTTTTAAAATCTTCTAAATACGTTTGCATTGAGATTCGCATTCGCAAAGCAACAGACGCGTGAAATCGCGCCGCTCTCGCTCGGACCTTGTCTCCCACTCTCTTACTACTATCACTCACTCACTCACACTCTCTCTTGCGCTCTCTGTGTGTGTTGTTTGTCGGGGAGCGCGAGTGCAATTTTCCAATTGAAAACCGACTGAGCGTCCGAGCGAACGAGCGTCGCGCCGAATGAAGGTAACAAAGCTCTGAACTTGGGGCTTGCGTTGTGCGGCGCTGTGCTGGGCTCGGTCGTCTCAGTCAACTGGTGACTTTTGCAACGAGCGGTTAAAAGCTTCGTCTACGTATCGCCCGCGAGATTTTTTATTTTTATTTATTTCGCTTTTTGTGTTTATGTTGCGTTTGTTTTCGAATTCATCATCATCACCGTTGTCGTCGTCATCGTCATCACTGCCCGAACATTGCGTCGGTGTCGGCGGACGTTCTTCTTCTTCCCCGTCTACTACTACTACTTATTGATATTGCTGCTGGTCATCACAATGTTATCGTTATCGTCATCATAATGACCGATGACGACCATCGACGTCACTAGTGTGTTTCGCATCCGTTCAGTTCGATTCTGTTCAGTGTGATTTGATTTGTGCAAAGTGAAGACAATACGCGCGTTTGTGCGAAAAACTCCTCAGCCGCCCCCGGTCGACCCTTGGCCGCTGTTCCATTCTGACTTGCATCGCATCGCGCCTGAACTGTTGCTGCCTAATTGGTCTATTTGCGGAGTTCATCAGTTCGTCGATTCAAATTCGCGCGGCTCGTGTGGCGGCCACAGCGCGGGCTGCCGGCCCATCTGAAGTCGGAGTTGTGCCGTTGGGAAGGAAGGAAGAAGAAAGTACTCCCGAAAGTTCGTTTACCCAGCCAGCCTGCCAGCCTGCCATCCGGCCATTCAGCCATCCAGGCATTCAGCCAGCGAACCCACCAACCAACAACTGATTGATTTTCGCAACCGACAAAACAAAGCGATCCGACCGACCGACCGCCGATCGACCGACGAGTGCACGACGAGTGTTGTTGTTGTACGAAAGTGAATCTCGGAGGCGGAGTGCGCTCGGATGTTCTTCGTTTTGTTTTTTTTTTTTGTTTTTCTTGTGCTTCGTCGTGGACGTTTTTTGTCTTACTCTCTTCTTGCCGCGTGAATCAGTCGTCGTCGTCGGCCGACGACGAGCAGAGCAGAGCAGAGCCGAGGTGTGTGTGAGCGAGCGCAGGGGTGGGTGAACTCGGGGCACCGCGCGCCCGGTTTCGTAAACGTAACGAGGCACACGACACATTCATGGGTTCACGTTCACCAGCGGAGGGGCAACGAAAAAATTACAACAACAATATCAATAACAATAATAACAACACCAATAACAAAAAAAATTAAAAAACGGCAAAAACAATAAAACGGAACAAAAACACCAACAATAACAATAACAATAACCGCAATCGCCCCGCACCCGAGCGCCGAGCGCCGACCGTCGAGCGTCGAGTGCCGAGTGATGTGCTCTGCTTACTTCATCTTCCGAGATTCGACCAACGGGTTAATGCACCCGCGGACATTTCCCTCCCGTACAGCGGCGAGTGCACCTTTCTCAATTCACTTGACTACGTCGCGATCGTCGTCGTCGTCGTCGTCACTTCGTCAATAATATCGCTGTACGCGCGCGCGCTCCGGTGACGGCTCCTGCTCCTTGGAGGCGAGCGGATCGAGTGTGGATGCCACCCCCGGCCAGGCGCCCGGCCCGCCGCACCTGTTGGACACCCGTCGCGAAACCAGCGGCCGTTCAAGTGGATTATCTTCTTCAAATACTTGAGTCCCTTAGGGGTAAGACCTTTTAGTAATTTTATGTTGAATTACATTCTTTTTTTGGTTTAAAAAAATGTGTTTTGGATTTATTGTTTTTATATTTTTTCATTTTATTGGTTTGAAGACCTGTTTTTTTTTTTTGGTTTTCTTTATAATTTTTCGTTATATTCGCTTTTTCAATATCTATATAATTTTTTAGTTACATTTTTTTAATTTCTATTTTTTGTTGTTTTCTTTGTTGATTTTTATCGTTACGATTTCATCGATTGAATATTTAATTTTTCTTTCTTTCAATTAAAACGATTTTTATTATTGTAAAATGTTTTAATAAAAGAAGAAAATGGTTCGACAAATTTTCGTATTTCAATTAACACCACTTTTGTAATTGTAAATAATTTTATTATTTTTTCAAAGTTTTTTTTTTTAATATTCGACAAAAATATAATAAAATTTTAATTCTCTTTTTTTCAATCGCAAATATTATTTTCACAAAATCAGAAATTTTGTTTTGCAAATATTTTGGAAACTTAGGACATTTTTGTCTGTCCCTGCACTCATGCAAACCAACAACGCACAGCGGAAAATGCGAAAATTCAATCCGAACACATCCAATTAGGAACGACATAAATTTCCCCAATCTGTATACCAAAATGGCATTTGTTCAATACTTGAATCTCCTGCGATGGACTCGCTTTGTTCTGTCCGCTGTTATTAACTTGTGAAATTCATTGCTCACACACACTCGGACACAGAAGTATTCGCACGGCTTTCCTCCTCGCCATTTGAACTGAATAGACTGAATAGTTAAAAATAATAGTTAAATAGTTAATTAATTTGAGGTCGGCGAAAAAAACAAAAACAAAAAAAAACTAAGTTTTAAATTCATTATACACTGGCAAAAAACGAAATATATCAATCGTATCAATATTGATCGATAACCTTTCTACAACGGGGAATTGCAAATGTTTACGAATTATGCAAATGCGCGATCTTTGATTATGAAAACATCGATTTCCAAGTCAAATGTGTGAGTTAAGGAAAATTAATTTAATCAATTGATTATTAATTGTTTTCAGTGGAGGCTTTACTGTTGGCTATTGGAGATTTAAGTAAATTGTATGTTGTTTCTTTCTTGGTACGAACGTTTTTGAGATCGACTGTAGGCATATGCGTCGACCGTAGACAGCGATAGATCTTGTAATATCTCGCAGGAGACTCCTTTGTCTGCAATGGGTTTTGAAAATAAACATCACCGAGGTCTGGCGAACAAAAGCAGTGGACACAATTGAATAATATATATAAACACGAACGATATGCCATGTGATAGTTGTTGGGCCTGCACTGCTGGCTTTTTGGGTTCCCCCAATTAAAGTGCTTATGAGTTCAGTTCGGAAATTAGAACGCAGCCCGGTTAATTTGCCTGCGTTGGCGATTTTCGAAATATTGACACAGTTTTTCCCCGCACTCGACCAAGTTACGAAACGCGACGTATTCGGTTTCGATTAATGTCATCAGAAGACTCAAGAAACAACAACAAACACCAAAGCGGGCACAGTATCGAAATTCTTAGCCTCGATATCGCCCCGAGCTCGGCCAAAACAGTTTCTAATTCGCAGGCGAAATATAAAATATAAGTTATGCGGCGGATCCGCTGAAAATTGAGGAAGTAGTTCTCCGAAGCGGAAGAAGTTTCGATACCGTGGTTATTAACCACTCGAAAAGATGATGGCATTGACCTCAATCCATAGCAACAAGATTTTACCAAATTCTTCAATTTGATTTCCGCAAACGCCGCAGAAAACACAACAACAACAACAACAACAACAGAAAAAAAACCCAAAACAAATCCCACATGCAAATTTATGTATACTTCAAGTACATATTTAATAATTCTTTCCACATATTCAGACGCCGCCTCGCGATTAGGATTCAATGCTCACCATTATTATTGATAATCCAATCGTAATATTTGTAAAAATTTTCCGAGAGAAAAGGCATTTGCATATTTAATCCCTTGCATAGGTGTGAGGAGCAACAATGAGCAAATCAGTTGTTGCTTTTGTTTTTTTGTTTTTTTTATTTTTTTTTTTTGCTCCTATTTCGCACCTCTCCCGCGAGCGCCTTCGTATCGGTGTGTAGAACAGAAACCCTGGCGTGTGAGAAGTGCTTTTTAATAACAAAACGCGCTCTTCTCCAAACGATAACTCTCAAACTAGTTGGGCTGATAAGACAGCAGCGGAGCAGCAGAGCGACGACGACATATCGACGCTCTCTTTCTATCGTCAATTTAAACAGTGACATAATCGCGAAATCCAGAAGTAGGTCACCTAATTTTGGCAATGTAGACGATATTTTTACGCGCCTATAACTTTGTCGGAGGGACCATTGGGGACCTACATATATGTAAATACACCGCGTTCTAACGGATTTAGATATATTTCTTAAATTAATAGCGCAGTTATAGTTATAAATATAAAATACACAAATACAGATACAAACATGAAGTGCGAAAATAAATTTGAAATATAAGAGCAATAAATACGAATTAAATAAAAAATATGAAATAAAATAAATATGAAATGCAATGAAAAAATATGATACATAATAAAAGAACACTAAAAGTACAAAAAAATATCATTTTTTAATACAAACAATATTACATAATTAAAAGCAATAAAACGTTAATAGAAAAATTTGACAAATTCACAAATAAGAATAATAAAATGTACGAACATAAATGTAATTTAGAACTAATTTTAACAAGGAGAAACATATTTGTGTTTTCGAAGATTTAATATTTTGACTCCAGCAAGTTGTTTGCAAGTAATAATTATGATTTAGCTCGCTTCCGATCCGACATAGTGTCGGGCTGTTGGATGCGAGTTGAATGCAATGATTTCACTATATAAAAATATGCATGTTTATGTGTATGCACAGACATAAGTATGTATGTATGCGGCATGCAAGTGTAAGCGTGTGTGTGTGTGCGCTTGAGTTTGCTGTTTGTGCTTGAAATTGAGCTAGCTTTTCACGGCCAAATATATTGATTATTTAGTTTTAATAGATAACGACCTAGACATTGACTAAGGCACCCTACTACCAAGTTACTAAGTCGTGCCGCGAAGCATGTTTGCCGTTATGTAGTCACGGACTAGCCCGACAATTAACGATACAATATCATTGCTTGTAAATATATCTATCTATCTATATATCTATCTATCTATCTATATATATATATATGTATTTAACGTCATACTAGCCGAGCAGGGCTTTGGAGTTTCGAACGAGACGTGTGTGCGTACAATGTCAGCGAATCAGAAACTACAGTTAACTCCACTTCTGCCACACACACGCACACGTACACACACAGTAGTTTTCAAGGTTCTCACCTCGTATAATTTAATACAAGTCCACATATAGTTCTGTAATTCCGAGCACATTGCTAATGAGCAGCATCTTCGGGCTCTTTGAGGTCTCTCTACATGCAGTCCATATACCAGATGTATATATATATATATATATACCGATATGCATACGCCGTAGGACTGATTTGCGTTGTTTTTCCAAACGCCTTTCAAGCGCTCGCCTCGTACGCAGGAGCATTTAATTCATTTGCGGGCGCGCGAATGTGGTCGGCCAGCGCGACTTTTCACTTGTGTTCGGCGGGCGCTACGTCACAATGCAAATACGCAAAATTGCACTCCGATCGCCCGCCGTCCTCCGACCCTCTGTCCGTCCGTTGCTCGCTCGCTCGTTCGCACAACGAGTTTCAGACGAATCACGATTGCAATACATGCACATTTCCTCACTTCTACTCTCTAGCACAGACGCACACACACACACGTGCTCGTCGTAGATGTTTCGAAAAGCACATCGAAAGCTTTTGCATTTTTCTTCCGATAACGGGCCAATAGAGGTTTTCGTGCCCATTTTCTGCCAATGCCGCATAACCCTGGCCTGCTATTGTAGCCAGACCGACGGATGGACGGACGACACAGACGTAGCCGTAGACAGAGCCAGACGCACACAGGCGCGCGGTTCTACGGCGCTCGGCGACTGCCGTCAGACTCTGGCTGACTGAGGCTACACTGGGCGAAATCGCGGACGGACGCCTTCTTTACATAAGAACGCTCGGGTTTTCCGCGGAATAGGAAAACAACTCAAGGCTTCTTTTCCTTCATTGTCCATTGAGCTTTTATTATTTTTTACAGAAGTCACTTCAGGTCTTTCCGTCTGTCGTCGTGGTCGTGCGACGTCACACGTCAGCCGTCAGGCGTTGAGTTATCACAGCTTATCGTCCCAAGTTCAATTACAAGTAGTCAAGGGAATCTTTTGTTTCTCAAAGTTGCTTTCAATGCGCCGGCCTTGCCATTGAATACCAATAAAACTCACGTACGTTGTGTTCAAAAATTTGTTTTGTCTCTGCACACATGGCGCAGGCCAGGCGGCGTGGATTTACATGTTTCGTTCAAATAAATTATATCATTGTGCTGCTAGTTCATGGCTGTGTAGTTCCGAACACAAGCAGACACAGCCCTACATGTGTGCGTGTGTGTGTGTGTGTGGAACGTCTGCACCCAATTCAATTTGAACACATTAGTCGTTCGCGTCGCGCTTTCGACGCTTCTGACGCCGCTCCGAACCACGACCTTCCACAATGCCAGCCAGCACTTGAATTTCGTTCAACTCTGGCCGCTGTCTGTCAGCCGCAACGTGAACGCGAACGCGAACGCAAAAACTTTTGACTTCAGTTAACTCGACTTTACATTGCCGAAAACGAAATTAAAATAAGGCCAAGGTGGCTTACCTTGATTGAGAGACTCACAAACGCTTTTTTCGGGTGACCTCGCCAAAGCTTCATACATAATTAAAAAACGCCGGCTCTAGCCCGCGGTCGCCCCTGGATAGGAACCACGGAATCGCTCCACTCCACTCCACTCCACTCCACGCTTACTGCCATTTCAGGTTTCCGATCCGATCCGATCCGAGTCGATCGGATCCGACGTTCGTCGTCGGCGCCCGAAAAGCTCTCCGAGAGATCTCGTTCTTGTGTCGATGTCAATGTCTCTCTCCCTTGCCTGCGCTCGCTCTCCCACTCTCGGTCACTCTTTCTCTCTCTCTCTCTCTCTCTCTCTCTCTATCTGTCCGCTGTCGGTCTCCCCTGCCTCGGACGCCGCCCCCTCGCCAGAGCGGGGTTCATTAAGTGCGGCTCGTCCGAAACTCGAAAACATAATTTTATTTCGTTTCGGAAAGGTCAAGTGAAGCAAAGATTATTGCTCCGTGATGAAACCGAGAATCATTGGATAAACCTTGAGGCGGCCAACCAGTCGTCCACTATTCGCTTATTGACGGATTCTGTTTATGTATTCTTTAACCCTTAATTTACTGTACTTGTTACTGTCGTTGTTGCTGTTGCTGTTGCTGTTGCTGTTGTTACCAATTCAAGGTGCACACAGTCAGTCCCCGAAATAACTGCGGTGAACTTGAAAATGACTTGGAACTTCGGAGCACGACGCTTGGGTGCGGAAGCGGGGAGACCGAGGGAGGGGGAGGAGGAGGCGGGAGCTGGGTTTTCATTTCGATTTCATTTCGACTTATTCGTTTTCATTTCGTTTTCATTTGGTTTGGTTTCGATTTCGTTGCGTTTCGTATCGATTTCGTTGCGTTGCGTTTTCGTTGCGTTGCGTTTCGATTTCGTTGCATTGCGTTTTCACAATTTCAGAAAAACTTCCAAAAAAGTGAGGAAATTCCCCCAATGTCTCGAAATCTGGGAATTCCGGGTTGTTGCAAAAATCCCCCCAAATACAACAAACACAAAGTGCTCTCCACAGACTAGTTTGAGAAAGTCTCTTTCACTATCAACGCGCAACTGGCTTCGCTGCAGCTCCAGCGGGAATTGTTTATCCCAGCTAATTAGCGCCTATATTCCTCCCACAGTTGCGTGCGATGACGAGTGGTGGGAGGCGGTCGACGGTCGGCGGTCGGCGGTCGACGGTCGACATTCGGTGGGAGGTGGGGCGATCTGTAAAATTTCCGAGGTAGTTGAAATTTAAAGGTTAAATATCGCAAACGTTCACCCGATACAAAATCGCGATCCAAGGGTAATGCATGAGCAACAACTCAAGAGAAAGGCAGCGGCGACGAGTCAACGAGTCAACGAGTCGGCGAGTGAGTGGAGGAGCCCCACAGACTGTGGAGAGCCGAACGGCGGAGAGCACGAGAGATTCGTGCGCCCATCTCATACATGTCGCCTCGCCTCGCCTCGTCTCGTCCCGTTTCATTTTGCCTCGGCTCGACTCGCGCGACTCGCTGTTGTTGTTGCGCGTCGGCTGTTGTTGGTGCAGGGCTGGATGCGAGGAAGAAGAGAAGAGAAGAGAAGCCGTTCGCGAGCGAGAAGGAACGTGTGATAAGAGAGACGGCCGCCTGTGCTTCCACATCGTTCGCTCGTTCGCCCCGGCTGAAATTCGTGAGCACTGACTGTGGCTGGCGGCTGACGGCTGGCGGCTGCCTTGCCGGGGCTGGTGAGCACGGGTTAGACTTCTCTCATTTAAATTTAGTTTCTTGTACGCTGTTTCGTTCAAAGGCCCGGGATGCAGGCGAGCGAGCGAACAGGCAGCAGGCGGACAGCAGGCAGGCGGCAGGCAGTGCGAGCGATGCGATGCGATGTGAGAAGTGCAGCACAGTACGTCGCTCGAGTGCGATGACTACCATAATAATGATGTTGCCAATGATGACGATGATGGTTATCAAAGGTCTTTCACCCGAACTCGGTCATTGGCGTACATTTGCTTGTTAATCCAGTGCTTTTTCAACTGCACGTGTCGCAATTGCTGTAAGAAAGTTCAATTGCCTCTGAATCGTACTCACTGTCATTTTCGATTGCTATGCAATGCTGTGTTTATATTTCACATTCGTTTTTTGCCTTTTGCCTTTTGCATTTTGCCTTTTTGTCTTCTTGTCTTTTGGGTTTTTGCTTTTGTCTTTGTGTTTTTTCGTTTTTAATGCATGATTTTTGCTCGGCGGCTGCAGTTAGCGCATCTCTCCAGGCTTCACTAATTTTTTTCATCGATTTATGTGGTGCAGAAATAAACTATATGTACCCACACACACACACACACACACACACACATACACGTACATGCACATGCACATATGTTCATTAATTTTTGTTTCAACTTTTCGAGTTACAACATTAGGTATTTTGTTTTTAATGAATCATCAAATATAAAAATTTCATCATCATTAAAAAACCGAGATTTAAAAAAATAAAATTGCCATGTGACTCCTTGGTGAAATAAAATGGAGTAAAAAAGTTGAGAGATTTTACGATTTTACGTCCTTGACTTTCCAGTCAGGCGATGGCGGTAACTAAAATTAATTCTGCTATAAGTAGTTGTTGTTGTACATATGTATTTACTAAAGTGCAGCAGTCGTTGAAGTTCGACAGGGGAAATTTTATTCACTAAATTTTCTAAATTTTCATTCACAAAATTTTCATAAAACATATTGCAAAATAAAAAAATAAAAAAATATATATATTTTGAGTTTCTCATCACAAAATTTTCTTAATTCTGTTAAAATATATTGCAATAAATTTTCTTTCTCTGAATTATGTTCATGTTGTTAAAATATATTGCGATAAAAAAAAACACAACAAGACAATTAGAACAAAAAATGTTTTTTGAAACTAAATGTTTCATTCACTAAATGTTTTTAATTCGGTTAAAATATATTGCAACAAAGAAGGCATAACAAAACAATTAGAAAAAACAATCGATTCTATAATTAACTTCGCTTAAAAATAACTCAATAGATCTTAGAACAGAAGGAGTTTGATCAAATGGAGCTCATACATATATACTGAAATTGTTGTTGGTTTTTGTTTAAAATTTCGTAAATTTTTTATCGAATCCGACAAAATCCCTTAACACTAAATACATATTTAATTTTCATCTATGTTTTAATTTCAATCAATTTGGAATCAAACATAATGTATTTATATCCTTCTGTAATCTCAGAACAAACTGAAAGCGATTTTGTCTTGTTCCGCCTGCGTTGTGCTCATCACGATAATGATGATTATGACGTTTCATCACGTTGCCGTCTAACAGGGTTTCCGAATTAAAATTAGAAAAAAAAAAATTAATTAAATCTGCTCAGAATAAATTTGAAAAATGTTAGGATTTCTTAAGAAGGGAAATTTACATGTTGAAATATTTTTTTTTTTTTTTTGGGTTTTTTTGTACTATGAAAGGCACGTGGTATAAAAATTTGCACACAACTTTATGGAAATCGACATGGAAAAGGTGAATTTTAAAGCAAATTTGAAATAAAATTTATGGACATATTTATTGAAATATTTTTCGCAACATAGAATGGAAATTGAATGTCGATTTCAGCTTTAATATTCAGTGACTTATTTTGCTTGTGCGTAATTTGGCCTTTAATCAGTTCTACTGTTAGACGACAATGCACCGAATGTATACGGAAATAAATTGTTGTTAATTTCAATCGCTTGGTTAATGCATCGATGGTTAAACAATTAATTATTTGTTGTACAATTTGTTTTGGAAGAGCGCAATTTTTCTAGTGTATTTCAACTTATACATGCGTACGCGTTTACGATCGCACGCGCACACACACGCACGCACGCGGCGACGTTCGCGACGAGCGCCGCTCTCTTTGAGTGATAATCCATGAAAATACGCTTCTCAGTGTAGTCTGAAAGCTTGGATGTTTTCGCTGCCTCGCCGTTTGTGAGTGTGAGTGTGTGTGTGTTGTGTAAATACTTGAACATGGTGTGTGTGTGTGTTTTGTTTTCGTACTCGCTGTTTGCCTATGAACATTGTGACCTTCTCATACTGTCATGGTTAAAAAAGCTTTAAATATATTAAATAAGCATTATTCGATTACGCACAGTTGAGATCTTTATAGTTGACGAAAAAGTACAGGCAGCGTTTCAATATTACAATATTCCCATATTCTACATGGCATTTAAAAACTATTTCAATTATTTATATGTACATTGTATAATATATTTCTTCTTACACAGTGGCTCAAAATAATATTCGGGTTTGCAAAAATTCAAATTTAAACCCCGACCATGGTTACAATTTTTGCCTACAAAGTTTTTCAATATTTCGAACGATTTTAGTTTTAAGTTATTCATAAGAAAATCAAACAAAATTAAAACTACACCATCGACAAAAACATGGGAGTAAGAACTATTTTGCGACACTGTGAATATTACAGAAATAAATATATTACAGCATATAATATACATATATATATATATATATATATATTTCGGATAGTTTGTACGCGTAGTTAAATCTGAAACAAGTGTATTTTTTATCAACGTAGAATATGTAATATTTTAATATTGTTATTATTATTGTATAAAATGTTGGAATAATTGGAATATCAGTCAGCCTTCAAAGCGGAACACACGAAGTACGAATATATATTCATTGTTCAGAAGCATGTTTCAGGAAGTAAACATTTCAAGGATATCCTCATAAACTTGTTCGAGTCTTGAACACAAAGGCAATACTAATTGAGCGCCGAGAACTGCCGATGTGTGTGCGCCGTGCGAGAGAAAAGCTCCGACTGTTCTCTCGCCGCTCGCCGAAGCTCTCGACGTGTTCGTGTCTTGATCTGTCCGCGAGCTGGACGGAGTGCGACCGACGAACGTTCAGTCGGTGCATTTGGCTCAATGCGCGCGAACGCGGCGAAGAGGGCGCCGAGTGCATTAGATTTGGCTCGTGTGTCGCCAAATGCACACGCACAGGCGGGCGCAAAAGTGTCCGCACACCCACTGGCTTCACCCTCTTATCATTGGCCAAAGTACACAAACTGTAAAGAGCTCCAAAGAGCTGTAAAGCTCGCACTTTGGTTGTCATTCAACTGCCTTCCACCTTCGTTCCGAAATGCGATCGTTTTTATTTGTCATTTCATTGTAATTGTTGATTTTCAATTGCATATTAATTTTGTAAAGCTGTTTGCAAAGTTTTTCTTCAACATTAAAAACTCTCTGTCCTAAAACAATCCTCTTAAAAATCAAAAAATTGTAATTATTCTTATTACTGAATTTTGATTATTAAAAAAGCAAAAATTATTAATTTCAATCCGAATTTTGGAAATAATTTGTCCAATATTTATAACAAATATATTTATGTAGGATGCAAAGTAAATGCAAGTAAATTTAACGAATTTATCGAAAATTCAATTTTGAAATTGATTTGACAAAAATATTTGTTCTCTCTGGAATTTCGTAAATTTTATTAATTCGCCGAATTTTCCCTTTCAGACACGGGACTACGAACTCAATGTTGTTATCCTGAAATTTATATAAATGCGTGCCAGGAACAAAAAAAGAATATTTTTCTATGTCAAGAGTCAGACTTTATACATTTATCGCATTAGATGTAAAATCAAAAAAACCTTCCGACTCACGAAAAACGTGGAATTTCGCGTCCACTAAACGTGGCAAAATGTGAATGCCCTGATCAACAGAAATCGATACTACCACGGTTATAATTGTTCAAGAAATGACTTAAGAACTTGTGTCGAAGCTTCCAACGTGTTTTACAAATATTGGAGCCGCACAGCGAAAGGACCTAATTTCATGCAAAAGGTAAGCCAGAAGCAACTAATCACAGTACTAACCATTCCACACTATAAACCAGGCATATTTTTACATTTTTCAACTTTTTTTTTTGGTCGATACTTTTTCAATTGATAAGTTTTATTTATATGTGTTCAATTTTCAAATTGTTTTTCCGATTCATTTTTCGATTAATTTTTATAATCGCTTGTTATGATCCACCTTTTGCCAGCGATCGATTTTTTCAAGTATATTTTGATCGATATTAAAACAATAATTTTTTGTGATTTTTATAATCATATTTTTAATTATAGTTTTATAGGGAAACGTAATAATATTTTGATTCAATTTGTTAAAACTCTAGAGAAAAGTTAAATTAATTGGAAAATGTCTTCGAAGAAATTTATCGAGAAAAATATCAATCACAATAGTAATATTTTTTCGATTTTATTTCAATCATATTTTTCATTTATTATTTACAGTAAAATTGACATTTTTTAATAATTTTTAAACTCCATAAAAAATAATAGGGAAATGTGTTCGAAAAAATTAAATTGAGAAAAATATCAATGGAGAAAGTAACTATCATAAATTTAGTGGCAAAATAGCGATCAAAAAATGATCTTATCGATAAAAAATAGAAATATACAATAATAAAATATCGATTTGAAGTTTTATAGAATAGCCAATTAAAAATATTTTGATAAAAAATTAAGTTTGCAAAAATGTTGATAATAAAATAATTAATTAAACCTAAAATCGAAAAATCATGATAAAGCAAAATTGATTATACAATTTTTATTAAAATTTCGATCAGAAATTATTGGTATAAAATGATTTTCATCATACAAAACCGTAATATTTAAAACACGGAATATGATATATGTACATATGTTAAAAGTATATAAAACATTTTATTTCTTGACGATTGAGAAGAAATCGAAAGAAGGTGAAGGTGAAATTGGAATCGAGTTCGGTTCAATACAGAATAATTAAAAATGTTTGCAATGAATATTGAAAAATGCAGAAAGGGTTTTCATGAACGTCAGCGAGTAAAAGCGACGAATTTACCGAAAATGTACAAAGTGAAAAAGTTTTCTCTCAGACTTCTACTTAAGCTTCAGGCTTAAGTAGATTGGAAAACCTTCGGGATCCCTGTGGGCCTTTTCAACTGAAAAGGTTCTTAATGGAAAGTGTTTGAATGGAGAGGGCTTGAATGGGCCAAATCAACGACCACGTCTTGAGAACCCGCGAGCATCTCCGCGCTGGGACTGGGAAGCGATTGTGCAGTGCCAACGCCTGCGGACCCCGAGGCTCGGAGCAATGCCAAGTTGGTGGACGTCCATTACGCATTCCACGCTGGCCCGCAGCCCGGCGAGCGCTCAGCCAGCGAATCTCCGATGTGGTCGCCATATAAAACGTCCGACGACCGACGTCCGACGTCCGACGACCGATGCCCGATGCGCGGCCGGGCGGATTTGCTATAGTTCAAGAGCTCCGCGAATGCATAGAAATCACGGCGACGCACGGCACGGAGCACGAAACACGGAACGAAACGGAACGCGGCGGACGGACGGACGGACGGACGGACGCACGGATGGGTGGAGGACGGACGAGCGACGACCAGTCGACGGCATTAGAGGTTCCCTGGAAGCGACGGGTCGTCGGCGGACGAGACGGAGACGGACCGGACCGCTGGGACCCGGCTCGGCCCGGCCCGTCCCGTCCCGTCCCGGCCAGGATTGATATGCACCGGACCAGAATGCGCTTTTCTAATGCCTGTAAAAGCGAGAAAACTAAGTGTGCGCTATTCGTGCATATTTTCTTTTTAATACCAGCCAAACTCGTTCGCTCCTCGCTCCTCGCTCCTCGCTCCTCGCCGCCGCCGCTGTCGTCGCCGCAGTCTCTCGGCATGGTCCTATGTCTGTCTCTGTCTCCTTCTCTGTCTCCGCCGCAACCTCTGCCTCGGCTTCTGCCGCCTCCTCTGCCTCCGTCTCTGCCGTTGCATCTCCTGCGATGCCTCTGTCTCTGTCTCTGTCTCCGTCTCCGTCTCAGTCTCTGTCCATGGCGATGGCCACGGCTTCGAGTCGTTTGTTTTTCCTTTCGCAGCCAGACTCACGTAGTTCAATGTTAACGAACTTCAGGAAAATGACTTTCACTTATAATGAATTTGACTCTGGTTGGTTTGCTGAAAAAGAAATGGAAAAATATTTTATATTTTTTTTATTGTTTTTCTTTTCTTCGTTGTTGTTGTTGTTGTTGTTTGTGTTTTCTGTATGTAATTTTTTTTTTTTTCTCCTTTTGCGCCTCCATGTGCAGTCGAGCTGCAGCAGTGGTTTGTTGTTAATGCTGTTGTTGCTTTTGCTGCTGTTGCTATCGTTGTTGTTCCTATTGCAATTTCTGTTGCAGTTGTTGCTGCAGTAGCTGGTGTTGCTGCTGTTGTTGCTGTTGCTGTTGTTGTTGTTGTTGTTGTTGTGCTTTCATAGTTCAATAACATGTTATGTAAAGTGTTTTCCTTGGTTTAATCTGGTTTTCAGCACCGCCGAGCTTTCCTCGCATTTTCATGTAATCGCCGCCAAGCACCGCAGTCGCCGCTCCCCGCTCCCCGCTCTCCCCCTCTCTCTCACTCTCTCTTTGGCTGCAGCGGCCCGTCGCGTCGCTTCTCGCCCCGCCCCGCCACGGCTTGGCTCGGCCGGCTCGGCTCGGCGTGGATGCACACAACATGCGGCCGTCGGTGACGGGGCGGCGGGGCGGCGGGCCGAGGGGCCGAGCCGAGCTGGCGTTCGGCTTGGAGTTATTGAACTCGAAGATTCCCGGAACATTAGCGGCTGTGAATTTTTCGTCCGATAAGCTAATTCAGCACCCCGCACCTCTCGCTGCACGGACGATGAACAACTTTCGCAGTAATTAGCGTTTTCGAACACGGAGCCGAAGACGAAGACGAAAACGAAACGAAACGGAAGGCGAGGATTTTCCACATCGCAAGGTCGTTGCATTTCCTCCTCCATCCCTCGCCGCCGTCCGTCCGCCGGTCGCGCCATTCACAATGCAAGACAAATTATTTTACATACACGCAGTCTGCTGTTGCGGATGAGGAATTAATTAGTCATTAATTAAGCCGAAATAGTGTTCGGTCCCATCGCTGCGTCTCGGTTTTTCGTCTCAGTTTCCGCGAAGTTTTGCACAATCACGATTAAGTTAGATTCCAGATTGTCTCACGAAAAGAATTGATATTCGACTCGGACAAATTATTTCAAATCTGTCACAAGCCTTTGTCTAAGGTCATTTGACTTGGAGATCTTTTAAAATTTATGTTATTAATTTATGATTCAAACCTGTCCATAGGACATTTTCAAAGGTCACATATTCATCTTCGTTTCCTTGGAAATGCAAAAAGTGAACGTATTTCAATTTCGATGCAAATTCTTTGTTTTGTTTCAACCACCATCACTTCTTATGCAGCTCAATTTCGACTGGAATGGGAATCGTTTATGCTTGATTGAACACTGAAATAAAGCAACAAATGCAAAAATTAATTTTGTATCAGGACCATACACTTTTTGAATATTAAAGTTCAACTTACACTTTTTAATAATAATTTTACTGTTGTGTAAAAATCTGTTGTAATATCGTAAACATTTCTCGTTTCAGACTTAAACCTTGTGATTGACATTTGACATCGCACTGCCATGCACCGTTAGCGACGGCCCGTCGTCGTTCTCAAAACGTATTGCACTGCTTTATCGGCGGTATAGCATTCGCTCCCATCAGTTCCAGAGTATTTTCTAAAACGACAAAAACAAACAAAAAAACAACAAAACAAGTTTTCTTTCCAAGTTGTACCTAATTGAAACTCACACGTCCCGTAGACATATCTAAATTAAGAACGAATTTAT
The DNA here is from genome assembly GCA_947389925.1 of Coelopa pilipes. Taxonomy (NCBI): domain Eukaryota; kingdom Metazoa; phylum Arthropoda; class Insecta; order Diptera; family Coelopidae; genus Coelopa; species Coelopa pilipes. Next base: position 40,269,159 of record OX376699.1, read on the forward strand.
CACTACCATATCGTAAGTAAGCGAACTGAAACCAATGCAGGTGTATCGTAAAGTGAAAGAACCGATTTTGAAACTAACGATATTCTTATAAAGCTTTTCCATCAAGTGCCTACACAAACCAATCCAAAAACCAAACCAAACCAAAACAATCTCAATTCCACACCGACCACACGAACACGAACCTTGTGCCTTGCAGCGAGCCGAGCCGAGCCGAGCCGAGCTAAGCTGAGCTGAGCTGGAGGATAGATAGTTAGCTAGCGGCTGGCTGCGAACTGATGCAGAAGACTGTTATACGCTCGACGAGTGGATATTGTAGTTGAAGTAGCTCGTTGTCGGTATTGCGGGGCTGGTGTCTAAAGTGCGATTTTCTTCTTAGCAAGTGCGGAAACCAACACGCTGGCACTGGCGACCGGCATTCGTAGTGGCTCTGCCTTATCGGCGATGCCATTTATCGACGACGCTCTACTATGGTGTCCCGATAACGATGGCCGAATGGTTGGTGGCTTGGATATAACGTGCATGCAGGTAGAAACACACGAATTACTTCTTAGTCGGCCACATCCGGTTATTTGGTTCGCTATCAATTAATCCGTTCGTCGTCTGTCGTCTGTCGGCTGTCGGCTGCCAACTGCGATGCAACAATTTTACTGCAATCCCTCTCTTGCCCTCTCTTTCAGGAGGGCGGCGCTCCGGCCAATCTGACTAGGAATGAATCGACTGAACCCGCCGAGGGCACCTGCGAACTCAACGCCCTGGAGCCCCTCTGCAACGACACCTCGGACGATCTCTTTCGGCAGCTCTCCGAGAGCAACTTCGAAATCGAAAGCCTCCTCTCGGACCTGGCCACGGTCGAAGTAAAAGTACACACACTCAATTAATTTTTCTTCATCCCCGTCCCCATCCCTCAAACTTCCCTCATTCGTTTGTTCAAGTAATCGAAGTAATCCTATTAAAAACCTCCCTATCCAAGCAGGAAGAAAACAACAACAACGTCGTGGAACAGCACAACATCAGCGGACACAATGCCGAGGAGGGCTTCGTCACGTGCGAGGCCGACGCCGTCGCCGCAGCCGCAGCCGCCGGTCCTGACCGAGACGGCTTCCTGGCCGAGGCCGGGATCGCCGGGGATCCGGTCGTGGCCAACGACATCCTGGCCGAGAGCACCGAGACCGCGCTCCTGGCGCTGGCCGCCTCCGTCGAGGACTGCGGCGCCCACGCGGCCTCGGCCTCGGCCCCGGGTCCGCCGCCCAACCAGGGCATGCAGGGCCCGGGCTGCCCGACGACGGCCCCGAACGACCTGGCCGGACCCGAGCGCTCGATCGCCGCGAGTCGGTTCTCGATAGCGGCGAATCCCCTGCTGGCCGAGAAGCTGCTGTCGACCAGCGGAGCCGTCGGAAACGGCAACGGCAACGGCCTCGGCCACGAGCGGAGCCTGAAACTGCTGGACCTGAAAGGTAGGAGGCACATTTCAATACACTACTAAGTCTCGTCGATGCTCGACTAAATGTTTGTCAGAAATTGCTACTGGGAGAAATTTTGCTGTGGGATAATGCTGGGAGCTCGGGGAAATTCCGGGACGAAGGGTCTGAGAGATGTTGAATGGAGAATTTCGGCATCGAGCGATCGGATCGGTTCTGGGATCGATCGAGAGGGTTCTGGGATGTCTGCTGAGGTCGCAGGGTTCCTAATTATCGTCCCTACGTCGGCACGTCGGCACGGCCAATATCCCCGCGAGGAGCCGCGCCATGGGGCGGTGGGAGCTCGGCGGCGCGTTGTTGTTGGGCGCCTTACAAGGTTGCCATGGAAGCAGACAGTCCCCCCATCCTGGAGGGCGCGGGGGGCTGGGCGTTGGGCTGGGCGTTGGGCTGGGGGTGGGGCTGGCGTGCGATGTGAAGGAAAAATTTGGTGCGCATTTACTGCTGGTGGCTGTCGGGTCAATAAATTTACATTCGAGAATAAAAGCTCAAGGTCAAAAGGATGTTGCCTCGGCGGGCGAAGCTTCGCCAGTTTACGAAGCCAAGTCGTACGTGTGTTTGTCGCCGGTCGCCGGTCGACGGTCGTCGGTCGTCGCTTCCCGTCCTCCGCGTCCTGCCCACCCGGCCGTCGCCTGACGCCTTCTAGGCATTTATTTCGGGGAAAGCTCTCGACATTAGAACACATCGTCCGTCCGTCCGTCCGTCCGTCCGTCCGTCTGTGTGTCTGGCCTTTGAGTGTGTTTAGGACCAGCGGCGCCTGAGTGTGTGTATTCGGTGGGAGTTGTATATTACCAAAAATCCTTGTATGTACTGCGTTCGGCAAGGCCGACCTTGAACTTGAAAATTGAGGCAATCCGACGGCGGAAAGTGGGATTGGGGCAGACAGTGAAGGAAACTTCATTTATCTGCAGATAGAGCTGTACATGGACGTGGACATGTACGTCTGCGTCTCTCACCCTCTCTCTCCCTCTCCCTCTCCCTCTCTCGCTCTCTGTGTGCGTGTACATTTCTTATTTTCGGCCAGTTTTATTTTCACCAAAATTAAATGTCCTGAGCATTTTTATTTTTTTTACAAGTACAGTCAGCCAGGCACATTTTCTAAAATATCTCTAGACCGTGCTTAATTGCAAGCGACTAAGAAAATTGTGACGAATAAAATCTGGGACTCGACGAATTGGGGACCAAAACTGTGGAAGTAAACCAAATGTGGAACCTAAGTAATATGGCACTAAGAAAATCTCCTAAAACCATGTGTGACTAAAAAAATGTGGAACTAAAAAATCTGGGACTAAAATATGAACCAAGAAAAATGTGGAACTAAAAAATGCAGGAGTACAAATTGCGGTACTAAAAATCTGGAACCAAAATTTGTGGGACTAAGAAATTGCTCTCCAAAACAGAGTTGGTCTAAAAATGATGGGCGTAAAAATGATGCGACCAAAAATGTGGACCTAAAAATGTGGGACTAAAACGTCTTGGACTAAAATATGTGCGACTGAAAACATTGTAACCGTAAAAAAATCTAGGAGCACAAATAAATATGGGTCTAAATAAATATGGGGTAAAAACACAATGTGGGTCTAACAAAAAGGGGGAGAAAAATTGTGGGCCCAAAAATGCGCGACTAAAAAATGTAGGACATCTAAAAACATCTGGAACTAAGTAAATCTACGACTAAGGCAGTATGGTACAAAAAAAAAAAAAAAAAAATCAAATCAAATTTATAATGCAAAAGTGCGACGAAAAAGTTCGCTTGTTTTCCCCACAAAACGGGTGATAACTCGATATGGAGTGATGGAGCGAACTGAAGGCAACTGCAACTAACGCTGGAGACAATTAATCGGCACCAAACGTCGTTAGTAACGCCGATAACTATTCATTAGCCGAGCCATATCAGAGCTACGAAGCCAGTGATTTGCCGTCTGATTTCGAAAGGTCGCCAAACAGCGTTTGTCCTGAAGGTTTTCGCTCGCATCCTAAGAAGCCAAGAAGCACACAAACACGTGCACGCGACGTGCACAGACACACACACAAGTGCAGGAAACTGCACAGATCGTGTGTATTTATTTACGTTAAATGCATTTAGTTTTACATACACTTGGACGTTAGTAACCCAATTGATGTCAAGGTGTACCGCATAATTTATATGTGCGTTTTGATTAATAAATACCAGAGTCTGTTGTTCGTGCTAGGCGCAGAACATTGTGTGAGAACGCCGACAGACTCGGCGGCGAGACGGCGAGTCGGCGAGTCGGCGAATGGAACATACATGTTAATAGCGGCGGGTTCTGCCGGGCCCGCGACAGACCTCCGGCCAATGGCCGTAGCCACGATCTATCGGTGGTCACGCCCGCAGCCAGGCGGGTCCCAGGGCGCCCGTCCACGACTCCTGTGGCGACTCTGGCTCGCACACACACACACACAGACAGACAGACCTTGGGCGCACCGAACCCAGTTTGGTCTTGAACGACTGGATTAGCTCGGCTCGGCTCGGCTCGGCTCGGCTATCGGGTTCTCCAACTATCGCACTAGTGCCAGTGAATCGCTGAAGATATATGCATGCATCTATACGATAGACGACAGTCAAGAGTAGTCAAAAATAGTGGAAAATGACGAAAATAGTCGGGCATGACGAAAACAGTCGAATGTCACGAATGACGAAAATAATATGCATATGCACACGTCGACATTTGCCCAATCATCGTTAGCACAAAGTCTGCCATGCCAGTTCGATGCATTAGAAGCGATCGTCCCAGGTGGGAAGCACTGGGACGAACCACGATCGACGGCTGGCTGCAGCAGCGAGGAAGGAAGCGCCGCGCCTCTGGCCGAAAAAAAACAAAAAAAGCAATGAAAACAAAAGTCGGCGACGCTTCCACATATCGCCGCGGACAAATGTCCGTGTGCCTCGCTCTCTCTCTCTCTCTCTCTGCCTCTCCGCTCCGTGCACACATGCAGCGGGCTGCGAGCAGTCGACACGCAGTCCGCCAGTGTTCCGGATCTACTGAGGCATTGCCATCGACGGCGACTGCTGTAGCCGAGCAGAGAGCGAGCGAGCGAGCGAGCGACCGACCGACCGACCGACCGACCGGTAGACGCACGACTTGCACACACTATGCTGCTGGGTCGTGCGAGGCGTCGTGCGAGGGAGCGCAGAGCGAGCAGCGGAGAGCGGAGCGGCCAAAGCGCACCAACACATGCGCAGTGGTGTTTATTTTCCTAAGACGCCGTGTGGTATGTAGCCTTGAAATAGTTCGGTGCACTCGCGTGACGATATATGTATGGCAACGCAACTAGTGCTTCTTCTAACCCTCTATTCCTCTCTCTCTCTCTGCCTCGCTCTCTCCCTCTCCCTGCCCCCCTCGCTCGCTCGCTCGCTCACGGCTTCCCTCTCGCTGTCGCTGTCGCTGTCTCTCTCTCTCCCTCTCTCTCGGCTGGGTTTCGCAAGTGATCATCCAATTATTTAGCTCGCTTTTGTGTTCATTCGTTGCGCTTTATGTATATCATGGTGCAATTATACAGGTTTTGTCACGAGCCTCTCTCTCCCGCTCTCTCTCTCTCTCTCTGTCTGCCGCTCGGAGCTTCTCTCGCGCTCGCATCTGCGGACGCGGTCGGATGTGTTCGGCTCCAAGGAATATCTCGGATTTTTCTCTATTTTGGTCGTCCTACAAACTCGACGGCTAGCGCTCCAATTAGGCGATGGCCTAACTCTGCGCCAGCCAGTGTGTGCGAGTATCAGCAAGAGCGGAAATACAATTGCCGACTACTGCGGGCCCGGCTGCACGCGGCCTTTGCAACTAACCCAGTCTCCCAATTCCCCTTTTGTGGTCGGCAGTCAGCAAGGCAGCCCATGGGTCTGCGGCTCCCCTAATTCGGGCCACTGTCTCGAGACTTTCGAGCCCTTTCGAGCATCTCTAGGAAGGAGGACTTGGGCCTTGGGACTTGGACGTGGGTTCCGTTGGGGGCGGGGTTGCGCGGCCGACTCTGTGCCTTCGCCCTGCCAAAGTCAAACAGAACGTTCTCCGCGCTCGAGAGAATCGTGGCTGGCGCTCGAGTGCAGCGCGGTGCAGCGCGGTGCAGTGCGGTGCAGTGCAGCGCTGCAGCGGACGTCATGCAGTTGATCTGACCAAGGTGATGTTTCCCATGAAAAAAGTCAGTGAGCTTTGCTAGTTCTCCTTGGACGAACATTATTTCAAACGCTCGTCGTTCGGCGATCGACGCACCGAGCGGCGATGTAGAAAGGAAAATGCGTTACGGGGTAGGCGTTGCCATTACGGCCCGTCAACACTGGCCGCCACCGTCGTCAGCACCGGCCAGCCGTCCGTCCAGACGTGCTACCCATTTTTTCCAGTAGTAGGGCAACATTGTACGATTTGGTCGGGATTTGGGAGGCGGCCATTTTTAAAATTTTCGGCAAAATATAATTTTTGCCGAAAGAACCGCAGGTTCCGGCTCGTCGTAGGCACCCGTTAAAGCCGAGCTCCCCGGAGCCCCGACTTCGCACAGGCGGTCGGGTCGGGTCGGGTCGGGTCGGATCGACGACAATGTGAGTAAAATGTGAGAATGGCAAGCGACACAGAATGAAATGGAAAACGAGTTACGGCCGCGAGTCGGGCAATGCAGGCCCTGCTGCACCCTACAGGACCCACATCGCAAGGGCGAAGGAGGAAGGTTTGGTGATGTCCGCGAAAGGATTCACTTCCCCAATTCTGGGGCGTGGGTGGGCTCCATGGTTGGCGTCGCCCGGTGCCGTCGCGGGCGCACCGAGTGGAGGCGCCGTCGTCGGGTAGGGTGAAGCAATTGGTGGATGGCGGTTGCACGGCGGCGGGTCGGACGGACGGACGGACAGATGGACGGACAGACGGACGGACAGTTCACGTTGTCCATGTACTCATTCGAGTAGAGTGACGTGTTATCTGTCGCCTTCTCTCAGAACTTTGACTCTATCGGTTGAATGTCGCATTGACAAATTCGTTTGAGGGATACAGTCGCGATCGTAAAGTGATCTTTAATTGTTCGAGCGCCGTAGTTTGCGTCGACGCCGCAGCCGTGCTGTTGCTGTTGCTGTTGCTATTACCATTACTATGGCAGTAGGCGTTCAGTGTCATTCGGCTGGCGCAGCGGCCGATGCAGCCGCTTTGGCCCCAATGCAGCGCCGCGGCGGCCCGTTTAAGGAACTCCGTCCGACCGCCGACCGCCGACCGCCGACCACTGGCGACCCAGTAGAACATGGCCCACGGGGCGTCCCGTCCCCTCCCCCGTCCCCTTCCCTCGTTCCATTCCGTTCCGTTCCCCTGGCCCATGGTTTCGCTTGGCCGTCAAAATTACCACTTCAACTAGTCTTCTGCTCTGGTGTTCAAGGTCAAAATGAGGTCAGGCTTTTCTTCCACAACTCGTACTTTTCACCGCTCACTGCCATCGTTTTCATTTTCGTTTTCTTTTCATCTATGTATGAGTGCGTGCAGTGAGTGTGAGTGTGTCTGTGTGTGTGTGTGTGTGTGTGTGTATTGTTCGGTTGATGAATATTTGTGCAACACATCCCATATTACGGGTTTTTCATTCATGTTTTCATGGCGTTGCGAATTCACTTTCGTTTTGGATCCGTGCATCACATTTGCAATTGCATGTCTGCCCATCCTCCGCCTCCTCTTCGTCCTCCTCCTCCGCCTCCGCCTCCTGGAGCTGCCGGCGCTTGTATTAGAAAAGCAATTCCACGCCACTCACTTCGCTATCGCGGAGATATTTTCTTTTCTGCGATGCCGTTTTCTGCATTGCCGTCTCCTGTCATTATTGCTGTGGTTGTTTTTGTTGTTGGGAGAAAAACGAAAGTTTTCCAGTTTAGATTTTTTCAGAAAAGAAAGTGCAAGTGCAGCAACCATAGCCAACTAACCCACAAGACAAGACAAGACAAGACAGGCGGTAATTATGTGCATATATGACTGAAACCGGTGAATGTAAACCAAACAAGTGCACGAAGATGCCCGACGGACCCGGCCGCCGTCCGCCGTCCGCCAACCGCCGACCGCCGCCGACTCCCTGCCTACGGCGGTTCCGATTTTCCTCCGTGTTGTTGTTTCCCTCTTCTTCGTTGCGATTTGTCGAAAGTAGGACTGGGCAGGAAGGAACAAGGGAGAGTAAGTGAGAGTGTGAGAGAGAGAGAGAGAGAGAGACGGAGAGATGGATGGCCCAGCGCCCATTTCCACCCGAACTAGTTCGCGGTTGTTGTTAACACTGTTAACGCTGCCCACACAGCATTCGTCTAATGCAACGCTGTTTATGGGCAGAATTCGATGGGCAGCACTGCAGACTGAAATCATGAACACTGCAATTGCAATTGCAATTGCAATTGAAATTGAAATTCGCAAAACGTCGTCCGTCATCCGTCGTCGTCGTCGTCGTCTCGCCGTCGTCTCTAGGCGATCGCCGTTCTAGGCTCGTCAGCAAAAATAAGAACTTGCTTGACCCAGTGCAACTTTCAAGAACACTGCTTAGACATACGTATAGGCGAATGTATGTCTGCATGTACGTTTGTGTGTGCGCATTGTTGTGTTGTGCACGTTATTGAAAGTGCAGAAAACATTGCTGCGGTCTCGTGGCCGGTCTTGAGCAAGTGAAGGAAACCTAAAATGCGCCTAAAGTTGGCGATTCTGTCTTCCAAAAACGCTCGCGTGGTATTGAGAGAATCGCGAATCGCGACTTGCGATGGGGAAGTTCGCGTAATTGCTGATGCTGATGGATTCGACTCGACGAAACGACGTCGCCGGATCTCGCGGCGGATTTGGACCGAATGGCTCAATCCTCCTCCTCCTCCTTCTCCGCACCAGCGATGGCATCCCGTGGGGAGGGGGGGTCGCTGGTTTTATCGGCGCCCCCCTCCCCGACTGCGCTGGGGGGCGACGCGAGCGCCAGTGGTGATTTTCGGAGTCGCCGCGAATGGTGATCATTTGAGGTCATTCACTCCTTTGTCTCGTCTAGTTCTCATGTACTCGTCCTAACGTCCCCTAAACCGTTGTCAATGGTCGGCCGGGAGGGGCGGGAGGTGTTCGTGCGCCGGAGGAGTGGGGGGACGGTGTGTCTGTTCAACGACATTAGAATCCGTATCGAATGCCAGTCGGCGTGGTGGGGCAGGCAGCGGTTGGAGTGTTGTATACAGGGTTTTATTTTAGCAAAAGCTTATTCGAGTCTTCCTCCTTTGTGCCCATGTACACTGGGCCCGTATGTATGTGCATGCATACATAACGACAATTCGCCCACTGTGGCAATATAATGTGTTCTCGCACATAAGAAGCTCCAGTGCTGCCAACCGACCGCCGACAACCGCCGCCCGCCGCCCGCAGTCCGACAAAGCTCTCTCCACATCCCGAAAGGAAGTGTGTTGTGCATCCTTCCCTCTTGTTGCTGCCGCTGCTGCTCCACTGCTTCCACCGCTGCCTCTGCCGCCTCTGCTGCCGCTGCTGCCTCGGCCGCTGTACACAACGAAAGAAAGGCAAAGTAAATTCAAACGGAAAGTGAAAATTGGCTCCGCGTTCGGAAGTGTCTGTGGGTATGTGCTACTACTCGGCCCCCTCCACACAGTCTGCACGCACACACGTGCATCGCCGATATTATTGAACATAAACTCGCTCGCTCGCTCGTTCGTCGCTCGTCGCTCGCTCGCCGTCGTTCGTCGTCGGCAATTCGCTCACGCAGACATGCGCACCTTCGCTGCACTCGTGTGCGAATCCGCTCTTTCTGAGCAGCACTTCCATTCCATACTGACTGATAGTCGGCACCCAACAACAACGAAGTCGCTTCGCGGCCACCGGACAGCGGTGCATTGCAAAAACTCTTCTCGACCGCAAAATCGACCAGATTCCAATGTCTGGCCTGGAGACTGGCCACACTCCGCTCTAGTATGGCCGAGATCATCAGTATTGCAACGGATAGACGATAATAGACGATGGATCATTGCGAGTTCCGCTTGAGCGTTGGGCCGACGAGCGAGCGATCGCTTTTAGATTCGCACCACTGTGCCGCGCATTTTGTTTACAATATACGTATTGCCGGCGTCGTGCCGAACCTCCGCACCACACTCGCCGTGTGTTTACAAATCGAGAAGCTCGCTCGGTCGGTCGGTCTCTCGCTCGCTCGCTCGCTGGCTCGCTGACTCGCTGGCTCATGCCATCGCGCAGCGTCGACGGCGGCGCGACAGAGACACGAGGCACGAGGCGGGCAGCAGGCGGAAGGCGGCCGTCGGACGTCGAACGTCGGACGTCGGCTGGCGGCGGGAGAGCCAGAGCCAGAGCGGTAGTGGGTCTGGGTCGATTTGTACCGCTTCTCGTTAGTCGTACATATTTTCGCTATTTGAGCAACTGCAGTGCGCATGTGTCACTACCACATGCAGGCCGGGCGGTTCTCCCCAGCCGAGTCGCGCGTCCGTGTCGTTGCTAATCTCACCGACACAAGCAGGCGGCCACGACGGCGACTCGCGACGTGACGAGACGAGACCAGACGAGACGAGCCGAGGCGAGGCGAGTGGAGCCGAGTCGAGCGGCGATTAACTTTTCACCGCCACTCTTGCGACTCGATTTCGTTTTCGCATTCTCACAGTCGTATTCGCAACCGCGCTGTGGCCGTTCGTCCGCTGTCGACCGTTCCGTCTACGCTTCGCAAATCGTCGTCGTCGTCGTCGCTGTGGGAATCCGAATCCGAATCCGCAACCAGCAACTGCAAACCTCGAGCCCGATCGAGCATTTCGTACGCGCTGGGCAGACTGCACGGGTTTCAGTTTGGCCGACACCGCGACCGATAAACGTTCACTTGCACCGTGCACCGAGCGCCATGCAGCCGTGCTCCGGACTATGCTTGCCTGCTGCCTGCGCCCATTCGTAGATTCCGATATTTTTGGTGTTCGCGTCGTTCCGCAACCGCAGCTGCATCGGCTTCGACAACTGCAACTGCAACTGCAACTGCATCGCCTGCATTTGAATCTGATTCTGACTCCGACTCCGACTGCGAATTGGGTTCTGCCGGAGTCCGACGAGACAATGGCCAGGGCTCCCCAGTCGCCGCTGAGATAAAAAAAAATTTTTCTACCTGTTTACGAGTTTGAAATCGCACTTTAAGCCCAAATACATACAAACAAACAAACAAACAAATACCTGAACACACAGAAGAAGCCCAACGTCCGAAACAGAACTGTGCAATCCGCAACCCGAATGTACAAAATCAAATACCTCAAATATTGCAATATATCGCATCGCATATAACTTCTCAGGAATAATTAAAAAACAAAAAAAAAAAACAAACAAAAACAAAATCAATATGTACGTGTTGTTAACCTGTTTGAACGGCCGTGATTAACGAAATAGCGAGTAGTCGAATGTAGCCAGTGAAGGAAGTTAGTGGAGAAAGTGCAAACAAAGAACAGCAATAAGAGCCAGACTAAGAACAAAACAAGAGAAGGGAACACACTGAAAAACATAGAACATCGATCATAGAACATAGAACAATAACAACAGGAGGCCATGATTATGCTGCAGCACCTGGCGGCGACGAGCGCCCACCCCTTCGTCAGCCAGGGCATCTCGTCCGCCCCGCCCAAGCCGAAAGCCGCGACCGCCTCCACAGCCCTGTTGCCCACGAAGTCGCCTTCCGCGATCCCGCCGCAGAGCTGCGAACCGTCGCCCGCCGCCAACGCCGCCGCCAACGCCGCCGCCGTTGCCGAGCCCCCGCTCCACACATCTCAGTCGCCGTCGCCGTCGCCCTGCTCCAGCTCCAGCTCCAATTCCGATTCCAGTAGCAGCGACAGAGCCAGCGCCAGCGCCATCTCCAATGGCAAATGCCAGCACGACGAGGACGACGGCGATGACGACGTCGCCGTCGCCGTCAAGGAGAAGGAGGCGACACTGGAGTCGAAGGCCAGCCGCAAGGACGCGGGGGAGGAGGACGAGGACCGCGGCCCGGTCGCCGCGGAGGGACGCCACGGCGACGGCGCTGGCCAGGCCATGAACACGGACGAGCCCGTCGCCGAGTCCGGCGAGTCCGGCGAGGCCGACGCCGACGCCGACACCCACATGAGGAGCTGCATCACCTCGCGCCAGGAGTTCGTCATGCTCTACAACCACCTGCGCCAGTGCAAGACGCCGAGGCAGGACGCGGAGGACGCGGAAGACTCGGCGGCGGCGGCGACAAGTGCGGCCGGACACGCGGACCTGCGAGAGATCAAGCAGCAGATCCGGCGCACGGTCATCACCAGCGGCGAGGAGACCCACGGCTTGTTGGCGGCCAATCGCTTCGGCCAGTCGAAGCCCTCCTCGGCCGGGTCCGACCGCTCGGCCACCTCGGCCACCTCGGAGAGCGGGCACATGACGGGCCGCGAGGACGAGCTCGACGACATCGAGCTGGACGAGGAGGACCAGCTGATTGCCGAGCAGTCGCTCAGCGACGAGGACGAGGACGACGACGGCCCGCTCGACCTGTCGCTGCACACCGTGTTCGGGCGGCGCGGCCGGAGCTACTCGGAGACCGAGTCGGACGACTCGGGGGCCGGGGTCGTGGACAGCGACCACCCGCCGTACAAGACGGAGGACCGGGCCGCCTACAAGAAGAACCTGATGAAGCGATATTGTGAGTACCGAAATGCGAGCGTCGTCCGGCGTCGTCCGGCGTCGTCAGTGCTGCCAAGGCACAGGCCTGGGCCAGAGTCTCGGCAATGGGTTGGCGAAAAGGGTTGCTGTGTGTGTTTTTTGTACCAAAAAGCAGGGCTGCCCCCCCGCCTGCTCGCACTCCCTTCGATTACACACCACACCCCACTATTGCCATCCACCATTTGGGGAAACGGAAGCGGAGCCCTTAAGCCAATTGCAGCAGTTCGTACATGTTGCGAACTAGGTCAGCTTGGCACGAGTGCATGCACTTGGAGCTGCTGCTGCTGCTGGCAACATCTAACGAGGCGGCCGCCTCGCAGTGGAAACAAGTCGTGCATTTCTTCGTCCCTTATTAAACATAGTATTAAGACAAACACGTTGTGCACTAGTCCACCGCAACATGCATACATATGTCGACACACACACACACGCACACACACACACACACACACATATGCTCGCAAACATGCACACATTCGTACATACATATGCTTCTGTGTGTATGTTTCGGTCGCGCATAGCGCTGAAGCACTCGAAACTCGCTGTCAACCGACTCGAGCGCACTGCGAACCGTTCCTAACCCACCTCAACAATTCGATTGATTTTTCTAGTCGCCAGCGACGACCGACGACCGACGACCGCTCGCCCGAGATAGTTTCTGTTTCGCTTGTTTATTGCTGTTTGCGCTACAGTCAGGCGGACGGGCGGACGGACGGACGGACGGACGGACTAATCGACAGACGGGCTGGCATATTTCGTAAACAGAAAACTTATGCTCTGCACCTCGGAGCGGGGAACAATTATCGATGACAACACTGCGGAAATCGCGTTGGGGGGAGAAGGCGGAGTGTGCGAAAAGAGCACATCCGACTCACATCGACTTAATTCTTCCAGAAAACGTGGCCACTCTCTTCCTGTGCAAGGCCTTAAATCTACTCATGCTCAAGCTGTTTTTTAGTTTTTTTCCTTTTCCCCCCCCCCACACACACACACTCGCGCTCACGGCACTCACTGTTGTAACTTTGCCATGGCGCTTATGAATTTTTAAACTATTGGGAAAGCCAGCCCACGGTGTTTTCGTGTACGTGCATGGGGGGACCCACATACATACGTATATATATGGGGGACAGAAGGTCACCCGGAAACAGGCGCGCTCTCGCCGCATCGGGGTGGAATCCACATGCTCGCCCACCACGGCCAGAGCTTTTTGTCCTGGCCGCGTCGGTGAGCACCAACACAGGCGCAGGCGGCGGGAAATTATTATGTGTATACCAACCAGTCGAAGGAAGGAGCGTAGGCATGAAAATACTAGGTAACAGAAAGTAGCTTGAGGTAGGTTGGGATTTAGTGTGGTCGATTTATGCCCAAGACGTCTTCCGCCTAATTCCACTTACAACAACAGCTTCTTCTCGCTCGCCCCTGATTCTTTTTGCGTTTCGGCGGACGCAACTTTCGCGGCCCAAGAACGATTCTCGGCAAAAGAGCCTCCGCAGCAGCTAGACGAGGAACTATCAAAAATCTACACATCTATCTATGCACATATATATATATATATATATATGGGTAAATGTCCGTATGTCTGGCTGAACAGAGTTCGCAAAGTTATACGCCGTAGTCGGCTGGCATTCGTTCGTGCGGATCCCGAAACAGGCATTTTTACATTATTGAAGGAAACAAAAAACAGGCAGTTGTTTTGTGTGTATTCGTTATCCGAAAGACCTTGAACTTGAGACTAAATTTCCAAAAAGCACACACCGACGAATATTTCGCTCATCAGAATCGTACACCACCAACACTGGGCCGCCGCTTACACTCACCGCACACACACAGCCATGCACAGCCCAACACACAGAGTCGCCGAAAGAACAAGAAACGACGACAAAAATTCCTACCTATATACAGTGGCGTGGCGCTGGCCGTGGCTGTGTGTGCTTATATAGAGAGTGAGAGCGAGGGAGAGAGGGAGAGAGAGAGAGAGTGTGTTTGCGGGCAGTCAGCACTTCGTCAACCTCACATTTGTTTATATTATTGTGATTTTATTTTTACTTTAGGCAATTCTTCTGCCATATCTTCCCCTTCCTTGTGCTAAGCTAGCCAAATGACTCTTATTAGCGAATCGAAAACAATTTAAATGTCATTTCCCTCTGCCCTCCTCGGCCTATCTGCCCTCCTCGGATCGCCTCCGATCGCCTCCGATCGGCTGTTTTCGTCGGATCCGCCGCCGACGGACGGGTTCCACGGGATCGGGCCGGAATCGGGTCGGACGCGAAGTCTGAATCGCACCGGGTCTTCCCGAGCGCCGGACGCCCCCGTAGTTGGCGTGGTCGGCCGGCGATCGTCGGGTTTTAACACTTGCTAGCCCAACTATGATGCGCTGGACGAGGAATGGCGAGCAACGAAAGCACGAGAAAGAGCAAAACGAAAACGAAAACGAAAACAAACCCATTGATATTCCCCCCTCGTGTCCGCACTTCTGGTATGAACGGTCTCTGGCCAGCCCCGGCCCCTGCCCCTGCCCCTCGGCGCCCCGTCGCTCGCCGGTCTCTGGCCCTGCCCTGCCCTTCCCTACCGTGTCTTGTCTCCGGAGTGTTTTGCCAAATTTCTTTTGAAACCGATTCGTAAAAGGTTAGTGCGTTCGTGCTGTTTCCCTCCGCTAACTGTTGACGCATAAGTTGTATGGGATTTCGACAGAAACCATGCTCCCAGTCCCCGCACGAAAAGTGTTTTTTTATTCGGTGACCTACTATCAAAATGTGATGTAATCGCGTTGCGCGCAGACGTAGTTGCTTGAGTTTGAGTTTGAGTTTGGGTTTCGGTTTCGGTTTCTGTTTCGGCTTGGGTTTGAGTTTGTTTCAGTCTCGCTTATTTGTTGTCAGTAAATTCGCTGTTTCTTCCGCTTAGACGGCGGCTCTCGAATGTGGCGGGCGACAACCAACCAGTTGGGTCGATGCTTGTTGTTGTTGTTGTTGTTGTTGGTAGTGGTCGGCACGGGCTTTTCTGTAACGTGTACACCACTTGTGTCGTCCTGGCTGACACAATTCGCGGGACGCCCCCACGGCTTCGCCCGGCCCGGCCCGGCCCGGCCACGTTGGGTCGGCTCATTGAAAACTAACGAAGCCCGAACTTCACAGCGAACAGTATCTTCATCTAATCGCAGAAATCGCAGGCTTCTAATGATTTCATTGCATTTCCCACACACACTGCCACACGCCAGCGCTAGCAGCCAGCCAGCCAGCCAGCTAGCTTATGTGAATCCGCTGCTCGTGAACGGGGAAGTGCATACGTACAAACATACATACTTACATTTGAAAGCGAACGTATGTACGTACGTATGTATGGGTGTATTCCTACCTACACATGCCCATGCGACACGAACACCAGCGCACAGCAACAAAATGCCAACGAGCATGCAATAATGCAAAAAGCAAAGCATTAATTGTAAACGGCTGTGACGACAAGCCTTGACCTGATTTCTCTTCCTCTCGCGCACTACACTTGGGCCGAGGGTGAGGCGGAGTGTTAGGGGCTCGTCGCCCGAAGTTCAGCGAGGCACAAATCGTGAGCCGATTTCATAGGTAGACATTCGCGATGGCTGGCTGGCTGACGGCTGTCTTGCTCTATGGCCGAGCGCAATACCAATGCATTTGTTTACGGATGCATTATCTCGGGTCCGGGGGCTGTTGTTGTTGTTGTTGTTGTGTTATTGGAAGCACACGGTTGTATTGCAACGTCCGCCAATACACGAACACCAGCGAGAGAAAGACACTAGTGAAAACGTAACTTTTACTTTTAATTTTCTCCATAAAATTAAGAGTTTTTCTTCGATTTCGATTTCCTTTTCACTGCAACGCCGGCGGTCTCTCTCTCTCGCCCTCTCGCTCTCCCTCTCGGTGGGTTGCAACGAAACCGCTCCACCGCCATGATTGTGCTATTTTCCCTTGCACCCTGAATATGCAGCTAACCGTCATATCAGTAACGTATTATTCACTACTCTGTATTTCCGATCTAGATACTGAAATTCCAGTCATCAAGCAATCCTCAAGTCCGCCGCCCCAGCCACATTCGCACTTGCATCCACACCAGACGCCTCTGCCGACATCGACCAACAATCCAGTGCACATCAAGTCCGAGAACGCATCCGGGTTGTCGCCGCAGCAGAGCTCCGGCCTGGTCCAGCACTCGAATATCCTCGGCTCGGCGGGCCACCAGGCGCAGACGCAGGCGGTGCAGCACCGGCCGCTCCTCCACAACCTGCTGAGCGGGGGCTCGATCCACAATGCCCACCACAGGAACTACTGCACCTCGAGCACGGGTAAGTCGGGGCGCGGATCCGTCCGCCTGTCTGTCAATCTGTCGTTGAATTTCGAAAGAGGGTTTTGTTTTCTTTGTTTTGCTAGGAAAAAAAGTACTTTTACGCAAATAGTAGTAAATACTAATGAGTGTTTTGTGTTGCATTGATCGCTTTTCAGGCTCGTTTCCCCCCAGCCCCGCGGACAGTGGGGTCTCCGACGTGGACAGCTCCAGTTCCGGCGGCCAGCCCTGCGGGGAGGAGTTGAAGGCGCGGCTGGGGATCTCCTCGCACTACGCGTCTCACGGGCATGTGCCGACGGGTACCTTTTTGCACCCCAACTTCTACCACAATTCGCCGCCCCTACGCAACATTTGGAATCGCAGTGTTGCACGTAAGTAGAAATGGCATGGTGGGGATCTTAAAATCTGATCGGGAAGGGGGAGGGACACACTTGGAAACGCTGTTCGACTTGGAAATATTTTCGAAAATTCCCATCTAGGGTCCATACAAGCGACGACCGTGTGAGGTTATGTTAGGTATTCTGTATGCATATATAGTGTGCAAACGAACACACGAGCGTAGCTCATGCAATTAATAATAAAAATCAAAAATCCCTGTCTCTGTGTCTGTGAGATGAACAAATTAATAGGAGCCAGCGGCAGAGGCAGAGGCAGAGGCGACGGCAGAGCCAGAGCCAGAGCCAGACGACGACTCTCATCGCCATGCGAAAACAAACAGAAAAATATAAAAGTAAATGCATAAATATATGTGTACATGCTGCACTCCCTGTATATATGTGTACGAGTATGAAACCGTGGTCATCGACACATTGCCTTTGCACAAATTCTGAAGGTCACAACCACATCCAAGTCGCCAGCGAGAAGAGTGCTGAGTGGTGAACACAAGCAGCGAAGACTGCAAATACAAACACGAACGCGAACACAAACACGCTGTACATGTTATCTTTGTAGGAACGTTCAGTGGTTAAAGCGAAAAACAAAATTCCAATGGATGTTAAAGAGAAAATGCGAGAGAGTTTGCATAATTGCAGATTCTTAGACTTTCGGTACATTCTACATCCGGAAGTATTCCATACATACATATATATGTATTATTTCCATAAGAACTAATGATATATTCCCTCTGGAGTCAACTCATGTGGACTGGAGTGATTCTAAATATGGTTCTGTATCGTTTTAGTTAGTTATTATTTAAATAAGAGTATCTAAACAGGTTCCCGATTGATAGATTCGTAATAAAATAGGAAAATATACACACATGCATACACAAGACAACACAACAACAGCACGAATGTATAAATAACACAAATCGTTGTTTACTTTCTTGCAGTGACAGAGAGTTATTATATACCGATGTCATCTAATAACGCATCCAACAATCCGTCCGGGGTTAACAATGGAGGTTTGGCTGGGGGGCCCACTGGTAACGGTACTTACACAGCAGTGCCCAACTTCACCACACCATCCCCACCACGCACGACCGGAGGATCTGTGGCGCTCCATTCCATGCAGCATCCCCATCCCCAGCAGCACGGGCTCCACCATCACCAGCAGTCGTCGGTGCCCGGCAACAGCATAGGCTCCGTCGGCCCGGTGGCCACGCCCGGCAACGTGGTGCACCAGCAGAACGTTATTCAACCTACCACATCTAGTGTCAACTATGATCTCTCCTACATGTTGGAACTGGGCGGCTTCCCGCAGCGCAAGCTGAAGAAGCCGCGGAAGCCCAAAATAGAAATGGGCGTCAAGCGTCGCAGCAGAGAGGGGTCCACAACGTACCTGTGGGAGTTTCTCCTCAAGCTGCTGCAGGACCGCGAGTACTGCCCGCGGTTCATAAAGTGGACGAACCGGGAGAAGGGCGTGTTCAAGCTGGTCGACTCGAAGGCCGTCTCACGCCTGTGGGGAATGCACAAGAACAAACCCGACATGAACTACGAGACCATGGGTCGAGCACTGCGGTACTACTACCAGCGGGGAATATTAGCCAAGGTCGACGGTCAGAGGCTTGTGTACCAGTTTGTGGACGTTCCGAAGGACATAATAGAAATTGATTGTAATGGGGTTTAATGATTCAGGTTTAGCTTAAATTTATCAAAATTTCTTGAAAATCAAATAAAATCGGTTTTAGTGATCTTGTATGTTGGGCTATAATTGTACAAAACTTAATACAAAATTTATTAGACAGTAAAATATTTTACACATATTTATAGAGTAATTAAAAATTGAATTGTAATATACACTAGATTTTCATTATTTATTAGAGAGATTTTAATGAAAATTGTATTATACCTAACCTGAATTTATTAATGAATCGTTCGATATGATTTAATCAATCAATCAATTGTTAAATATGTCATAAACATAGATCATAGATCATTCATAAATTGCGTAGAAAGCTGATTGGTTTGAAACTATATAATTTGTTTGTAAAAATTTATTGAAATTGTGAGAGCACATATGTATGTAATGCAGTTTATAAGATATATAACACTTAATTTTAAGTTTCGAAAAGCCACTGGAGAAGTTTGTAAATTTTTTACTTGTTATTGCAAATTATTTTTTATGATTAATATTTGATTATGAATATATTTTTATTGTTGCTTATTATATAGTTCATTATATCTAACCTTTAGAGTAACTGATTAATATAATTATTAATAATGAGTATGTTTTGTGTAATATTATCTTTTAAGAATATCTTATAAAATTAGCAAAAAATATTGAAGATCATATGGGTGAAAATCGAATACAGAGCATTTCTAAAAACAAATTACTTAAATTATTGATATTCAGTCTATACAAAAAAATATTGTATACAGCAATTCGGTAATTTTACAAAATAATTTTACATGCAATGCAAACGAGGTAAATGGTTTTAAATCATTAAATCCGGTTAACATTTATTTACCACGATTCAAATTGTATATTTTTTTACTATCCACAGATGCATTCGACATTTATAAAATCTACTTATATGATTTCGATTTAAATTTTGCTATTATTTGAAAAAAAACACTTCAAGATATCAATAAAAGTTAACATTAATTTTTTAATTTGTCATTGCCAATTTCTATTAAATAATAACACTGCCGTTTTACTTTTAGTTTTGCAACAGTATATTTTAAACAAAAATTCAACCGAGGTTGAATAAACCAGTGCAATACGAAAATTAAGACAAATCACAGATACTTTTATCTAAAACTTCGTGTAATCATATTGAAGTGAAAGTTATAATTTGTTTGAAAGGGTTCTCTTGTATTTACTCAAAAGTGAAACAATTAATGATAAATTAATTAAAAAATACTGCGGTGTCTCGATGTGACCGCAAAAAGATTATATTCCAGAAGATACGAAATTCAAAAATTCTTCTGGAAAAATTACTTTTTTACCGCCACTTTCAGAATTCTAAACATTTTTACAAAAACAACTTCGTTTTTTAGATATTTTTATCTGGTGTTATTTTATGTTGGGTTGCACTGTGCTTCATATTCGATCTTTTTATTTGTTAAAAACATTTCATTTTCAATAACTGTTATGTCTTAGGTTAAAAATGCAATAGAAAGTTTTATTGTAAAATTCCTAATTTTTAAGAATAAAGTTTCTAAAATTTAAAAATGCGTTTTATATTTTGTAGTATTTGTTTCTAATTTTCTGATGATTTTTGTTGTTTGGTTGTTTTTTGTATTTGTTTTGGATAGTAAATTATAAACGTAGTCCCAGTTTAACGGTTTCAAGGAACATACATTAAATAAATAAATTAGGGCGTTTTCTTAGTAATCCTGGAGATAACTATAAGTACAGATGCATTATAAATAAGTACAACGAAATTGTAATATGTTTTTAAAAAAGTGTTTTTATAGATTATGTGAAACTTGATGTTTTCATTGGCGCATGTTTGTTAATGAGCTTATGTGACTCAAAGGTTGATGAGTGAATGCCCTTTAAAATTTTGTATTTGGGCCAAAAATAGAAAGAATTGTACAAATTTATGAAAATTACAGTTTTATCTAAAAAAAAAACAAATTGAAACAAAATTCTACCTCTCGGAACCATGATGTATTGTATAAATAAACGAAATTTTAAACCTAGTATATGCTTCAACCATCGCACAATTGTATATAAATATTTTTAAGCTACCAGAGAAAACTGCCTATTCTTCAAACATTTTCATAGGATAAATTTGATAATAAAGCAGCGCAGTTAAAAAAAAAAGCGCATCTATTAATATATAGACAATTACTACGCTGTATATTCAGAATCTATATGAAGAAGAAAATATTTTAAAAGTAATGCTTACAAGTTTTACGACTCAATAAATTCTACCAAAAATGTTCATTCTTCCCAAAATGATACATTATCGTAAACGTAGAATTTTTATAGAAATTATAAATAACGTAAAATGTAAATATTCAATAGCTTATATTTACACCAGCATACAAATCTGTTACAGAATTATGTCTTACACGTCACCAAATTAATAACAGTCAAACGTTAATATTTTCCTACTTAAAAATTGGCATATGGACGAAACTCGATACAATATAATGGTAGATATAAGTTATTAAAGTAGAAATACATGTAGAAAATTTATTTAATTTTTATTAGCATAATGAATAAATTAAAAGCAGTTATACATTTCATTCTATAGAATAAGTATTATATATTTATATATATTATATACATATATCTACATGCAGATCGATTTTATATGTGTTCTTCAACGTCGAAAATAAATTATCAAATTTGTAAAATATAAATAAAGTATTATGTCGTTTGATTAAATTAGTTTTTATTGAAAACTACAAATGTTACATAAAAATAGATTTCAGTTACCAACAATTTTTTTTAGTTCTGTATTTCAGATTCATGAGATATAGTAACATTTTTCCCACATTCATTCGCTTTCTTCGCTACTTTGTCAGATTCCACAACTATATCCTTCACATTTGTTTCATCAAGTTCTGTTTTCACTTCTGCAGACGTTGTATTGGCATCAATATCTTCCTCTTCAGTCTCAGATTCATATTTCTGAAAAATTTTTAATTTAATAGAATATGTAGAACAATTATATCATATTTTTATTTACGAATCGGTTATACAACAATACCACAATATTCATATTTCATATTTTATCACTGATAATATAACAATTATTGTAATTTTCAATATTAGTTTCATATATGTATTATTCAAGTGATGACTTCGATTATGTACGAACCTTTTGAACGTAGTGTCGCTTCGCAGGTAAATCAAGATGCAAGACACAAGTTGAATCATCAAAAATACAAGGTACAGTTTCTTGACAAACAACACCACTTTTCTCCACTTCACAAGCACGGAACAAAATTTGTTTTTTATCTTCCAAAATGTGTTTTTTACAAAACTTGCAACACGGAAGTGATCTTTCCCCACATTTAACTCCACCCTCTGTATATATGCATTTCACAAATCCAGTTCCTTTATTTACATATCCTTCGGTGGACCGGGACCTCTTCTCTTTGAATTTTTTATATAATACTGCTTCTACTCCATGTCGCCTGTGATAATGATTCATTGCTTTAAGTTTGTCATATAACAAACGCTCATGCGGTGTCTCTTTCATTTGATCGTGAATACTACCTAAAAAAGAATTTCACTGATGAGATATATGAATATATAATTTATTGTAAAACAATTATTAGATTTTTCACTAAGAACTGTATACAATTTTAATATACAATAATAAATCTTAACTTACAAAGAATTTCTCGTTCTTTTCGTATTGAATGTAGGTACTGCCTCCTTTTTTCTTTGAGTATGTAATGAAGGCGATTTATCTGATCAATATACAAACCCTGCAGTTTTGTAAGTTTACTTTCTGAAATAAATATTGCTTCTTGTCTAGTGTAAATCCCAGCATGTCTACAAAAAAGATCAAATACTTTAGAGATGAACACAATATGGGATAGCAAGAACTATACTTAAGTAAGTCGTCTTTCTGTGAATCCACGCTTTCGTTATCAGAATCGTTCCATTCATTTCCTCTTGCCGTGTTAGTCATTGATGCAAAATCATCATCTGAGGAACTATCCGAGGCATAGTCCAAAATCCGCTTCCTCCTTTTAATAGCATTCGTCACAGCTTTTAAATCATGAATTTGGTCATAGTTCACTGCATACGAATAACATTAAAATCAAACAGGGTCACATATGTTATATGTACCTACCAAATGGTGGGACATTTGGGGAGACCACATCAATTTCTTCGTCCACTTCACAGAGCTTCTGGTTTCTCTCAACAGTTTGATCAATATTCAAATGTGGTGAAAGGATATTGAGAAGAGAATCGTTAGTGTCCACACGCTTCCATTTGCCAACTCTATTGCGCGTTTTATTTAGCTGCATTTGGCGGCTGTGCTCAAAGCATAATGTTGTCAGAGCAGGATCTTTCTTCACGTCCTGCTTTGGCACAGCATTGATGCATTTCTTTCCATTCTGATATATATGTGTGCATTGTTTATACCCGGATCGTGGATCGCGCAGTATATGTCGGATACAATAATCGTACCCATCTATTCTGGGGATGGAACATTCAAAAGTAGGATTTGAACAAGATTTGGATTTATTTTCTATTTCCAAATGCAGCTGTTCTCGCAATTCGTTCTCTTGCATAGAAACAGTGTCTGATTGAACTACCGAACGTATATTTTGCTTTGGTATAATACTCGCCATGATTATTAAAAACAAGTTATATTAATGACTTTAGCTGACATGAGGACTAACTGGTTAAATTTATAAAAACCTTTACGAAGACTAATTTTCAATATGGCGTACAAAATAATCGATTTGCGGTGTTGCCAAGTATAAAATTTCGTTTACACTTTGGTTATAAATTAAAAATATATATTTGGTTGTAATTAAAATTGCCTTACATGAGCAACTCTTAATTATTTAGATGAAGTAAGAAAATTATATTTGGAATGACATACATTTTAATTTCATGGTATTTGATGTATGAGAACTGACACTTTATTCTGCTGAATATGTTAAACAGTTTCTCATTAAACATATCCATATATATCGATACATGATTACATTTGTCATCGCAGGCCTGCTTTGTAGTTCGGCCATTCTTGTGAATACATTTTTTTCTCGTGAAGTAGTGAAGTTATTATTGTTTTTCTCGTTAGTTAAATCATGCTAACATTAAACAATGTTCGGCATTTATATATTTCATCATTTCACATATGAATTCATGCATAGTTAAATATTAAAACTGATAACTATCGTACGAAATTGTTCGTTTCGCGTACTCATGATAGTTTCTCAAATGGCGTCGATGGCGAGCTGCAACCTTACTCACTTTCTATATTAAAATATTCTGTTACTGGCATTTATTCGTTAAACTGAATACAATTTTATAGTTATAAGAAGTCATTATTGAATCGTTAAATGCGCTTTATATAAAATCGAATCGTTTCAAAGTTTGCGTAATTCCCTGTTGATGGACATTACATGCTTGTGCAACATATCCATATTGCTTGAAAAAAATTGTTTTACAGAATTAAAATATTTTGGATGCATTGAAACATTCAGGACGCAATAAAAATCCATGCGACAGTAACAAATATTTGATACGGACTTCTGTCGTCACCTGCGTTCGTTTTAATATAAAGAGAGAAAGAGACCAATAGAACATAGTTTATTCCAGATAGGTCGATTGTCTTGGAATGTGGATTAATGCAATTAAACATTGAGACAAATATTTGAATTCGGTACCACGTTTAAAGTAGTTGCAAACTTTTAATTAAAAATAGAATTGTGACATTTCTGTACATTCTGAATGTGGAAAAATTTATTGTTGTGCTTGAAGAAGTTGCTTCTCTAAACAGTGAAATGTCGGCAAATGCATCTAACATGTCATCAGCACTTAATGTCAGTGGAAGCTCTTCAACAAATCTACCAATGGTTGTTTCTGAAAAAGACAGAGAATCATTATGGTATTTCTCTGCTGAACAATTGGCCAATTCTCCAAGCAGACGACATGGAATTGATATCGACCAAGAACTATCGTACAGGCAAATGACTGCGTACCTTATTCAAGAAATGGGACAAAGACTACAAGTGTACGTAAATGTGTATAATCTTTATATACATTAATCATTGATTTTTGTTCACAATTAGATCACAACTCTGTATAAACACCGCAATTGTGTACATGCATCGATTCTACGCATTTCATTCATTTACTCATTTTCACCGCAATGGGATTGCAGCAGCGAGTCTTTTTCTCGCAGCTAAAGTAGAAGAACAACCTCGAAAGTTAGAACACGTAATAAAAGCGGCTAACAAGTGCCTAAACCAGCCAACGTCATCCACAACAGATGCTTACTATTTGGAGCAAGCACAGGATTTAGTTTTTAATGAGAATGTCCTTTTGCAAACATTGGGTTTTGATGTTGCCATCGATCATCCACATACCCATGTTGTTAAAACATGTCATCTTGTAAAAGGTATGACGAATTGATTTTATACCTTTATATTCTTATATATTATCTTGTAAATTATTTTTTTCAGCATGCAAAGATTTGGCGCAAACATCGTACTTTTTGGCATCAAACAGGTAATAATTTCAGATTTTTGATGTAGCGACTGCTGGTGATAGTAATTTTGAAGAAATATAGACTATATATAATACATGGTGATTGGAAAATTTATAATTGTTCAAGGTTGTTGTGCATATTCTCAGTGGAAGCAATAGATTAGAGAGAATTTTTCTAGTTCAGTATGGACGAAGATAATTTGCACAAAACTTTAAATATTATTATAAACAGTCCCATTCAATATGCAATGGAATATATTGAATATAACATTTGAAATTATGTATCAAGTTTCAATTTATTTATTTCCAAATTATAGTTTACATCTTACATCAATGTGCTTGCAATATAAGCCAACAGTTGTTGCCTGTTTTTGCATTTATTTGGCTTGTAAATGGTCTCGTTGGGAGGTAAGTAAACTCTGAAATGTTTCAAAATAAGCATAAAATTTATCGAATTTTTGTAGATTCCTCAATCAACTGAAGGAAAACACTGGTTCCATTACGTGGATAAAACTGTAACTATGGATTTATTAAAACAACTTACAGATGAATTCATAGCAATATATGAAAAGAGTCCTGCGCGTCTTAAATCTAAGCTAAATTCGATTAAAGCTCTTGCTCAAGGAGCAAGCAATCGGGTAGTGAATAAAGATAAAAAGTCAAATCCTGAAGAATGGAAAATGGTTGATATGATGAAAATGTATCATTCCTCTATAAATACATCTGAAGTAAGCAATGCCAA
Source organism: Coelopa pilipes (assembly GCA_947389925.1). Classification (NCBI taxonomy): domain Eukaryota; kingdom Metazoa; phylum Arthropoda; class Insecta; order Diptera; family Coelopidae; genus Coelopa; species Coelopa pilipes. Next base: position 40,294,895 of record OX376699.1, read on the forward strand.
TGCACCTGCAAATTCTTTTCCCACTTCAACAACATTAGAACAAACTCAGCAGCAAAGTGGACAGTCGGCATTATTGCCCCCACCGCATACACATCAACAAGTTCGACGGCCAGATTCATATGCTAGTCAACACCGTTCCTCGTCACATTCTTCAACGTCCCACCACCATTCGAAGCAAACATTTTCCACAAATGATGCTCCTGGTAAGCTAAAGTTTAACTTTTTCTTAGGAAATAAGTCAATTCCTTTTGTTTTTCATTTTAGATCACAAATCGTCCAGTCATAAGACACAACATTATAACAGTTCAAGCAATAGGCCACGTGAACATTCTCAACCCTCTCAAAATATGACTATTTTACCAATTATACCAACCTCATCGTCTAGTGGTTCGCGTTCCAGTTTACCTATTATCAACAGTAACAACAGTAGTCGACCACCCATGCCAGTTGGTGTATCATCGCAAAAACTTTTAACTCAAGCTCATGATCCAAATTTCCATAAATCACGTGATAGGAACACAGTTCCAGCCCCTGTGAACGTATCTGGCACAATTCCTCAGCCTCACAAATTATCTCAAAAGCCGGATGCAGGTCGCATGGTTTCCAAGGAGCATAATGGAAGAATTACAGATCCAATGAAATCCAATTCAAAAGTATTTGTTCCTGGAAATGTAGCACAAATCGGTAATCCGCAGCTATTAAGTGGAGGAGAACTACCCCGTAATATATTACAGCAGCAACGTTTACATCCACCTGGATATCATCAGTCATCAATTTCACGAACAAGTAACAACAATAACAGCAAACATGATCAATCAATATCCGTCCAAATGCAACAACCACAGCATAAAAATTCAGTTGAATTACAATATAACTCAGTTCCTTCAGATCAATTACAACCACAGTCCATTCATTCAAATGCGTCATCTTACACAAATCCCCGAGTTAGCGACACAACACAATGCGGGGATCAAACTGACACAGACTCTCCACAAACCTATTCTTCATATCTTCAAATGTCCGGAATGAAGCCCCAGCAGCAATCTAAATTATCCATGTTCAGTCCTGAATGGAATGATAAAGTACAACAGTCACAACAGATGCCATCGGGCAGTATCAGTAAGACAAACGCTATATCATCGACCGTCAATATGAGAATGAGCTCTAGCTTAGGAAGTCCTAAAAGAACTGAACGAGAACGCAGTTCGGGTACTCCTACCAAAAAGGATCGAAGTCGTCCCCCTTACCCAGGAATGGATGTTTCCCATCAAACTTCAACAACATCTCGTCAAATGACGCAGGTTCAATCTACACAGAAATTGCAAAATCAGAAGAAATCGGATATTGGCAATAATTTAAATGTACTTGCTGGAACAAGTGCATATACTGGATTAAAGCGACCTAGTGAAAATCCACAAATAAAACAGGAAGAAGACTTAAGTCGAGATTCTAAAATGAGAAAATTAGATAACTCAGCGATGAACTGTATAGGACAACCCATTTCTGAAATGCGAAATGTGGTAGACACAAACAAATTACAAGTAGTTAACGGCATTGAAACAAATCCGGAATTAGTCAGAACTTTGCTTAAAGAAAGTTTATGTACATCCAACGCGTTACTTAAATCTGAACCTTCTCAAATGTCCAGCTTTTATCCTCCAGCTCAACTTCTTGATCCTGGAAGTACGTCAATTAAAGAGGAAAAGGTAACGACATCTGCTATACCAACATCCATGGATATCGATGAAACAATTGGTAGTAAATCTGAAAAGAAGAAAAAGAAGGATAAACACAAGCACAAAGAGAAGGATAAAAATAAAGATCGCGATGAACGAAAAAAGCATAAAAAAGATAAGGAAAGACATAAAGATCGGGAATCAGATACTTCGGAACCGGTAAAGTTGAAAATATCGAAAGAAAAACTTGAAAGTACTGGTGTTTCCAGTGAGCCACTGGGATTCAAAATTAAAATACCAAAGGAACGTATAATTGCTGATTTAAATAGTAGTGGAAATAATAGCAATTATGGGGCTGTATCTTCCGATATGTCCAATGCCAGTAATGCAAGTGCACCACCCGCACTAAAAATTAAAATATCCAAAGATAAACTTGAACATTACAGTAGTGGATCTTCCGATACGGCAAATACATCGTCAATCTCCTTAAATAATCAGAGTTCATCAAATATTCCGCAGAGCAACGTTGTATTCAATAGTAGCAGTAAGAAAAAAGATCGTGAACGCGATAGAGATCGTGAAAAAGAAAAAAAAAGAGCCAGTCTTGATTATGTTAAATCATCAAGTACAAATGTACAAAATGGAACTGCGGCTACCGGCACTTCTTTTATACAGTCATCGTCTTCCTCTAAAAGTACTAGTTCCAGCAAGGTAAGTGTTTTTTATTGTAATGTACTAATACTTTTGTAAAAAGCTATGCATGATGTTGCAATTAATTAGTATCCTATCTACTAATTTGTATCGATTGTAAATTCTGTAAATTAGAACTAATAATTTAGAACTTAATATGAATTATATTCAGGATACAATTATTATAGGCACTGGGTTTGAGGCATATAGTTTATAAGAATGCTTCATTGCAATCGTTTCAAGAAGAAAATAGAACAAAAAAAAAATCATTTTACAGATTCAGCATTACAGCAATAATATGAGCCAGTTGTTTGGGGAATCTAACGACGACGAGGATGACGATGACAGAACCTATCAGAGACCGAAAAAAACAAGCTTGCCCAAGAGTATATGTTCGGCTTCCTCTTCAACACACAATTACCATATTCCATCGAAACAGAATGTAGAAATCGGCGGTAATAGTGAAGGAAGCTTTAATCTTCAACACAACCACCAACAACAGTATAACACTCAACAACGTTCAATATATCAAAAGAAATAGTAGTTAACATTGAGTTTAGAACATACTTAATAAGTGAAGAATAAGTTTGAATATTAAAAAGCAGTTATGAGTTAAATATTAAAAGAGTAAAATGAATTATTTGGATATTGACATGTCATTAATTAGTCACACATGATTAGGTCATTCTTCTATTAGTTATGAATTTTTAATTTAATTTACTTTATACAAATTAATAAATTTTATTAAAAATAATATAATATTATTTTGAATTTATGAAATTTGTCAATAAGTGTAGTTAATAACAAATAAAACAAGAAAAATAATTTTTATTTATAAATCCTTGTTTAAACAAACTTTATTTTGAGTTAGTAATAATCAATACTAGTATTAGTTCATATTAAATAAGAGCGAAGATATAATTTATGTTTAAAAATCGTTGACAAAACAAGCTTGATACCTATAGAAAATTAGAATGATTTTTTGTTTTTGAAAATCATTTTATCTTGACCAATTTTAACTGCATGCATTATATTTATGCATAATTTTTTCTTTAGTATGTGTTGTTTCGTAAATTACATTTAGTAGAATTGAATCCATACATTCATATCCATTATTCTAACAACACATACCTATGTTACTTGTTTTGCAGTTTTAAATATGAAACTGGATTGTCCACTATTTCAATCCTATGAACACCTTTTCTAAGGATCTTAAAGGATGCGGGAACAATACAGCAGTCATTGCCGATATGTTGTACATGGCAACTTAACAACAAAAATTTCATATAATTAAATATCACGTTGTAATGTTTGCTAGCAACCTTTATGTACATAGCAAAATAAGCTTATTTTATTTATACCAATAAAATTTGCGAATATCAAATTGTTATTAATAATTGGAGGTGTAAGATTAATCAATATTTATAGCTGAACTTATTATATATAGACATATAGGTTTTCATGTATATCTATATGTGTATATATATAATGTGACTGCCTACGCTATGCTATGCTACGATAGAATATACTTTGCCATGAGTTTTTGTTTTACATATATATGCATATATATATATATATATATATATACATTAATATATATATATATATATATATATGTATATCGTCCCTAATTAAAAAATGCTAAGCGTTCAGTTAAGAATACTATCGAAGTTGATAAACTATTTATTTCAAGTGTATTACGTAGATGCATTGTAAGTATTGAACTATTTAATGATAAATTGAGCTAGTTACATATATATACATGGTATATATATCTATATATATTACATATAATCTAGAAAGTTGTTAATACCATAGGATTAAAAGTACATTTTCCGATTAAAATTGAATATGATACAATATGTATAATAAAGATATTTTCGCTGACTGCTGAATTATATAAAATGAAATATGAAAGTGTCAGTTAAATTGCTTCTTGGCGTTAGTTTCTTGAATAAATAATATATATTTTTTTTTAAACTTTGTAGGACTTTGTTTATTTTCACCCATTAAAACATTTCGACGTAAAACTGAGACTGTTCATATGACATTAACTATAATTACCAGATTAACTTATATTAATCTGTACATAAATAGTATGTTGTCGAAAAAGTGTCCCCATTCATAGAAAAATCACACACTTAACAGTTTGGGAACTCCCAAGTGTCCGCACTGGTGTTGTTGTAGTCGCAATGACGTATCAAACCGGTTCCCAATGCGTGAATCACATTATTTTTATATAAATGTTATAAAACAAGAGAGCAAGAAGGTTTATAATCAAATGCGTCTTCGACACTTGATCCAGCATCAACTCATTCGTTTAGCTAAAAATACCTTAATGAGTATATATTGATATTGTTTACTTGCTTCATCTTGAGCTGTGCGTGGTTTTAATTAAAATCCCAACTTTATATTTTTGGAACCAGTTTTCCAGTAGATTTCTTACATTTTGAATCTGATTGGCTGAATTCTAATGTGTGCTCAACGTTCTTGAGTAAACTCTCAAGTACAAGTGCATCGATCGCACTCCTAATTCAATACTTGAGCTTTAGCACAAGCTATAAAACCACACGCTGCCCAGAAATCCGTTCAGTTTGTTTAGAGCAGGTGTATAAATTCAAGACAAAACTTAATTCCCTCTCAGTGGCTTGGCGTGCGGATATCTTAGGAATAACCGAAAGAAGTGCGAATACAGAAAGAAAAAAAAAACGAAAAAAAAAAAGAAATAGCACAGAATTATCTGAAGCGGAAAATGGAACATAGTACCCAAGGTCAGGTGTTGAAGGATGGACATTCTTTTGTGAATGGGGCATTTAGTATAGATGAAAACGGGTTTGAGACCGTGTTTCGCAGAAAGAGTGCTACAGCCAGTGGTTTACAACTCGAGGCATCTACGGTGGACGCGAAAGAAGCCAGTGGGAATAATTCCGCCAACAAGCCGTCCCTCGACTTCGACGATATTTTGCCCATGATCGGGGAGTTTGGGAAATATCAAAAGATTCTTTTCCTGTGCATGATACCATTCGCATTTTTCGTTGCATTCGTTTACTTCTCCCAAATATTCATTACCTTAGTACCTGAGCAGCATTGGTGCAGTGTTCCTGAATTAAACGGGTTTTCCCTCGCTGAGAGGTATGTATGCTGTAATAATTTTAACGTTGTTTATGGCTTCTGTTATTGGAATACGAAAATACCAAACCATTTAGCATTTGCTCTCGAAATGTCTTCCGGATAGATGTTATATATGGAGTTGAAATGTTTCATTCGCATATAAAGTTTACAATGCAAAATTAAATTTTCGTTTTCTTGACCTCGACTGTGTATATGCGAGGTAGAACAGATATTACATACATATATATATATACATGCGAAAATATATGCATGTCGTTTTCCTTTCGTGGGTACAACGAAATCATTGGACCATACCATTAAAATTAAACTCCATGTGTGCATATAATTTCGAATAGAACACATATATTTCATCGGCGTCGGCTCCAATGATAAATAGAATAAACTGATAAAATGTGAATGTCAATGATAGAATGACGAATCGAACACGCGTATTTTCAGACTGGCATTGTCGATACCTCGCACCAATGGAGAGTACAACAATTGCAAGATGTACGATGTCAACTACACCGACATCGTCCAGAAGGGGATCAAAGCAGCCGACCCGACCTGGCCGACCACCTCGTGCAAGAACGGCTGGTCGTACAATTTCACCCAGATACCGTACGAGACGGTGGCCACCGAGCAAAACTGGGTGTGCGAAAATGCAGCCCTGCCCACTTACGCCCAGTCGATTTTCTTCGTCGGCGCAATTGTGGGTGGCTTGTTGTTCGGGTGGATCGCCGATCGATTTGGACGGATTCCAGCCCTAGTTGGCAGCAACTTGATGGGGTTCTCGGCGGGCGTTGCCACCGCCTTCGTGGCGAACTTCTGGCAATTCGCCCTCATGCGCTTCTTCGTGGGGTTCGCCTTCGACAACTGCTTCACCATGATGTATATATTGGGTAAGTCTAGCAATGAGTGAAATGAAAACGAACCACGACGCATCTAACCCTGTCCTGTAGTTTTAGAGTATGTCGGGCCCAAATACAGAACGTTCGTGGCCAATATGTCCATAGCCATCTTCTTCACCATGGCCTCCTGTCTGCTGCCTTGGATCGCGTACTTCTTGGCCAACTGGAAGCTCTTGACTATTGCCACTTCGGCTCCATTGGTACTGGCGATTTTGACGCCATTTATAATACCGGAATCTGCCAGGTATTTACCATTGACGAATGACTCACCTGACTCACTTGGCGTTCTCTGAAACGCGCTCGTTACAAGTCATAACGTGAACCCCTCGTTTCAGGTGGCTGGTATCGCAGGGGAAAACCGAGAAAGCCATACAGATTTTGAAGCAGCTCGAGGTGAAAAATGGCAAGCATATTCCAGCTGACGTATATCAAAATTTCCGCGAGAGCTGCCAGCGGTTTTGCCAAGAGGAAAACAAAAACGAGAAATACTCGATTCTAGACCTGTTCAAGACACCTCGCCTGAGACGAACCACCATATTTCTGATCATCATATGGATGTCGATCTCCTTGGTCTTCGATGGTCATGTACGGAATGTGGGATCTCTGGGGCTCGACATATTCTTCACCTTCACTGTGGCCTGCTTCACGGAGTTCCCCGCAGACACGCTGCTCACCCTCACCTTAGACCGTTGGGGAAGGCGTTGGTTGGCCTGTGGCACGATGGTGGCCAGTGGGGCATTTAGCTTGTTGGCCACGGCCGTCCCGGTCGGAGTGTACTCGGCCACTCTGGCCATCTTGGGTAGGTTCTTCGTGAATATATCGTACAACATTGGCCTGCAGTATGCCGCCGAAATCCTTCCGACCGTTGTGCGGGCCCAGGGAGTCGCCTTTATCCACATAATGGGCTACGTCGCGAGCATCATTGCTCCGTTCGTCGTGTACCTGGCCAACATATCGCCCTCGCTGCCCTTGATAATCTTGGGAATATTGGGCGTTGCCGGAGGCCTCATATCACTGTTTCTGCCCGAAACGCTGAACCACGATTTGCCGCAAACACTCTTGGACGGCGAGGACTTCGGCAGGGGCCAAAGCATTTGGGACTTCCCTTGCTTGAGCAAGAAACTGGACGATGCGCACGAGCTGGAATTGAGAACCGAGCATTTCGTACGGTCCACACAAACAGGTGCATCGCTCACAGCATCGACTCGAGGAGAACTGCGTTCTAGCATTTTGCGCCGATCGGCACGATCGAGATATTCGTCGAAACTGTAGTGGGATTGATTGATCGACTAGTCAAAGCAAACCGACCTGTGTAGTTGTTACTGCAAACTTATTTTTATACATAGCCGTATGTATATAAAATGCATATAAACGACCTATAACTATTATTAGTATTACATATGTGATATTAGATTAATGTTTTGAAAATACTATACTATATTGTTCTTATTTTTTATGTGTTCTTCATAATGAAATTATGATCGCGAAATATATATATATATATATATTTTTTTTTTTTGCAAATAAATGAAACTCGATTTTTTGGACTCAAAAACATTTAATTCAATTAAACTCATTATACAAGCCAGAGAGCAGGCTAATAAGTGCTGCGCCATTATATCTACCATCTACCAATTATTCCTTTTTGGGGGTTGTCTATATGATGTCTATAAATGTGAACATCTACTCATGGGCAAAGTAACAGGTAGGTCAATTCTTTGATACTAATCTCGGAATTATTGTAGTTGGCTCAACATTCATCGAAACTAGCCAAAACAGAACTCGGCAAGAAGCTCGGAACCAGTCTGTAATTTCAGAAGGTCAAATATTCTTTCAACTGTCTCTCGCTGAAGTTTTCTGCTCAACATTTCGGCGTTTTGTAAAACGGTGTATGTTGTATACTCTGATCATGATCAACGGTGGAACTAATGTCAGCTTAAACACACACACAGACACACACCAAGCGCTTACATACTCCTATATATTCAAGCATACTTTGTGACAACTGCTTTGTCTTTTGTTGCTCTCACTACATTGGCTCAGAGTGTTGTGAAGAGATTGGAAGTGAAGTTTCAAATAAATATATTTAGTTATTTGTAAATTGTCAAGCACGCATTATACTTAATAATATGGGAACCTACAATTTTAGTTTTCTAAATTTTTTGCTATTATTTTCCTGCTATTTTGGAATTTCCCTGGCTCAGGTATGTGTTCATATCACTTCCATGTTTGATTCGTTGCGAGAAGTTGCAGTCGCTATCTCGGCCATCCCCATGCAATTATATAACTTGTTTTTCCACTAACCAACCTGATATGCAAAGGAGAAAGGACAGCTGATACCAAAGATCAGCTGGCCGTTGGTCAGGCGTCTTCTATATTTGGCTGAAACTTCCGTTAGTGAAACTAGATGAATATGCGGTTTCTTACTATCACACCCATATTTTGCCATATTTCAATGTTAATAACATGTATGCGTATATCGTTTCCGGCTTAATTAACATGTTTTATAGAATTATATATCAGAGTTTCCCGATGATAATGAGCACTTAAATAGAGTCCTATCCGGGATAATGAAGCCCCGAGTAGTTGGATCCACCGGCCACACCGAAGTGCGTAACTTTATTGTTAGGTAAAAAATACCTATATACTTGTTTACTGGTTTTCTAATATGATCTTTCTTTAATATAAAGCGAATTAAATTCTCTTGGGCTACAAACGGAAATAGATGAGTTTCACACTTCAGTTCCAATATTTGGAAATTTAACGTTCAGTAACATAATTGGTACAATTAATCCAAAAGCAGCTAATTTTCTAACGTTAGCCTGTCATTATGATAGTAAATATTTTTTCAACGACCCCCAATTTGTTGGAGCTACTGATTCAGCAGTGCCTTGTGCTATCATGTTGAATGTCGTTAAAACTCTATCGAGTTATTTACAAAAAGAATTTAAAAATCGTAACGATATTGGATTAATGGTTTGTAGGGTCGTGTGTTTGTTTCTGATATATAAGTGAACATTTCCTTGTAGCTAATTTTCTTCGACGGTGAAGAGGCTTTCAAGGATTGGACTGAAAAGGATTCTATATATGGATCAAGACATTTAGCAGCTAAACTTTCACAAACAGTATACAGTCGTGGAAGTTCTTTCCCTATTCGAAATATCGATAGGATCGTGAGTAATACGCTATACCAAATTAAGTAATTTTCTCAATAAATGTATTATATAGGAAGTTCTAGTTTTGTTGGATCTTATTGGTGCTAAAAATCCAAAGTTTTATAGCTTCTATCCTAATACACATGGACTCCATCAAAGCCTTTGTGACATTGAAAAATCGTTGTCCAAATCTTCAAAATTAGAAGGTCACAACTTGATGTTTTTAAACCATTTTTCACCAGGAAATGTTGACGATGACCACCGACCATTTTTACAACAAAGTATGTATAGTCATACATTTAGATACAATATGATAACAATTTTTACAATCGCTATAGATGTTCCCATTCTTCATTTGATAACAACTCCTTTCCCAAAACAATGGCATACTCCAAATGATAATGCCCAAAATTTGCACTGGCCTTCTATTCGAAATTTCAACAAAGTGTTTCGGGTATTCGTGTATCAGTATTTGAAACGGCACAATGGAACAATCAATTTGAGGAATTTTCAATTTAAAGTTTAATGAAGCTTCAGAAATATAAATTTAAAATCTTATATCGCATAAGTATGATTGTAAATGTTATGTTATCGTCTTTTTCTACCAACGGACGTCTTTTTTCCAGGAGCTCTTTGCCCTCGTCCACCTTTCGGTTTTTTGCCAGAGCCTTTTTTACTTCCTTTTCCTTTTTTTCGTGGAGTGTTTGAATTTTCATTTCTGTAAATATCAAAATAAATAAATTAATATGTGCATATGTATATATACCTTAATACAAATTAATTTGTTGTTTAAATTAAAAAAATAATAAATATATTAGATACGTACTCAAGTTTAGCTTCCTGTTTTTGAAGAGATACAGCTTTTTCCACGTCGAATTTAGGTTTCTTATTTAGAACACTTTTGATCAAGTCTAAATTTACTTCTTTTTCTGGCTGTTCTGAAAGATGAGAGGCTTTACGTTTGGCGCCGGGTATCAATTCTTTCACTCCCAATCCTCGCGCTTCTTTTTCTTTGGGAAGTTTACTTTGGAACTTTCCGACTGAAGCTGTTGAGGATTTCGCCACTGTTACAGCAGTTAAAAGTTGTCCAGCAGATGCCGCTTCGGGACCTAGATATCCACTACGTGGGACCTCCAACTTCTTAGCTCTTACAATATTCTTCATACGTTGTATTTCATTTTTAGCCACTTTTTCATTTCGGAGATCAATTTTCTTTTGAAACATGTCCTCATTTGGATCAACGTTTTTAGGGACTTCAAGAACCCAATCCTTCTGCTTTTCTGCTTCAGCGCGCTTATAACCATAGGTAGGTACCCATTTCTAAACCAATATACAAACTAATATGACAGCATCTTTAACAAAGTATTTTTCTCTATGAACTTTACCTCTAAAACGTCGTCATACGTTTTTTTAACAGTTTTCTTCTTCTTGATTCCTTTCTCTTTAGCAAATTTCTCCCATTTAGTCAGAGGCTTAGGCCCTGGAACCTTCCTAAGTCGGGGTAACACGGTTGTCGGCGCAGGCAACTTAGCCACTATGCTTTCATCCACTCTCTCGGTGGGCAGCTCCCAAATCGCATTGAGAAGAAGTTGGGTATTATCTCTTGTCAGTGACAGAATGTAGTTTTCTTTGTCAGTACTGAAATAGATTATTTAAAAATTAATCAGAAACATTCACGAATTTGTATCAGAGTAAGGTATCATTACCTCAACAAGTTTTCGTCTAAATCATTGGGATCGGAACATAACATCATTCCCATATCTATCCGACATTCTAGGTGTTTTTCAACGGTTATAGACTTGTATTTGTCTAATTCCCGTTGTTGCTTTTCCAACACCTCTTTCACAATATCCATTTTTTAACTATTAAATACTAAATAATAAACACACTTCACTTGTTTCCAAATTAAAAAATAATAGTTTACATATATGCACGTGGTGGCAGTATTTCAGTGTTGCCATAATAATTTTAGTAATTTTAAGCAACGATTTGGATTTCTAAAAACATCTTAGATATTTGGGAATTTGGCGTTATATGTAATATTGAGTACATTTATATTTCCCGTTGATTTTATTTACAATGTTTTTAAAACTGCTCTTCTTATGTTAAATATGAATATTGTAGTTTTATCGTGATTGGATCTTTTTTCTAGTTATATATCATATAATGTTGTGATTTGGAAATGTAATATTAGGAAATAGCACTCAGTAGTATATTATTTTACAACCCTGATTACCATGTTTTGTTAACATATGTTGATTTCTATTTCGTTCTAAAAAATACAGATAAATATGTGTTGTGCTAAAAACAATAAGTTCTATTCTAGTTGCGTGTGAAAGCCGGCAAAACAAATTGCAAAAAGTTAAATCGGTTATGCAGCAAACAAAAGAATTTAATGCTCAATCGAGAATATATCCGAAATGGGAAATAGTTTTTTACTTTTCGGTTTACATTAGTTACCTTATATATGGGTTAAGTGAACTGCTTTCGGTACGGGATGAAATTCTTGCTCTAGCCAAATTTCCATTAGGTCAAGGATGGAGTATATTTAACAGACCTCGAGATGATTCAAATGATGAATTGGAGAACTTCACATTATTTTTAAACAAAAATTGTTACTGGTATGTTCTGCATCTACTCATGTCCGCAGCATTGCGGATAGGATGGCTACGACGTCCAGGATTAGCGTTTGCTCTGTTATCAGCAGCTTTTCTAGTCACAACATTCCGACTCTTTTCTGTGATAATCATTGCTATGCTGTTGTTGTCTTACTATGCACTTTCCTGGCGTAGTTCAAAACCCACCTTGTGGACTTTATCAACTGTTTGGATAATTTTAATAAATGTCATCAAGAACAGTAATACACTTTATGAGATGTTGGGTTACGATGAGTACTTTACACTTGTGGTGTTATTGTCATGGACAATGTTGCGCTGTTGTAGTTTCAATATTAACAAAATCAATCACATAAAAAATCATGAAGTGAATTCGAAATATGATGTTTCAGAAACCAAATCAAAAGAAGTATACTCAATAGAAAACTACCTTGGTTATACACTTTACTTTCCCACGCTGATATATGGACCATTTCTAAGCTTCCCACGATATATTGTAGTGAATGATAAGGATATATATCAAAAAAATGGGTATAATCTAAAGGTTCTTTTGAAGGAGCTACTTCGTTTGATGTTTTGGTGGACGTCAATCTATACAGCATTACACTTTTTATACATACATTACATGGAAAGAGACGTGGATGCTGTAAAGCTGATTAAAAGTTCCTACAGTCAATATGCTATCGGATATTTTATGGGTCAATTTTTTTACTTGTACTATGTTCTAACGTACGGCCTAGGAATAGCGATAGCAAGATTTGACGGACTTAATCCACCTAAGAAGCCAAGATGTATTGGACGAATTCATTTTTATTCAGACATGTGGAAGTTTTTTGATGAAGGTTTATATGAATTCCTCTTTAATCATATTTATGCAGAACTGTGCACTAAACATTCAAAATTGGGCCAAAAACTAATCGCAACTGCAGCGACATTTACATTTATTTTTGTCTGGCACGGATGTTATCAATACGTATTAATCTGGAGCTTGTTGAACTTCGTATGCCTTATAGCAGAGAAATTATTTAGGTGGCTTACATCGTCAACAATATATTTTGATTGTGTAACAAGACGCCTGGGTTTCCGAAACAGTCAACGCCTGCAGGCTTTATTGGCGACACAAATCTTTATACCTGCTGCCTTCTCTAACGTTTACTTCATCAGTGGAAGCGACGTTGGATATTTACTTATGCATAGTGCTTATTGCAGTGGAGTGTGTAACTACTTGACCCTAACGTTTTGCAGTTATTGTTTCTTTCAATGCTCAGAAGTAATATCAAAGTTGGGAAATGCCAAGAAATAAGGTAAGACTTAGTATATTTTTTGATCTATACTCTGTTGGAAGTATTGATGTAGCTCAATATTTAGATAGCTGCTGGGAGAGGTTCAAATATCACTATACACTATAAAGTGAAATTACATGTATATATGTGCATAAGATATTCCACGGAAAAATAAGTAATAACGTCAGCAAGGCGTTTTACTATGCCCAAAGATAATAATAAATTGCTATATGTCGTTGAGCGTTATTTTAAAAATGCTGCAGTTATTTAAGTGACTTAAGTATGTTAGGTGTAACTATACGTATAAATTATACTTTTCTACAACAGTTTGGAATTTTCCTATATTATATAATTTGATGTATAAACCAGTAGTTTTCTAAAATAAATAATAATAAATTTATATAAAAATAAACCGACTCGATTTGTATAAATAGAACTACGGGTTCTATTGAAATTGGAATTGGAACTGGAACTATGAGAAATAAAGCATACAAGAGCTTTTGAGAACATTGTATGGAAGTGGCGAATGGAACAGAAATATACGCGAGTGCTGAATACCCTCAAGAGCTTAGTATGCCATCAATGAGCTTCTGTCATTTTTTAAGTTTTCATTTACAAGTTGTAGATACGCATGTTTAATGTTCGAAAGTGAGAATCATAAATATCTTTTGAGGTGTTATTGCATTAAATTAAATAGAGCAATCAATTAACGTAAAGGAAATGGAGAACTGTAATAAAAAAGTATCAGCATTAAAATATCATCACTGAAACTTACCGTAAATCAATTGACCAAGTATATATATTTATATACATATATAAATATATATTTCCGTATTGGGTAGATTCGCAATTTTCCAAAGCCATTTCGCTATTGATTGATAATAATTTAAAAAGAAATCAAAGTACCCGAAGATGGAAAAAGCTTTTTACAATTTAAAATATCTGTATACATAGGAATGCGAACAATACTTTGCCCCGTAAGGATGTTTAATACTACTCATATGTGTATCATAAGGATACACATGGCTCTGTCGACTGCTTCATTATATACTATATACAATGTTTAATGTGCATATACCCCTACTGTTGATATAACTGTTTATTAGCATAATAATTAGTGTCCTTTGCATAGTGCAGTGAAGTTTTAACAAAATGCTAATAAAAATATATCTGATTTAAGAACCAAAAATATATCTATTTTCGCCGGTACTTCACATCATGTAAAAGTTGAATAGTTACGAGTTTTGAAATGAAGTCTCTATAGATTCAAATATATACATATATCTCTTCAACGTCATTTTGTTAATGGTAACTATTGTAGCTTATAAAGTGCGGTATAAAGCAGGAACGTAATTCGATTTGTTTTACAGATCTTGAATAAATCAATATATACCAAAGAGTGGTTGCAGACAAAACAGCATTTAACATGGGATGCGGGCAAAGTAAAATACATCTTTATCCCAAAAAATCGAAGAGCAAAGTGAACGGTGTGAAAGGTGGACACAGTAAGTAGATTTTGCACTGTTGCTCTTTGTTTCAATTATGTTTTCCATCCTAAATACTTATTCATTTGTCATATTAATAATGTCCCAATTGTTTGTATATGTTGCTTCATTTCGTACTTCGAGTGAGGACTTGAGTACTTTGAGTACCCCGTTCTAAATTCGAGGCATTAACATTAACATCAAGAATTCTTAAATTTAATTGGAGTTATTATTTATTAAGCTGATTCAGACGCAGATGCAGATGAGGACGATGGAAATTGCGAAAGAACCCAGAAGGAACAATTTCGAGAAAATGAAAAGCAATCAGATGACCTCGAACAAGATAATAAAATAGCTGACACAGACTGCGACTTATCGGTATCAGTATTTCGTGCAAAAAATTTTACCTTACTTCAAAATCAGTAAGTAAATGCATCATATATATATATATATATATATTAATCATCCGTATATATAAACACAAACCATTTAATACATTTTTGTTTTTCAGAGAAATTTCAACTAGTCAACAAAACTTTTTTCAAATGCTGGATAAGAAAATTGAAGAGGTATACATTAAAAATTATTTTCCATGTTGTGTATTAAATGTTTAATTCATAAAGAAAACATTGCGATATTAACCATTTCGTGCTGTATTATATTTACTAATGTTGTATTTTTCAAGGGGCCGGATTATGACGCTGCAAGTGAAACAGAAATAGCTTTGGAGGAAGCCAGACTTAATGCATTGGTCCAGCATTGGGAATCGGCGAGTATTACAGCATCATTATGTTCGTCCGCAAGCCGTTCTGTGCAATCGACTCCTGTTCACCAAATTACTTCCACTCCCTCGCAATCTGTTCTACAAAGTAACGTTCCGCAGCACGCTATGAAATTGGAGTTTTTACCTCACAAGACAGCTCTCCAATATCAATATCCCGCAGACCATCCTCAGAACGAACATCTCATGCAGATAAGTTCGCAAATGATGCAACAAATTTCTAGTGTTCCTCAGCAAATTCCAATTACCATGTTACCACAGAATGCGTTACCAATGAATAGTGCTTGTATCTTAAGTTCCTCTGTGTCACAAAATCGAAGCCAAAGCCAACAAGAAAAAGACTCTCGTATAATAAATTTACCTTCGAATTCTCCGCAGCCACCTCTGATGCTTACCAATGCTAGCACAAGTCCAAAGCATATAGTCGATTCAAGAGTTATAATGGTACCACATTCTCAAGCATTTCAATATAAAATTCCGTCTCAAGCACAGACCCAGCAACAGTACACAATGGGCACGTCGTCTAATGAGTTTCCCAATGATGAACGAACCACATCATCTTCCATGAATATCATTCCGAACAAACCTCCTTACATGCCAATGCAAATGGTTTACTATAACCAACCAGCAGCTCAACAAATAACAGCACAACAACCAATCCAACAAGCTGCATGTTTTGGAGATGTAGTAAATGACTTGCAAGTATGTTCAGAAAGTTTTATTTCTTAATTGATATATGTATTACAATAGTGTTTTTATTTATATTTAATTTTTTAATTATTTATTAATCTCTTTACAGATTCAATTGCCGCCGCCTGATTATAGGTTTCCCCCCGTAATAAGTGTTCAGCGTTTAGCTCCACAAGTACAGAAGCAACTACGTGAAACACAGGAATTAATAAAAGACTCGTGTCCACAAATGTACGCTGCAGGTTATGGTGGTAGTCCAGGTCCTCCAGTGCGAAGTCAAATGAGAAATTCATCCAGAAGACCCACCTTGGAAACACAATTCTCACAGGAATTATCGTGATATCTATATTGCTTGTAAGAATTCTCAATCTATGATAATATGTTTGTAAAATATCTTTCATACCAAAATTATTTTTAATGTATTATTGAATTGAATTGTTATTAAAATAGATATTAATTTTTTTATATTTGTTTGAAATAATCTTAAGTTAATCCAAGTAATTTATTCAATCCTTCCTATATTGAAGTTAAATTAGGTACATAATAGACAAGTATAAACAAATATAAAACCGTGTATATATTTCGTGGTCCTGAATTGACTGTCCATAATCTCTTTAAAATTGACAATTAAAATCATTAGTGTAAAAACCTAAATATTTCTCTTTCAATGCGAAGACATATGCAAGGAATATCTAATGTTTGACCATTTAATGTGTAAAATAAGTGATTCATAATATAATTCATCTCCATGTATTCTATTTCATTAACATTCAAATATACGCCTTAGATCCAGTCAGATTTTTCGGCACTCTGGGACATTTGAAGACATACTAAAATATCTCCTATGTTTTGATAACATCCGGATATTAGTTTCTATAATTTTTGAAATAAATAGGAAAATTTGGTAATTTTTTGAAAATCAGCCTTGGAAAGGAAACTGAAAAGGAATTTCTCAAAGTTCTCTAAACTCTACTTGTTGACGATATAAAAGCCTTGAGAATATAGTTTTTCAACTAATACAGCAGTATTATATTGACGCGGAGGAAGTGGCAGGGGCTTTTCTCCTTTTGCTGTAAATAGCTCGCCTCCAAACCCATCCTATGAATTCGCCTTAAATTATGTGAAGTTACATGGATTTTGTCTTTGCTAAATATATATACATGTAACCCTGATTTAATATGCTTTAATATACAAATAAAACCTTATAAATTACAAATTTAATATATTTACATATTCCCAATTTTTTTTTTTTTTTCATTAATTAAAAAGTTAAAAGAATTCATTAAAAAAAAAAACTTTTTATACTCAACTTTTTTTTATAAGACTTACACAAACCTCTATTACAACGCTAAAAAACGGGGAAAATCAAGAAGCGGGCCTTAATCCACTTTTAGACATTTAGTCCACATCGCACATCGTTTGCGATATCCAAATTCAAAACGAACAGGGCGAGTGAGAGGAAGCTATGCGCATAATTTTGACAGCCATTTGTGTTCGCGCAGAGTGCAGAAAGTGTGGAGAATTGCGAATATTCTCATAAAACAAAAATAACGAAAATATTTATATTTAGCTGCGACAAATTTGTCCACAAAAAAATAATAATCCGCATATAGATTCAAGTGTGAGTATGTGAGCCAATTTAGTTTTCTGAAAGTCAAGAAGTTTGCTATGTCGGCCGAATTGCAAAATTTGTTTACGGACAGCTGCAAAAGGTGGCAAAAAATTGAGAGTCACTTTTAATGCAATGCATTTGGAAATTGTGTAATCGAAATAATGAACGGAACTATTTACGAAATTCAGCGTTATTGCCGATTCATTACTTAGGCTGGGCGGCACAAAAACAAACGAACGAGAAGAATTCGGAACTGCGCCCCTTGCGAAATAACAACAAAGGCTGACGGAAGAGTTGTTCAATACAAAAACAACGCCAAATAATAGTAATTACTACTACACGCAGACAAAGAATAATGAAGACACAACGTAACAACAACAAAGCAATGATGGCTCATTGCCTGTGTGGGTTTGTTTTGAGAATATGGGAGGGCCACAGCACGTGATGAGCCCCTACCCAAGCGTAGTGGGACAACAATATTAATTCGTTTGATGCACTCTTGAGTTCGAGGGCAGTTCCCAAGGATCCGCAAGAGATCTACTACTCTACTCGGTGAGATTGGAGATGCAAAGAATTTCGATCAACAGTAATCGGTCAAACTGGTTCTCAATCTATATTGCTTTTAATCACCCGATGTTTCTTCAATAACTTGCCATTTACTTTCTTTAGATTCGCACTCTCCCTTGTCTGGCTGACACACATGCTCTAGGGGAATACATCAATTGATCGGAGCGTCAACAACACTGCCAACAACCACAAGTGCCCGATCTGAAGCAACGAACCAAGAAGCGAGCGATTAATCACTCGCCAACTGGGAGACGACGAGAAGACTTCGCGCTCAACTTTTTAAGCAACGCGCTGCGACACATTCGCCGCTCACTTCAGTGATTTCTGCGATCTCAAGCGAGCAGGAGCCCCACAGAGTGTATCGCGGATCTTGTGTTGCTCGAAGTCATCTGGGTACGTTTCGAACGCCACGATCGCAGCGCTGCTCAGATTTGACCAGCTGCATTGACGGTAGTGACTTCGAGCACTGAACGCGTATACAAAATCAGTCGAATGAATGATGAATGGTCTATAATAACTGGATGATATGCGAAATTGGTTCAGACTATGTTTCAGTAAAAGTTTCTAGTAAAAGTCATTTTGAAGCAATCTATATTAAAAATCTATACATATTGATAAAGTATATGAGAGAACTTTGTTTGTGTGGAACATCGGGTTCCATATTCCATATAACCAACGATGTGGACTTTACTAAATAATTACTATGGAACAGATCGTACGGAGTTATTAATGATCTCAAATTGTATGGCGAAGTCAACAAGAACATTGTGTTGCACGTTCACTCTGTGTTGTTGACCGCGTTTTGTGTGGAAGAAGAATAAAGAAGTGGTGAAAAAACGAGAAAGCAAATAAATAATAGAAATAGAAATTAACAGTTAAGCATCGAAAAGGAGAAAAAAAGAAATAACTTTTAGAAATTGGCAAAGAGTTACGCCTGCAAGCTATGGCATTATTTAATAAACTATTCTTTCCAACGACATCCGCAACGTCAGCACCAGCACCAACACAAGCTGCCGCCACATCCACTGCGGCACCGCCAACGTCATTGAAAATCGCATCCAACTCGTGGACGTCATCCACGGCGTCCAACAATAAGCGTCACACCAACAATCAATCAGTACATTCGAAGAACTATTTGAGGTAAGTGCAAAGTCTACCAACGCCGCTGTAACTGAATGGGGGTGAAGACATAAACAGAAAAAAGAAGTTCGTATCGGCGTTTTCGATACATTCCAAATGTTATACGTGTTCCCTTTAACTTCCCACGTTAAGCTTCCCACCCAGTCTAATGACCCCCCCAGTGGTGAGCGTAAATTACAAATCCACCCGGTCGATAAGTAAAACCCGTCTCCACTGAGCTTTGTATTTGACTCATGCGACTCAGGCGACCCCTTCGGCCTTCAGACTCCAGCTCGCTGTCAATCCTCTGAGATCAAACAACTTTCTTCAGCTCTCAATAAATCTTGGACAGCCTCTCAGCGGGCTCATGCCAGATGTTTGTTGACAGTGCGCAAACACGAAGCAATCGCTCTTCTATTTGCGGAGCACGGTAGCCGGGGACTCGGGGCTCTCTCCACGCCACTCCGCCGTGCCGCTGTGCGCTGCATACGTTGCTCTGTGGAGCAGGAGGCGCGGCAAGTGCGAGACCGAATGTAAATAATAACAATCACATGACTCGCTAATCGGGTGCCTCCCGTGATTATTATGTCATAAAATCGTGTCGGCTGTGTGTTCGTGCGGCTCTTCGACTGTTCGTTCGTTCGTTCGTTCGATTGGGACGGCGATGTTCGGCACTCGGTCGATGGGAGCGAGAGCGAATGGGCCGCTTTGGGGTCTGATAAGTTGCCTGGCAGAGATAGCTTGTTTGCAACTATTTGCGGGGCACCGCCAACACGAGTTCCTCGCCCCTTACGCACTATGTCTGCCTGTATGTTTGCCCTTTGCTTTTGCTTCCACGGCTCCTCCTAATGACTCTAGTGTCGAACATGTGTTCTCTACGCGCTGAGACACGGAACGGGTTTTCGATGAAATCACTACGCTTCCGCTTCCATCCACATGACTTGAACAACTCGAGTGACGAACGTCTCTCTCATGACGATGCTACTCACCCACTAGGAATCCCAGTTCCTTCTGAATAGCGCATAATTAGCGACTCTAATGAGCACAGTTAACACACTGTGGAGTAGGAAATTTGACCACTCGTGAGAAATGTTTACTCTTCCTTTCTTGGAGGGGTTTTCGGCTTTAAGTCTCAATTTAAAGACCTCTCTCGCATCAGAGGTGCTAAAAACTGACCCATGGTGTTTGCCGAACGCTGGCCGCCAACAGAACAGAGCAGAGTTTTGTGCGAACAGGTGATCTACGACCGATCTAATATTGGACCGGCATGTCTATCACGCGTGCTCTTCTATAAATATCCCCTCGCACACCACTTAATGTACGGTTGGGTTGGACACTTCTAGAGAAAACGCTCTCGAATGCAAACACACAATTCCAACTGGCCGTTCCGCAAATATTCAGCCATTGTTCGGCGAGCTCGGCCGTCGTCCAATTTTGAGATGGCACACGCAGAACGCGTGATTCCGAGATGGAAGCGGATGGAAACGCGGTGGGCCGCTGCTCGCCGATGTGGTCGAAACGAACAATTCGGCTAATGTGGGATTCCAACGAGTAATGGCCACACGCGCTCGTCTTGCTGCGTCAACGGGACGCGAGTCTAGGTCAGTTTCTCAGGGTCAGATTCGGAAATAACAAGCAATATTTGTGCTCTATGGTCACCTGCCACTTAAGTAAACAACGAGAACGCGAATCCGAAGCGATACCGGAACGACTGGAGGGCGGTCATAGGTATCGCAATCCAGATAATCCCATAATTGCACAAAATAAGCTTCTGTGCACACAAGTACTTTTTAAATGGTTATTTTTGTCATCCACGCTACGCTTCGGTAAAATTCCATGACCGTGCGATCTTGGTGACGATCGTTCTTATCGTTCGTTTGCTTTTTGTTTATATCATCGCTTTTTCGACTGTCTTCGCCAGAGTTCGCCACAGTGGCTGCTCCCGCCGCTGGGTAGGAGTACGGTCATGGTCTGTCGCGTAATCAATCTCCAATCAGCCAAGTGGAACAGAAGATGCCTGTCTTATTGGTAGGGTGCCGGTGGCGAAGCCCGGTGTTATTTATTTTCAGCACTCGTCAGTTATTTAGGTTGGTTGGCTTAGCTTCGTTCTGCGTGTCGAGGTTCTAAAAAAAACCACAAACTGCTAACTAAACAACCCGAAGCAAGATTTATGATCAAAACATGGCCCACTATCTGAGTGCGGTTCGG
This sequence comes from Coelopa pilipes, assembly GCA_947389925.1. Taxonomy (NCBI): domain Eukaryota; kingdom Metazoa; phylum Arthropoda; class Insecta; order Diptera; family Coelopidae; genus Coelopa; species Coelopa pilipes. The sequence continues at coordinate 40,316,797 of OX376699.1, forward strand.
AATTTGTGCCGAGCCTCCCTGTGTCTCTCTCCCTTTCTCTCGCTCTTCTCCTTCCTTGCAGTCCCTCCCCTCTTCGATCTCCGCTCCAATTAACATGTAACGCCTGTAACTCCTTCACGATGGAGTGCTAATGAAGTGCTTAGCATGGCTCAGGAACCCCTTATGTGTCCGCGACGATGTGTCACCTCGTTAGAGCAGGTGATCCAACAACCGAGTCCCGCACCCAACCCCACGTGCGAACTGCGGTCGGGGTTCGACGTCGAGCCGCGAAAGTTCACTCAGGGCGGTTGATGCGGGCGTGTGAATTGGCAAACAAATGAATCTTCATCAATCAACGGTTTCGACTCGAGGCGGCCCGAGTCCGAGTCCGAGACTCGCCAAATCGACAAATCGATAGCCGATTTGATGAATTCCTTGAACGACCAATCGGGTTCACAATCGCCGTCCCCTTCTCGCGGACAGCGGACACTCGGAAGCCGCGGGGCTTCGGACGGAGTTTACATGACGACGACTTGTCTGGCCGGGAAGACGGATCAGTCGACGGTGCGCCTCGCCTCGCCTCGCCACGCCACGCCACGCCAACAGCAACAACGTCGACGACAACAACGACAACAACGACGAGAATGAACAAATAAAGTCGCTTGCGCTACTTCCAGCGGCGGCTGACGCATCTACGATAGGCGACCGATAGACAAGTGGATCGTCCGTCAACGTCAACTCCGAAGCCGACAACGACGACGACGACGACGCTGAAGACTCCGGCGACGGGAGAGCGCGTGCTTCAAAGTCCGAAGTCATATGAATTGGCCGACGGCGCAGAATGGGGAGAGACGCCTCCTCTTGGTCGCTCTCCGAACTCGACTCGTTATCGCCGAACTGGAAACGCTCCTGATAACGAGAGAGTAACCACTAGTCAAGTGCAGGTGAATGGGCTGGGCGTACGTGAGCGCTGGGTTCCCTCACGGTCGCGCGTCTCGTGGTGCTCGACGCCACCGCGGCCGTCCCGGGCCCCGCAGCCGCCGCCCGATTTCGCCATTGACGGTAGATCAGAGTCGGAGTCAGCAGAGGGTCTGCGTCCGCGAACGCGTCCATGTCCGCGTCACTGGAGCAATTTGAGTTTGCGTGTGAAATTCGCAAAGTCGTTGCTGTTGCTGTTGTTGTTGCCGTTGTTGTTGTTGGTTCAGTTCGTTCGTTTATTTTTGTTCAAGATGTTTTCATCATATTTTGCTGGCATTTGCGGTGTTGTTGTTGTTGTTGTTTGGCTTTCGAGCACTCACCGAGTGTGTGCTGGCGTAGCGAAGCATGTGACTGACTAAGTCTGGCCAAGTGGGCCGACACGTCGTTGTTGGGGGGTGGAGTGCGTGGGGACTACGCTCCTCGTCTCTGGAGTCGTTGGCTTCGCCCCGCGGAGCTGCATCAATCATAGGGACGACTTTGAGGAATTGCCACAACGACAATAAAGACGACGACGACGACGACGAGGTTGACGGCGACGTGTCGTGGGAGACGACCCTTATCGCCCCTCAGATATGGAATCGATTGGTCCGATCGTCTACCAGAAACTTCTGCTGGCACACCTGAGCCGAGCCGTCACTCGCTCGTCGTTATGTAAAAGTCAATCAGTCATCAGCGGGCCCCGAGTGTGGCCTCCGAGGGTCCGATACCGCGATACGGCGAAATCCTGGAGCAGCTGGCGTTGCCGCCGTTGTGCTCTGAATCTCACATGAGTAAAAATAAACCGCATCACATGATGATACTTGAAACCGAAAATATGAACACACGACGAACTACGTGCTTTCTCCCCGAGGCGTAATTTGGCTCGTGGACGTTATGCTTGGAATCGCCGCCAATCCGGACGGGGCTGGCCAGGGTTCCTTTCACTGCCTCTGCCTCTGTCTCTGTCTGGGCCTCGGCGTCTTCCCAGCTGCCGTGCCACACGAACGGCCCGCGGGAGCCGGAGACCATTGGAGCGTCCAGGCGGCTACCAGTGTTCGTGTGACGTGACGTGGCGTGGCGTGGCGTAGCGCGGAGTAGGGTGGAGCCGCCGTCGACCGGAGCCGCCGTGTGCACCGTGACCGTGTGTGTCGTGTGTGGACAATCAGTTGTTTGGTGGCAATCTTCGATAACTGGACATGTCATGTGAGTGGCTCGTAAATTGCTTGCTCACTCACTCGGTCACTCGCTCGCTCGCTCCATCGCTCGATCGTTCGCCCGTTCGCTTCTTGTCCGCGCTTGTTCGGCGTCTCGTCTGCGCCACCCGCCGCCCCCTTTGCTGTGGTCCTTCTGTGGCCCGAGTCAGATATTGGCGCTCATATGGAAATGAGTCGCGGCGATAAGCGATCAGACACGATCGGATCGGCGTTAGGCGGCTCTTGGGGCTGCCACCGGTCGGTCGTCAGTCGCTCGGTTGCCTCCGATCCCCACTTGTTCCACAGCAGAAGACCCGGAGGCGCGAACTGCACGTCCTCGAGGATCGAAATAATATATCTATACGCTCCCAGTCCAGTACGTAGCCTTCGACACCGAGTCCGAGTCCGAGTGGGCCTGGTCAGTAGTCGTCGTGGTCGGAAATCGTTCAATGCCTCATAATGTGATCTAAGGCCGGTCGAGGCGATCTTATCAAGAGGCTCCCGCGGATCAAGTGCACGTATTATAGTATCGAGTGGCCGCTATCTCGCTCTTGTTTGTCTTCGGTTCTTTTCTGGTCAAGGCTGCCCGCTACCCGCTGCCCGCCTCCGACCGAGCGGTGATCGGCGGGGGCATTCAAAAGGCGGCCGCCGCCGGAGACTAACTCTGTTGATCCTGCGGACTTGCTCGGAATTCGGCATTTGGAGTTCGGACCTAGCGCTCGCGTGTGTGATTGTGTGTGTCGGCTGTAAGCGAGCCTCGATGGTTGGCGCTATTCTCTTGAAGAAGTAAGATATCGTTTTATTGTGATTTATGGGGTCTTAAGTGCGCCTTCCGCGGGCTTAGCGGCGATGTGATTTATTAATATGAATGCTTCCCATTATGGCTCAATTAGAGCAATGGCAGCCGGCAAACGAACTTTCCCAATGGAACGAACTACTCAGTTGAAATCATTCTCCCTCCTCTTCCCTTCCCTCCTCTTCGCTTCCGTGCTTATCTGCCCACTCGCTCTCTCCCGTTTATGGCCGCTGATTCAGCCTCGCCGACGCGGTGGATCCGCAATTTACGACCTCACCAGGCGAGAACGACTCACGTGCCTCCCCTGGTGGGGGCGTTGGTTGCTGGAAGATCCCTCGAGAAACGCATGTCTTCCCCTTACACCTGGTCCGTCCTTGGCGAATGTCCGAAGTAAGTGAGCGAGTCGTCTGTGTTTTGTCCTTGCAGCCAGTTTCCATTCGATGGGCGGCAGGTGCGCGTCCTGCTCTACCGCGAGTGCGACAGCCGCGGCCGTCGTCTGCTCTTCGACTCCCAGGCCCTGGAGGAGGTCTCGCTGAAAGAGCTGAACGGCAACTCGGCCAAGGCGGAGAAGATCGCGCGCTCCGACGAGCGAGCCGGCCACCACTTGAACGGGAACAACAGCAGCAGCAGCAGCAAGGACTTGTTGTCCTCGTCCGGAGCGAAGCAACAGCAGCATCACCACCACAACCACAAGCAACAGCAGCATATCAACAAAGGTCATTCCAATGGTTTCATCGAAATCAACAAAGAAGTCGGCTACAAGGTATGGCAGTACGACCCCCGACCCTCTCGACCCCCACCTGACCACGCGCCTCTCTCTGTTCCTTCTCTCTTCCAGCACAACCGCCCGACGTCGGCGGACATCACGAGCATCGGGGAGATGGTGTTCGGGGCCCTGGCGATGTCCTTCCGGGGCACGGCGTTCAAGGTCCACTGGCTGCAGACGCCGTCGAGCATCCTCTGCTCGCAGGTGTTCCTCTCGCCCCTGGGCGGCGCCAACGGCCAGAGCCCCCAGTCGACGATCTCCATGAACAGCACGGCGACGCCGCGGCACTCGATCACCAGCGAGTACGGCTCGATCGACGGGCTCTCCATGAACTCGCTCTCGATGCCGTTCTCGGTGAGCGTCGACCGGCACATGAGCCTGACGCCGGCGATGGAGACCGGCTCGGCGGCGTCCACCCATCCACTGGACGTGCCCGACCGCCAGTCGCTGAACTCGTCGCTGCTGAGCTCGGATCAGATGCGCGTGGGCAGCGGGCCGCGCTACTCGACCACCTACAGCACGGGCACCGACTCGGGCTACGCCGGCTCGGGCATGAGCCGGATGGGCGGGGGGCTCTCGAGCGACCAGTGGTCCTCGTCCTATCAGTATTCGACGCGCAGCAGCCTCGGCTCCGTCACGTCCGAACAGTCGGAGTCGCTGCGCAAACTCAGCATGGACTCCTCGTGCTTCCCGGCCTCGTCGCCCTACTCGGACGAGTTCTCGAGCGACGGGAGTCTGCAGCGGCGGATATCTCGCAATCTGCGCACCTCCTTCGAGAACGAGAACTCGATGAGCGACTTCATCGGCTTCATCAGCGACAACTACCCGCCGGGCCCGGCCGGCGGCCCGGGCGGCAGCGAGGGCACGGTGGCCATAGGGCGGCGGGCCAGCTACTGTGCGGCGAACGAGTCGCGGAGCAACCCGGAAATCGGGCGGAGGCGCGACGGCTCGATGCGGTCGGGCAGTCGCCGCGCCCGCCTGGGGCTCGCCGTCTGCATCCTGATGAGCGAGTCGTTCGAAGAGGAGATGGAGCTCTTCTGCAGCGAGCACGCCGCGCTGCTGGAGTCGATGCTGAGCCGGCTGCGCGCCTACACGGAGAGGGCCTACATCAACCACAAGGACTTCCTGCAGGTGAGTCCGTGGCGGCCTCGTCGTGATGGCAGCAGTGTGAAGTTGTCTCTTTTGTGCTCTTTTCCAGATAATGTTCCACGCGTGGCAGGACACCCAGAAGTGGGTCAACGACCTGTTCACGGCGCCGCGCATCAAGTGCCCCGTGTGGCTCAGCATCACCACCAGTGGCAGCAAGTACTCGAAGAACGTGGCGAAGCGCTTCATCGACGAGCTCTGCTGGCTGCTCTCGCTGGCCGACACCAAGGACACCAACTTGTAAGTGGTCCACAAAGCATGATCCACGACGACATGACCGAACTGAACGGTTTTCCCCCCACTGCAGCTTCATCAGCACCATGTTGACGGCGATCCTGACGCACCACCTCGGCTGGGTGTCCACTGTGTCGGCGTTCAGTAACTCGTCGTCGTTGACGCGTTCGGAAACGGCCGCCGCGGCCATAGAACAACGCGCCAAGCTGCTCGAGGTGTCGCAGAAGCACCCGTACAACGCCCTCTGGGCGCAAATGGGCGATCTCTACGGAGCCATCGGCATGCCGCCGAAGCTCACGCGGACCATCGTCTATGGAACGGAGAAGCTCTCGGTCGAGCGGCTGCTCAACATCCTCACCTACTTCATTCGCTGCGGCGAGGTGCGTCGCAGTGCGAAACGCGAGGACTTCAACAAGGAGCTGGTCAAGTCCATCGTGTCCCAGAACCAGAACGAGACCCTCAAGAAGTCCCTGAACAGCATGTTCGCCAACAAGGGCGCCTCGGGCATGCGCAAGGTCGGCCCCGGCTTGGGGTTGGCGCGAACACAGACGTGCAAGCAAAATTTGAACACAATCACCGACAACTGCGAAATGGACAACAGTGAGGAGGAGGAGGATGTGGAGGAGGACGAGTTCCCCGAGAAGGAGTTGATCTGCACCCTGAAGAAGAACGAAATTCCGAATGTGTTGGCCTTTCGTGACTCTCGGTTCGTTCAGCAGGAGTTGCGTATCGGTAACTATCTGATGGACACTGGCATCCTCAAGAGTTCGCTGCTGAACCAAACGAAGACGGCGTCCAGTGGCCAAGAGAAAATCCGACTGACAATCACCACGCCCGACAACGTGGAAATGCCCATGGAGGCGGAGCCCAATGCAGAGGCCAGCGAAGGAGTTGAGGACGGGGCGGTCGAAGCAATCGAAATCGAATGTGATACAGTGAGCGCCTCTCGGTCGAGGCGAGAGTCGCAAGGCAGGAAGAACTTCTTCTGGCAGATGGTGCCCTCAGCTGTGAAGGAAGGCTTCAGTTTGAATGATCTCGGGAAGCTGCAGAACGGCGTGAAGGTCATCAATCGTAAGCTGGAAGAGCGCTCCTCCAGCTTTGGCCACTCCACGGCCGACGATGGAGTGGGGACTGCGAACAGACCGCTGGACAAAGGGATGTCGCACCTGTCACTCTCCGACCTGATCACACAGAACAGCATTGGCAAGAGCGATCGCATGACGTGGGGCATTGAGCCCATCAAGGAGAACATCTGTCTGGAGGAACAAATTCACTTCGACTTGTGCCAGAAATTCATCGAACGCGAGCACGGGATCAGTCGGGATAATGGCAACGACGTGGTCTTCGTCTTGGGCGACAACGAGCCCCTGGTCAATCTGAAGCGAAGTACCGAGGATTTGGCATCCACCGATGAGCAAATGTCCGCAGACGAAAAGACGATTCCCAACAACCGATCGCTATGTCAGCTGCATCAGCAAACCCACGGCTCACTCACCTTTCCAAAGAAGCATCATTCCGGCGTGAAGTTCAACTTCGAGACGTACCCACAAATCGCCACGAACTACATGAAGAGCAAGAATTTAGTGATGTCCAATTACGACTTCCTGATGGATAAGTGCAAGCAGCAGGAGGCGACCGACTCTGCATACCAGCCGCGTTCTGTCGAGGAGCAGGCCTCCAGTAGCAACGTGGCCTCGTCAGGGAGATGTGTGACGTGCGTGGTGTGCAACAGCATTTTGAATTCGTATCAAACGCCCTCGAATGCCACCGAACTGGAGTTCGAAACAGACGAAGACCACTGCTATGTCGGCACCGGAAAGTCCAGCGACGAGACGCAATGCGGCCTGCCGGTTGTGAACTCAGCAACGTCTGTGGACACCTTGAAGTCTACGTCGAAGGACAGCGAAGAGTTCGCGATGGTGAAGGCCGAAGGCACTGGATCGCCGGCTGCCATGAAGCGCCCGACATACAAAGGGAACAGCAAGAAGTTGCAATCTCACCGAGGCAGCACTTCGTCTGTTGCTGCCAAGTGCGCCGCTGTCAACGACGCCGTTCACCTTCTGAAGTTGCCGGTGCCAAGCATTAAAGAGCTCCCGCAGGAAGACGAACCACCAGGGGACATGAAGTTGAGAGCTGGCTTTGTGCCGTCATTGTTTTTGAACGTCAGCGATCACTACATCTCAGATATGGTGTTACAGGTAAAAATTGTGCTGTGATTGTGGTACGTAGGCGCGATGATGACATAGGAAATCACTTCTTATAGGGTACCTGTGCCTCGCCGAAAAAGTGGGAAATGAATCTCCGCGAGGATCTAGCGCTGGCCGCACACTCGGCATCACTCATATCACTGCCGGCTGAGAACGTGGCCATCGTGGCCGATATGGAAAATTGGGATGTTCGATTGATATCTTCGCAGTCGCAGTGCTTTCCATATGCGGGTGGTCAGAGCGCGCCCGTTGGAATGTCGCAGCTGGTGTCTTCAATGTTGGAGACTGTGCAGGCAATGAACAGTTCGGGCATATCTGCGTATGAGGTACGATATTTAGTTATGCGGGCTTGGGTCGAAGTCAATGAAGCTAATTCATATCTATTCTGATTTCAGTGCCTATCGTTTTTGGAATCGAAATTGCAAGAGATTTATCTGCAGTCGGAAACGTTGGCCGCATTCTTGCTCGATACGGATTTTTGCCAATTAAGCGCAGTTACGACAGCTCTGAACTTGTCCGAAAACGATGTGCCGCTCCTGCTCTCAGTGGCATCGATTCACACACCGCAGATCAGCAAGAAGTGCGGCATTAGTTTTAGATGACAATCCTTCATTTAGAAATAGACGACTTTCAACAATTCATCAACATCATCCTCATCCAACCAGCACACATTGTCGCGTTGCCCGTGGCCCGTATCGTTTGTAATACTCTACCGAATTTTCATTTATTTAATGACTTTGTGATATGTCACGCGTAAGTGTGTATACTGTAAGCAATAAGGAGTTTATTATTTATCTATAAAACGAATCAGCAACTAGGACAAGTGGTTAACATTTGTAGATATGATTAACAAAAGCAATTTGAAATTGAATTGGTCTGACTTGATATACATACATAGTTCATAGTTAGTTACGTACTGTGCAGTATGTAATGTAATTTAACTTCTATATACGCTCCGAAATAAGAATTGAACTAGTTTGTAAGCGAGTAAATAATATTCTCTGGTGGGGAGAAGTGCGTATAACAAAAGTATTGTAGAATATTTGTAATATAAGTGAATACCTCTATTTATATTTAAAATTATAATATAACTTGTACCGAATAAACTAATTGTTGTCTAAAAGTCTAGTGTAATGAGAACATGAATTTAAAATTGGATTAAAATATATTTTCATTAAATGATCAATGCGTTTTACTTCATAGAAACATCCGTTTCATCAAAGTACAGTTTGATCATGTCACAAAATTTCGCAGGTCCGCATACATTTATATGCGTTTCATTTTGTACAAGTCCAATGTTCCGGGAAGCCATGCGTTATATTTTTCGTTGAAAAAGTTAACGATAGGTATTTTGGTTAATTCTTTTTTGATTCAGTATTTGGTTTTATTGACTGTACGAAAATTTCTTATTTGTGTACATATTTAAATACGTTTATTTTGTCTTTAGCTTGTGCAAAATCAAATGCATTGTTTGTACAATAAAAGATTTACATTAAAAGTTTAAAATAAAATTAAATATGATGGTGCGTTTATTGTTTTGTTTTTGTCTATATAGGTTTTCGGTTTACCTTTGTAAAAGTCTAAAAGTATTTAATAACTAATCTAATTTTCAAAACATTTTTCATAGCGTTTTGCATCAGATTCGAAGAAGACATTTGTGAGATGGAAGTTATATATGGAATGAAGGCAATAAAAATACAATACTAAGTCTGAAAACGTCAATGAAATTGTTGTCTTCATTTTTAAATTTGTATACCAGTCTGCTCAGCAGCCTATAAAGTTTAATACTAACATATAAATCGATTTTGAGTTTGGAAATTAGGGGTCATATAATGCAAACGAAAGACATGTATATGCGTGTGAGATGATAACAAATAATACTTTATACTAATTATTCCATATATTCAAAGGTCTTTTTTATCTGTATCATTGGACACAGAAGATACCTGTGTTGTTTGCAACATATCGACAGAGTTGAGAGATTGCGTTGGTGTAGAACATGCACTCACATTCGTCGATGTAGCAACATTTTTCTGTTTTACGGACCGTGTGTGCTTTGAAGTCTGTGTCGAGATTGGATGATGAATCCAGAAGCGACGTGTTGTCAGCATAAATGAATCCTTTATGCTCAATATGAAGTGTAACAATTGATTCAATAGAGTTGTTACAGTGTCGTATTCATTTGGAATGATGCCATCAACGGAACTCTCAAAGTAACTGAACATCGGGAACCAAATACGTGTTCGATTCGAATCCCGGGACATTAGAGCCTAAAAAGAGGAAAAACACAGAACCTGGTCAATATAGCCAGATAAACCACTTTCTCATTCGAGCAATCACCTGATTATTTGCCAGGGTGTGGTAGTAAAGGAACAATCGCGAGGTTATGTAGAAAGCAACGAACACGTCAATGGAGTAGTGCTCGTGTGCCGCGAGTATGAAGAAAATACCGAACATATTCAACAGCCAGGTGAGCGTGTGTAGAAAGTATAAATTGCGCGGTGTATCTGCAATGCAATGACGCCGTTAATTGCTATGATCTCCTCTCCAGGACTACACTTACATTCTGTTATAAAAAAATTAAGCAGTGTCAAGGCGACCGTATGTCCGCTGAACATATAGTCGCCGCATGTGCGCACTCCCTGGATAGACATGCCCAAGCCACTCCATATCGTGTACGCGCGGGAAATACGCAGCTCCAGGGCTTCGGCCACCGTCAATCTGAGGGCAACATTTTGGATATAGTTAGTCAAGGTACAATGATCTGTATTAGATGTACTCACTCGGTGTCATCCACAGCATAATCCTTCTGATTGCATTGCAAATGTGTTCCTGGAACACTCAACGATGTTATAAGCATTGTCACACATCGCAGCAGGAACACGGTGCCAGCCAGAGCAAAGAAGCGTCGCAACAGAACCATTCGATACTTGTGGAATATACAGACGCAGGTCCAAATCAGACACAGCAGTGTACCGGTGATTTCGCACATGTGAAAGGCCCATGGAATGTGTGGTACATTGTCCAGGAATATGTCGGGGAGGGGTGGATAGCGTTTCATGTCGGGAACGCGTTCATGCACAATGACCATGACGAACGATGTTATCCACGTGACGAGAAAGGAGTAACCTATTGATGTAGGAACGTGTTAATTAAATCATTTCTCACTCGCTGGAATATGCATTGTCTATTAAAGGACAATCCGTGTACATGTTATGGAAAACCGAGATTTCTTAAAAAAGGCGCACGCGATTGAATCTTCAAAAGTATTCTGAAAATAAATGTGGCCACGACGTTCCAAAGGTCAATAAAGCAATAATCTAATTAAGTGTCTACGTAAATGGGTGAATTCACTCGTTCTTCGTAATGAAAAATAAAATGGGAACTCTGACGTCGGCTGGCGAGGGAACAAGGTCAGATGGCCGGTTATAAGCGGTTACAAATACGAAAGACGGAAAGACGAAAGACGACGGAGGATTAAAAATTTTGCGGTCTATTTCGGGGCTGCATGTGAAAGTTCAATGATAACGAACCGAGCGAGAGAGACAGAGTAAATGACGAATTAATGAAATATGTTCGATGTTCTTTACTTTCCGCTTTCTATTTATTTCATTGAATCACACTGTTGTATTCGAATCCAGCTTATGAAGGGGATTCGAAGAAAATGGAAACTTAAGAATAAACAAACGAAGAAATAAAATAATTCTTTTATATGTAGCTTCAAATTTGCATGCGTTCGAATGAGACAAAAGTTCTTTGTTTTGTCTGGCCTTGCACCCAATTAGCAGTTCTGGAACCTCTGCGTGTGACCGATTTCCCTAATCTGCTCGAGCAATAACACGAGACAAAGAAATCACCTCCGCGAATTGAAATGTTCGCAGAATTGGGCATAGAACTCACCTAAACTGATAGCTGTTTTGAAGAATTCGGGCGGAATATTCATGGCCCGTCCATCGATGGACATTGGCGGTGTGATGTTTTCACAATCCGAGCCAGCGACGGTGCCAGCAGCAGCGGATGTGCTGGCGGAGCATCGACAGTGTTCTGTATATCCATTGATGCTGCCTGGATATCCAACGGAGGTGGCGGGTATTTGGGAGGCGTGGTAGCCATGTAATGGCGATGCATCAGAATGAACTTGAGGTTCGTGTGGATCGTTCGGTGGATGAAATGCGCCATGAGGCTGTTGTGCCATCATGTCCATTGCTGCGGGTTGCTTGGCATTTTGAAGCTGCAACAAGCGCACTCTCAACCAAAATTTTTTCATTCCTAAAAAACCAATTCGATTCTTGTGATATTGAGATAGGTCTCGCACGTCATTCCATGTAAGCTCCATTAACAATTCTCCATCAAGACAACTCTCACAGGACAGCATATTGTGAATTGCTGGATCTGTGGGAAACGTGCTCTTAGCCCAATCCATGACGTCTTCATACGTCCACTCTTGTACGGGAACATCACTGATTGCAGTTGAACTATTGCTTGGCCTCGTCATTATTTGTGACTCAGATACGCATTCAATGAAATCTCTGGTGTATTTGGTTCAATTTTTTGTCCGACTACGCGCTCGGAATGCTATTCACAGATTATAAACACCTTCAATTTATTTTCTAGGCTCAAATAACAGAATAATAATTTTTCGTTCCGGTTCTGATTCAATGCGACGACATTTAAATGAGTTCTACTTGTTTTTGTGTGCTGCGTCATAAGTTAATGCAATCGCGAAATTCATACAAAACGACCGAATATGAATGAATATCAACAATATAGCGAGATCGACGAACATTGCTATAAAACAGAATCACAAATGACAATCGGAGACGATTGTGTTGACAGCGAAACCGCCGTTAAATCGACTGTGCCAAAATTCATCTCACGTATAAATACAAGGCGAAGAAGTCCATTGATAGGGGCTGAGGGAGATAGCAAGTGACAGCAAACACTGACTGAAATATTGAATAAAAAAGTTGCCACCTTATGGAAAAAATGGGAATTTTCCCAGTGGGATTTTTTGCCAATTAAAAACTTGGGAATAGAAATTTTCATTTTTAATTTGAAACTCATTTACATACGCGAAAATGCATGAAATAGTTCAATAATTAAAATCGATAGTTTTTCAATAAATTGTGATTAATTTTATTTATGTTAATAATAATGTAAAAGATAATAATACATCTAGAGAAGTGTTTTATATAATATAAATACGAATCGTACTCGAATGTTTTATTTCAGAACTTTAATTTTTGAAATCATTAGGGAAAAATGTTCGTTTGCTTTAACATTTAGCTACCGAACTTTTTCTTACTTCGTATAGCAACCACTTGTTGCACGCATGCAATATTTTTTATTTTAGAAATACGCCTAATTCCTCATGCTCAAAATTGTATAATCAAAGAGATGAATTTATTAAATAATAGGGGCATAAAAATAAAAACTAGTGTCTCAAGCTGATTTGTCATCAAATACAATGTTAATTAAAAAACGAGCACTGCTCTACACAGTGCACTTTGGGATTGAACTGGGATTTATTAAAACGAATTCCTTGCATGTGTGACGCACTGGATGCCTATGATTTGGTACTTTCCTCCGAAGTACTTTGAATTAGCATATATGGTTCAATTAATGTCATCTTTGCATAATGTTTCTATTTTTAAGTAAACTTTACGCTATAGCAGGTATTTTCTTTTTTTTTTTTTAATCCACGTTGAAATAGTTTTAAAATCATTAACGAAATATAAACAAGAAATCATGTCTCCTATAACAGATGAATCTTAAATTGTTTTGTTTGCTTCGCAGTCACTCAATGCATGAACAGAACGAACGCTGCATTATTCTTTATAAACAGATGTGTCCATTGGACTGGCCGGCTGAGCAAATGATGTAGAGTTAGAACTATTATTGGTTGGAGTGAATGCCGACAATGACGAGTTACTTGTGTTCATGACGCTGCTTGAACTGCTGGACGAATTATTCAAACTAATATTCATTGGATTTGATGCATGGAGGTTCGCACCTCCAACTATGGTATTCAGTGAGGATGCATTCGTAGAATTTATTGGTAAAAGTGGAGAAGGTCCTCCGCCTCCACTACCACCTAGACTAAGACGTTCGCTATTCAAGTTCGAGAGAAATCCGCTTCCTGCTCCTGAGAAAAGTCCAACTGAGGTTCCACTTGGACCAGTAGGCCCAGAAGACAACAATGTATTAGCGGTTGTGAGTACATTAGGCGCCGAAGTGTTCAGTCCCAGCATTGGTGTAGGCAGAGCAGGTTTGATAAATCGTTCACTGGCTCTTCGGTTCTACAAGTAATTAATTTAGGTAATTAGGCAATTTATAAACTTAAATATTCATAAATACTGACCACAATTTGTCCACATGCATAGCAACGGTTCTGCTGAGCAGTCCCAGGACTCAACGGACGACTGTTCGATGGACTATGAGAGACGGGACTGCTTATAGTGCGTTGTCGTTGTACGTTTACGGCCGTGGCACCAACACCACCTCCTAATAAATTCTCATTGTAAAAACGTTCCTCGTCCATTTCGAGTGAAGACTCTGATTCAGACAGATGCCGACATAATGCCTCACGTCGTTCAACTTCCAGTTTTAGCTTTCGTTGAAGCCGTGCATTCTCCTCACGAATGCTCTTTTCTTCTTGAGCAAATTGTTGCATTTTTTTATTCGTTTCCTTTTGAGCTGCTGCCAAATTGGCACGCAGTCGGAGAACTTCCGAGCGAAGCGTTTGTATATGCGAACTTATATTTGTGGCAGTGTCGCCGTTGGCGTTGCTTATGTCTCGTGGTGTAGTTGGGTCAGATACCGGCTGATCTAATTTTATTTGCAAGGAGCGTTTCTCAGTCTCCAGTTTATCCATGCGTTTCCATAATTTATTCACAAGTGCTTCTTGCTCCTGTTCTAAAGTGTTTTCAAGTTCTACCATTTCACGACGCAACTGTTCTAAATTTGTTTGCTTGTTATCGGTCTCTGCTTGGAGTTTTTCGATTTTACGCATCAGTTTATTTACAAGGCACTCCTGTTCTTGTTCGAGTGTTTGTTCCAACTTGCACTTCTCCTGGCGTAACTACAGCAGAAGAAGAGTGATTAAAAATATTCTAAACTTGGGTGATATATCATGCGACTGCACTAACCTGGTCAAGTTTGCGCGACAAGTCATTCGTCAAACACTCCTCTTCGCGTTCGTAGTGATGTGCTAGTGTCTCCTTTTCTTTCTTCAGTGCCTGGATTTTTTTCAATAGGGTATTAGAAATGTATTCCTCTTCCTGTTCAGCTTTCGCTTGCTTTAAAGATTGTTTGAATATGTAAATTTTTAAGAAAACTAAACCAATTTTAATATACCCACTATTATAACTGAAGCTTGCTTGAGTGTACGGTTTTCCTCCTGTACTACTTTGCATTTTATTTTGAATGTGTCCAATTCCGCTTTTAAAACTCTAGAAAGAAGTATTGTAGCAGATTAGGATTATCACACAGTCATAAAAGCCATAAAAATATACTTATTCTGCTGAGTTAAACTTTCGATACGTTTCTGCAATTGTTCTCGTGAAACCGGACTGGGCGGCAACATTGTTCCTCCATCAAGTGAACTTTCTGACTCACATGGACTCTCCATGGCTGCAACAATGAAAACAAAAACATAATTTACTCAACAATAAATCGATTGAGAGTTCTTTTGAAAGTCAAGATACGTCTTGGACGAGGGCCAATGTCGTGAAAAGTCAAACGTAAGAAAATCGATTACTATTACTGGAATATCATTTTGTTTTTTTTTTTTTTTTTTTTTTTCAAATTATTGAAACTATTGGTTCCTGCAAATTGCAACTGCAATACATAATGACCATAGTTCACTTCCGACTAATCGCAGATGTTGCCAAGTGATTCCAATCATTGCAAAACAAAGCATCGCATTGTAACCAATCAATTTTCTTTGTCCTTACTTAAATAAGTAACATAATCGTAAAAAAGACCGAATACTCTTCTGAATAAAGAAAGCAGTTCGGCTTCTCGGTCGGGGGGTCTGACCTTTTTGTTGGCTCAAGAGTGCAGTGAGGAAATGAAATGCAATAATTAGGAAAATAAAAATGTTTAATGATATCGCCAAAAATGAATATGTATATATTCTGAATTTATTCATTTTTTTCACAACACAAAGGAAAGCCAAATTTAAAAAAATATGATTATAATAGCGATTGTATTCATTATCACACAGTCTTCGACTCTGAATATTCCAGAAATATTTCTAAGTTGAATTAAATTTTCGTTTTATTATACATTTCCAGGAATGGACTATGGCAAGATTAAGCCTTGCTGTGTGGCTCAACAGAGCCATGGGAGGAGCCTGTCGACGGTCCACAGCACTGCTGACTTTGCAATTTTTCTCTTTCGTTCATAGACTTCCTCGGAGAAAATCCTATTATTTTCTCACTACTGGTTTCAAAGTATACTGTGTATTCCCGAAATTTTCGTGTATTTCTACTTTTCACTCACCTTGAATATGTTTTCGGGTATTGCTTTAAGTCTGCAAATTTTTTGCGCTGAAATGTTTTCGAGTTTCTCGCGTTTTTTGGCAGTTTTTGTTTAAAAAAGTGCAATGTATTAATTTTTTCTTCGAATTTTATTGATTTTGAACAAACACCTTTCCTTTTTTGTTGTAAATTTTATTCCGACGACTTGTCGCCATATGCAGCTCGGCAACGATTTTTAAAAGTTTTTGCCTCTTGCAATTTTACCTTTGTGGTGTCTCTTCTTTTCTTTTACTTTATTCCAATTTGACTGGCCGTACGATTGAGACGACGACAAGCGAAGCACAACGAACAGCCAGTATTCTACTTGATCTGGCAATAGTGTAGCTAACAGCTGTCACACACAATCATCGAAGTTGGCCACACTTGTGTGTGCAAAAAATGTATTCACAATGACTTGAATTTAAAGTTTTTACTAGACCTGTTCCAGGCAATCTTTTAAATATTATGGATTACGTTATTTAATTGGTATAAATGAATATATTATAATTGGATGTCGCAATTATCCAACATGTTGACTTGAGCTTTGCATATTTGTCAAGGTGGCAACATCGTTGCACTGACTTTTCCTGAGTTGATTTGACATCTGACATCCACGTGCGACCCGTCGACTTCGTTTTATTTTCGTTTTGTTTCGAAGTGGAAGTCGTGTAGTCAATTTGGATTTGAAATAAAGTAATTTCTATTTCTTCGAACCATGGCTGATGATGGCATGGATAAGAAAAAGTCGCATCGCGCCCGCCAATCGGGCGTGAAGGCGGAAAAGAAAAAACAGAAGGCTAACAAAACTTCGAACCAGAAGGAGGAGAATTTAAGCGCCAGGCAACGTAATCCTAAAGCCTTTGCCATCAACTCAGCGCTGCGGGCCGAAAGAAATTTTCGTCGAAAAGAAGATATCACCGCCAAGAAACAACACATTCCAGTGGTCGATCAGACACCTGATGAACCGCCTCCAGTGTTGATAGCAGTCGTCGGTCCTCCCAAGGTCGGCAAAACAACACTAATTAAGAACCTCATCAAAAACTTCACAAGAACAAATGTGACTGATATAAAGGGCCCAATCACCATTGTCACATCCAAGAAGCGACGCATAACGCTGATCGAATGCAATAACGATATAAACTCGATGATTGACATCGCCAAGTGCGCCGATCTAGTGTTACTTCTGTGCGATGCCAGCTATGGTTTCGAAATGGAAATCTTTGAATTTTTAAATATTTGTCAAACACATGGCATGCCAAAGATTATGGGTGTTCTTACGCATTTGGACATGATAAAGAATCCGAAGCAGCTGAAGAAGCGCAAGAAAGAGTTGAAACATCGCTTCTGGACAGAAGTTTATGATGGTGCAAAACTATTCTACCTGTCGGGAATCATTCATGGCGAATACTTGCGCAACGAGGTGAAGAATCTGGGGAGGTTCATTTCTGTTATGAAATTCCGACCGCTCACATGGCGTGGGGCGCACAGTTACTTGTTGGTCGATCGAGTGGAGGACATCACAAACACGGAACTAATTCGGCAGAATCCAAAGTGCGACCGCGATGTAGTGCTCTATGGCTACGTGAGAGGTGTGCCAATGAAACAAGAGTTTATGGTGCACATAGCAGGTCTTGGAGATGCAAAAATCGAAGAGCTCAGTTGTATTCCAGACCCTTGTCCAATGCCTGGCACGGAAAAAAAACGAAACCTACTGGAGAAAGAGCGGCTGCTCTATGCACCAATGTCAGGCGTTGGAGGCATTGTGTACGACAAGGACGCTGTTTACATTGAGCTTCAAGGTTCGCATAGTCACAAAGAGAAAACCGAAGCCGCTGCCGAGCAGGATGAGCTGGTCGGGAAACTGATCGAAAAGAAACAAACTGTTGATGTTCAAATTGAGGAGCAAGAATTTCGTCTCTTTTCTGATGGTGATGCAATCAAGTCTAAGGACTTTAAAGAGGTAAAAACCCAAAATGGTGACGGTGATAGCGATGATGATAATGAAGCTGTAAGTGGTGAATATGTTTTCCATATTATGTTGTTTAAAATAACAATTTTTAATTCAGACTGAGAACGATTCGGGCATGGATGAAGACGACGATTCCGATGAAGAGGAGTTCGGAGAAGGAGATTGGCGCGGTGAAGACAGTGATGATGAACAGGTGCAGGAAGAAGAAGATAGCGATTCTTCAGGAGATGAGGAATACCAAGATGAACAGGATTTTAAAAATGTCTCAAGCGACGAAAACGAAGAAGAAGACGATGATAATGATGATGACGATGACGACGACGACGATGATGAAAAAATCATAGCTAACAGTATGAGTTGGAAGGACAATTTGGCCCAAAAAGCTCGTGATTCCTTTCTTCAACGCCATTCGGAATCAAAGAATTTAATGCGATTAGTTTATGGAGCGTATACAAGCAGTGAAAAGGTAAATATCTAGTAGTAAGAATTAATATTCAATTAAAACTATTGTACGTTATAGAGGAAACAAGCAAAAGAATCCGAAGAGAACGAGAACAACTCTGATTCCGAGGAAGAGCTTGGTGGTCTTTTCAAAGTGGTGTCCAAGAAACACTCAGACATGCAAAAGGAAAAGGATATGAGGGATAAGGACGAAAGCTGTTTCTTTGAAGATATTTCAGGTTGTTCCGTATTCATACGTATTCATTGCATTAACATTAATATCAAATTTTGAATAAATTACAGGTAGCACACGCAATTGGTTGGATGATACTAACAAGGAGCTTATACAAAATTGTTTTGTAACCGGAAAATGGAAGGCTTCAGAAGATGCAGAAAATCTGCTGCGGCTGGATGATATGAGTGATGCGGATAGCGAAGTTTATGGTGATTTCGAGGATCTTGAGACTGGGGAAAAGCATACTGCGAAAGAAGCGGAAGTGGTTAATGACACCAATGTAAATGAAGAAGAACCCACCGAAAGCAGGAAACGTAAAATAACTCGCGTCGAAGAGGAAAATCTAACAAAAGCAGAAATTTTAGAAAAGAAAATGAAATTAAAGGCTAAGTTCGATGCGGAGTATGATAACAAAGGTGAAAAAGAAGACAATGGTCGTATTACAGGTGATCATGAGTTTTATGAGAGTCTAAAGGCTGAAGCACAGAAGCAGTCAGAGCTGAATAAAAGTGAATTTGCCAATCTGGATGCAGATTTGCGCTTGCAAATCGAGGGATATCGCGCCGGACTTTATGTACGTCTTGGATTCAAAAATCTTCCGTCCGAGTTCATTGAACACTTCGATCCTACATACCCAGTTTTAGTCGGATGCCTTAATATGGCTGAAGAAAATATTGGTTACGTGAATTGCAAAGTGAAGAAGCACCGTTGGTATAAGAAGATCCTTAAGACTGGAGATCCCTTGATTATATCCATGGGCTGGCGTCGTTTCCAGACGGTGCCTGTTTATGCGAAAATCGAAGATAACTTTAGGCATCGTTACCTTAAGTACACACCGAATCATGTCACTTGCGGTATGACTTTCTGGGGTCCAATTACCCCACAAAACACGGGATTCTTGGCTCTCCAGAGCGTGCGTCACGATATCGAAGAAATGAAACGCATTGGCTTCCGCATTGCAGCAACTGGCTGTGTGACTGAGCTCGACAAGTCCACTCAGATCATGAAGAAACTTAAGCTTGTTGGACATCCCTTCAAAATCTATAAGAAATCGGCATTCATAAAAGGCATGTTCAACAGCACCCTGGAGGTGGCAAAATTCGAGGGAGCAAAAATAAAAACCGTATCGGGAATTCGTGGCCAAATCAAGAAGTCCCACCACACCCCGGAGGGTTCTTTCCGCGCCACGTTCGAGGACAAGATTCTCCTCAGTGATATCGTGTTCTGCCGCACGTGGTTCCGCGTCGAGGTCCAACGGTTTTATGCTCCGGTAACGTCGCTATTGTTGCCCCCAGACCGGAAGTCGCAATGGCAGGGCATGAAGACTCTCGGACAGCTGAAGCGCGAACGGCAGTTGAAGAACGAGGCGCAACCGGACAGCATGTACACGGAGATCAAGCGACAGCCGAAGATTTTCAAACCTCTCAAAATTCCCAAGGCCCTTCAGAGAGCCCTCCCCTATAAGGATAAGCCGAAAATGGGCCCACTGAAATCCAAAAAATCGATAGACGAGGATCGTGTGGCTGTGATTCGTTCGCCGCACGAACAGAAAGTGGCCAAACTGATGCAAATGATCGAAACGAACTACGACGAGAAGAAGAGACGTGACCGAAAGGAGACCAAAGAACGATTGAAGGCCTTCCGTCGGCAGAAGCGTGGCGAGGAGATGCAAAAACTGAAGAGGCAGAAGGAGCTGCGCAGGAAAATCTCTCGTGCGTTGAGCAAAATGCGGGCGAAGCAAAACACCTGAAGGACCATTTGTTGAATACAGTTCTCGTGTATAAGTTAGCTTTTAATAAAAATAACATTGTTTTAACTATATATATAGATTCATTAGCATTTGTATTTTTATTTGTATTTGTATGTGGAGAGCAGATCAGTATTCGTCTTTAGTCCTCGCTATTGTTGGCGTCGATGGCCTTCAGGGCGGCCAGGAGTTTGTGCTTGCGATTGCCGGGAACGGTGTGTCCCATGCTGATGCTGTTGCGCTTCGGTTGCTCCTCGCGGAGGGCGTTGCTGGTGGCTTGGCGGCAGAACGTGTCCAGGAAGGCCTCGCGCTCCTTGTAGTCGTCGGATATTTGCTTGCGAATGCTGCAGATGTCCTCCTTCATTTTGGTCGAGGTCTTCACCGTGGCAATGATCTGCAATGTGGAGGAGAGACGGGCTGAGAAGGGCCCAGAATGTGGGCGGTGAAAACTCACATCGGTTTCCTCGTCTGCTTCGTTCTCGGCATCCTCTTCGTCGTCCTCGTCTTCCTCCAGCTCGCCCTCTGCATCTTCGTTGTCCGGTCCATCGTCGTCTTCTTCGTCCGCCGCCTCCTCAGCAGCGGGTTCCTCTTCCTCCTCCGCGTCCTCGGCTGGCTCGTAGTCGTCTTCGTATTCAGGACTCGCGGTCGAAGACTGCGACTCCTTGGACGGTTCGGTCCGGCTGACGGTAGGTTTCGAGGCGATCGCACTCAAGGAGGCTGCGTCGCCGTCCCCACGGTCGATCCGGCGTGGCGGCTGGTGCTGGTGATGCTGCTTTCGGGGCGAGGCAGCGGCTGGGTTCAGTTTCCGAATCGTGCGCGTGGAGTTCATGTCCAGCTTGGAGACGGCGTTGCTCTTGGCCGACCGACTGCTGCCCAGATAGTCCGTGTCCTCCTCGGCCGTGGAGTTCTCCACGTAATCGGGCTTCTCCAAGGGCTTCTCCAGCTCTCGCTCGCGTCCCGGCATTGGCTCCAGGTCCGAGCTGCTGTTGAGCTTGCGGCGTGCTGGGACGCTGGAGAACTTGTCCGTGAGCTGCCGACAAAACCGTAATGGATCGAGTTGTTTGAATGGATCGAGTGGCGTGAGCTGCCTTGCTTACGTTCAGTTCGTCCAGCTTTCGGTAGCCGGACAGCTCCAGTCGGGACTTCTCCAGCTTCGTCAGGATGTCCTTGCTCTTCTTCTGCTCGGCCTGCAGCTGCTTCTTGAAGTTCTTCGCCTCCAGCTGGACCTTGCGCGCCAGCAGCTTCATGTCGTTGTCCTTCTCCTGCAGCCGCTGCTCGAGCGCCTGGACCTTCTCCGACAACCGCTGGCGTTCATCCAAGTTTCTGGAACAGAGAAACACGGATCGAGGGTGGGATTCGATGGCCAGGACCCGAGGACCAGACCCGATACTCACTTGTCCTTGTTCAGCTGGCTGTAGTACTTGTTCTGGTCGCTGAGCGAGAGGATGACGGCCTCCTTCTGCTTGAGCTTCTGCTCCAGCTCCTTGGCGAGCGCCTGCAGGTTGCGGTACTTCGTCTGCCAGACGCGCAGCTCCTCGGCGTGGGAGTGCAGCAGCTGCGGCAGCTCGGCGTTGGTCGACTCGTACTTGGCCAGGGCGGAGTCCTGGCGCTTGTGCAGGGTGCGCAGGATGCGGTTCTCGTGGGCCAGCTCCTGCAAGGGATTCGACCGGATCAGATCAGATCAGATTGGATTGGATGGGAATTCGTGTTTGGCCCGCCCGGTCCTCACCGCGATCGTCTGCTGGGCGTCGGCCAGCTGGTTCTGGTAGGTCTTCATGCGCAGCCGCCGGGCCGACAGCACGCGCTGGCGCACCTCCGTCGTGGCCGGGATGAGTGCGGGCTGGCGGTGGCCGCCGCCCATCGGGGGCGTCTTGCGCCGGTAGAGCACCGTGGCCGAGCCCTTCGAGCTCGAGGTGTTCGAGTAGAGGCTCTCGCAGCTCTTCGTGGAGGATCTGTCGATGGCGACGTGGTTGTGGATGTGGACGTGGATGTGGATGGTGGGCGTGGTGGTGTTGGTGTGTCAGAATTACGAATTACGTAAGCTATCGCGACGGAGGCTCCACTTACGGCGTCATCTTGAAGCGTTCTTCCGGGACGAGACTCAGGGCAGACGTCGTCCGGCGCGGCGACACCATCGGGCTGGGATCTCACCAGCCGAGTGTAAGCAGTTCGAAAATATACGCGTGTGTGTGAGTGTGAGTGGGCGGGCTCCTTGGTCTGGACGTGCTCTTGGCGGGATGTTCGGTGGGGTCTGCTCCGACGACTCGAATCTTCTCCGGTCTCGTTCGAATGGAAAATACGAAATCGGTTGAACGGAAACTCAACGCCGTGTTTGTGTCGGGCTAGCGAGAGTTTGTTTGAGGATGGCTGTTTGTTCGGGCAGTTGCCCCGGTTACCAAACACTCGCGTGACTGCCAGGGGACCGACCGACCGACCGACGGACGGACGGCGACAGGTGCGAGTCCGGCGGCGGCGGTGGGGTCGGCACCGCGTCAAACGGCGACGCGCGACACGTGCTCGCGGTGCATGTCCGAGGGTCGACCTCGCTCCACCCGCACCCGCCCTCGGGCGATTGTCGAACACTCTTAATTGCATGTGTGTGTCCGTGTGATGGCCGCCCTGGCAGCTCTGGGGCTCGAGTGCATTCGTGGTAATGCCACGAGAACATGCCTCGTTGGCCCTGTAATCTGGTTAATTGTGCGGCGAAATCCACCATCATTAGTCCGATATCGTGATTGTGTTCACTCCATTCGGCGGTGCTGATGAAAACGTCCTCGTTGATTCGCACCCACACTACCAAACTACCACACACTGCAACCACGTTACCGAGGTCGCTTCCGTTTGCCGCACGTTCGCCTCCAACCTCCCAGGGGCAGATTTTGCAACAGTCTCGGTTTTCGGAAGTCGGGAGTTAATATTTTATGAAGCTAACTGGAATCACTTGTGGCCCCGTGGCAACCCTGGCCATCGCATTTGCGGGCGACGCTTCCGGCGGGCCTGGCGCTCTCTCGCACCGAACCGACTGCACTCGCCTGCTCTTGACGTTTCGCTTTGCCGCGCGTTCGTAACAAGGCGGGCGGCTTCACTGCGACGAGAACCCGACGAGCAAAACAAACGCCAATTCGCCGCGAAGCTCCGTGAGCGAGCGAGAGCGAGAGCGAGAGCCAAAGCTCGCCGCACCCGAGCGCTCAGCTGCTCGTTCGTGACGAAGTGTCGTCGTGGAGCGATTGCGATGGTCGGTCAGGGAGGCACGTCGCGGGTGGGGAACGTGGGGCGAAGTCGATGCTATGGAATTTTCGACTCGGGAGCGCATTCGCGTCGCGCACTCGGGCACGAGAAGTTCGCCACGGCTCTTTCGGCTCCCCTCGCCTCGGTTCGGTTTGGTTCGGTTTGTTTCGTTTCGACCCAAAGTTCTCCGCCATCGCCATCGCCGCCGCCGCCGCCACGGAAGCACTCAATCCAGCAACAATAATAATAAAGCAACAACAACAGCAATAACAACTGAGAACAACAAATACCTGTACTGCCACTTTGTGGGCCAAGATACAGACACTGTGTCGTTCGGCGAGCGAGCAGAAAGCTAGAGAAATACGTACACATAGTATGTAGATCTCGTCGTGGAAGGAAAGCCGAAAAACGTTTTGTGTTTCGAAAACTCACTGTGAAAATTTTCCGTGTTTTGACGATTGTCTGTCAACGGCAATAGAGAGAACGAGAAAAGGAGAAAACGAGAAAACCAACCAGTGATCCCAACTCCCATCATCGCGGAAGTCGCATCGACATCGGCATCGGCATCGACATCGGTATCGGTGAAATGACGTCTTGAGTGCGAACGAGTGCGGTGTGAAAAATCAATCGATCTGCAGCGAGAGCCGGAGCGAGACGGCGAACCGCACAATTACGTACATATATATAGAATCGCAGTGGAACGCGGCCTGCCGAGGACGTCTCCGAGAGACCGAGAGACCGAGAGACGGATAGATAGACAGACAGATAGACAGCCTGCAGTCGGCGCAGCGCCGGAGATGAGCGGTTGAGTGGTCGCTGGGTCGTTCGCATTGTCAACAGCGTGTCGCCGGAGCGATTAGTCATCCGACGCGAGCCGACGTCGGGTTCGACTCGGGTCCGGGTTCGTCATCGCCATCGCCGTCGCCATCGTTGTCGTTATCGCTGTCGCTGTCGCTGTCGGGTTCCCGACGCTCCTCGTAGTCCCTCGGGCGCACAGACACACGCACCCCCAAACACACACACACACACACATACAGTCCCCGAGCCCGAGGAGCCGCGTCGCCAGGCCTAGAAAAGGTAAACAAGTGAACGCGAGCACGCGGAGCAGGCGAAGCGGGTGCGACGGAGCGGGACGGAGAAACCTGTTGGCGTTGGTGTCGCCCCTCGTCCCGGTTCCCCTCCCTCACTGCTTCTTCTGCCTCTGCCACAACAGTTCGCCGCGATCGCAGCGACCGGTGCCGTGTCTGCGCGCCTCATTTGCATCGCCCCCGTCGCCCGCCGCCAGGTCGAGTGAGTCCGGCGTCCGGACAGCATGACGCGCCTCACGGAGGAAATGGTCATCGCCAGGTCGAAGCAGTCGGACCTGGCCTCGATCAAGAAGCTCAATTGCTGGTAAGTCGCCGACCCGGGTCCACCTCGTGACTTCTGGCGATTCCCGAACCCAACGGGCTCCAAACCCAAACCCAACC
Source organism: Coelopa pilipes (assembly GCA_947389925.1). Lineage (NCBI taxonomy): Eukaryota > Metazoa > Arthropoda > Insecta > Diptera > Coelopidae > Coelopa > Coelopa pilipes. The sequence goes on from OX376699.1 coordinate 40,341,686, forward strand.
CTGCCCTGCCTGCCCGTCCCTGTCCCCGTCTCGGTCCCTCCCACTAGAGCCAGTCGGCCTGGCCTGGCGTTCACGGTGTTCGCCCTGCCGGGTTCACGCCTGAGCGACCGCCGAGCGTTGCATTCAGAAGATCCCCACAAAGCAGCAACAACGAAAATGAGCAGCAACAGCCAGTAACAAAAGCCCAGCGACGACAACAATAAGTCCGAAACAATAACAATCCCCAGCGACTACGAACGAACAACAGCCAGTAACAACAAAAACCAGCAACAATAACAGCAGTCGAATGCGATTCATTGCAACGAGTTTAGAAAAAGCAAATGAAAACAGAAAAACACAAAAAACTCCATCCGCCTCCTGCATGTTTGTGGACGGTTGAAGTCGTTGAAGTCGCCGAACGTTCGACGGGATGCGGAGTCGCGTCGATTTTGACTGCGGGACGGTGGGCGACCGACAACAATCGGCAGCCGAGGATCCATCGGTGGCGACCCTTGGCCGGCGCCTCGGCGACTTCCGGCGCTGGCTCTGAAGCCGGCCTCGGTTCGCCCTCGGCGGCGGACAAAACGAACAGAGCGACGTCCGGCGATGTCTGGCCGGCAACGGTTTTACTTTGTCCGCGGCAATCAAGCTCGCTGTCTGCTGGCCTGGCCAAGTGGCTCCGAGCTGCGGACCGGCGACCGCGCAGCCGCGAGGGGTTCTCGAGCACCCTCCACTTAACCTCGCCGCATCCGTCCGATGCGCGTGTGTCGGTGTCGCATGCACTCGTCTCTCGCGCTGTCGCCATGCTGTTGTTGGCCGTGTCAACCGAGCCGCTGGAATCGCGAGCTGGCAACCGGAGCGTTCGCCGATGGTGCTGGCGTTGCTTCTGGTTCTTGATTCTGGTTCTTGTTTCTTGTTTCTGGTTCTCCTTGCGGGCCACTCGCTGTGGTGAGTTGTAGCGAAACCACTAGGCGTTGTTGTTGCTCTGCCACTATTTGTTGTTGTTCTTGCCCGCCGCGATTGCCTTCGAATCTCGGTTGCATCATCGCCCAGATACGATCGTTGTTGTGTCGGCGTTGTTGTATTGCGTACGACTCGGTGTCGTAATTCCGATAGGCAGCCTGCAATTGTTGTTGTTGTTGTTGTCGTCCACCTATGCACACCCGAACGATAGGCTCGACTGAGTTCTCCTCCTCCTCCTCCTCCTCCTCTTCTTCTCCTCTTCCGCTCCCTCGAGGAAGCCGAGGATTCCGCGCTCGAAATCCGAAAGTTCGGCGCTCCAATTAAGCTAATGATAGCCTCTCTCCCTCTCGCCCCCCTCGCACCCCTCGCCCACTCTTCCCTCGGTTTTCGCTCCCTCTTCTTCTCGCCCTCTCACTCATCCGTCCCTCTCTGTCTGTTATTTATTTTCAGGGGAAGTGATCTCAGCGATGTCTCCATCATCAAGCGAATGCGAGGTGTCGAGGTTTTGGCTCTGAGGTAAGTGGCGAAAAGCGAGGCGAAAACAGAAACAAAAACAAAATCAAACAAAACCAGCTGCGACCAACGAAAAACGAAAACGACAAGTCGAGACAACAACAAGGGCACAACAACAACAACAAAGGGGAAAACGAACAGAGACAACAACACAGGGCAGTCGAGCCAGGGAAAGAGAAAGAGAGGGACAGCGGGCAGAGAAGGAGCCCGAGACAGTGAAGGAGGCGTAGAAAGAGACGGCGACATCGCCGCTCGCTGGGCCAAAACGACCAAAAAGGCAACACTCGAACAAAACACTCGTCGTCGTAACGATTACGAAAACCGCGAATTTAATGCTCTTTCGATATCGTCGTTTCCGCGTTACGGGAGCCGAGACCGACTCTGAATCTAAATTCGAAACAAACGCAAATCCCCCGGGGCGGCCAAATTAAGGGGGGATGGGTTGGGGCAGGCTTTCAATGTTGTTGTTTTTTGTTATTTTTTCAAGACACCCCCGCGCCAACAGCCGCGAGTGGCGAGTTGCCACCTGGCCCTCCCTCGCGCCCAACTCGCCTGGGAGGCAGAGCCCACTCGGCTCTGTTCGATTCCACTCGCCGCAGGCCGGTGTGGAAACCGCAAAAGGTGGCCACATGGCCGCCGGCTGAGGCGAGTTACGATTAATCGCCGTGAATCCGTCCGTCCGTCCGTCCGTCCGTCGGTCCGTCGGTCGTTGTTCGTGATGTCACCGCGGTGGCCCGGCCGGGCGTGGGAGATCTCCGAAAATGGCGAAAAGCGACTCGAGCTCCCGCTGCCCGCTGCCCGACTCCTGCCCCCGGCCGCGACCGACGGCATTTGATTTCCATGTCCATAAACGAGCGACTCGACTCGAGTCGAGTCGCGCCGAGCCGAGCTGGGCTCAGCCGAATCGAACTGAGCCGAGCCGAGCCGATCCGACCCGAGCGCCGTCGGCTCATGCGGGGGCAAATCGCATGATCGAGTGTTGGTGGTGTTGGTCGGCGCGGTGGGGGAGGGAGGGGGGTCGGTGGCGAAGGGTGTTGTTGTAAGCGAAAACAACAACAGCAGACACCGCGTCGAGCACAAGACGCGCTGTGAGATGGGAGGAAAATGAATAAAAACGAACGAAACTCGAAGCAATTGAAGTGAAGAGGCCGGCGTGCGAGCGACACGACGTTGAAGCAACAACAACAGTAGCAACAATAATGACAACAACAACGACAGTAACGATGACTACAACAACAACAACAAAACAAAACGAAGGCAACAACGCAAAATCAATTTGATTGCCAAGGTCGTCGTCGTCGTCGTCGTCGCGATTGGCACGAGGACGCGGGCCGCCAGCAGCAGCTGCCGCTGACAACGACGACGACGACGACGACGACAACGACGAACGACGAACGGCTCGACCACTCCACCAGTCATAAACGCGTCGAAGGGCACTCGGTTGTGGGCGTGGAGCCCCCGAGTCCCCGAGCCCCGGACCTCGGTCCCTTCCCGAAGGTCCGGAGTCGCTGCCCCGAGGCGACGAGAAGCGGAAGCCAGGAAATTCTCCTGGGCAAATTAGCCATGGGCATGGGGCGAGGACATGGAATGAAATCCCCACAGAAACCGCCTGGCGTCACGTGCACCGCTCTCGCTCCCTCCTATCTCTTCTCCCCTATCCGCCTCTCTTTCCTTTCCCTTCCCCTTCCTCTGCCTTCCTTTCCCTTACGCCACCTCAGCCCACCACAGTTGGGCCCGCGATCGCAAGCGGTATCGGGTCAATTAAGGAACCAACAGTCAGGCCATGGTGTGCCGGGAGGGCAGAGGGCGAGAGCGGGAGCGAGCAAGAGTGAGTGTGAGAGAGGGAGGGAAGGAGAAGTTCTCCTCGGGCCCATCTCGAGCCGGAATTAGGCGAAATCATCTCCGCGACCGTGGGACCAATTAAGGCGGCCTGGGCTCTGGGGGCCCGGTTTTGAAGCCCTGCTTTCGGGCCTGCGTTTGGGGCCCAGACTGACTGAATGACAGACAGACAGACAGACTGACTGAGTGACTGACTGCTGACTTTCTACCGAGGTTCGTTCGTTCGTCCGTCGGCTCGCGCCGTGAACCGGGAGACGCCGGGAGAATTTGGAGCTCATTAAAAGAAAATTAGAAACCGCGGCCGAACGAGCGGGCAACAACAGCAACAACAACAAAAAGAAGAAGAAGAACAAAGTGTGGACACGACATAAGCACGAAGAAGGGAAACAGACGACGGTTGGCGAGAAAAGGGAACGCGGAGAAGGGACGAGAATAGAAAGCAAGACATTCGGAGGGAGAGCCCGACAGACACACGAACTGAGAAATGGACGGACGGACGTCCGCGTCCGAGTCCCAGTCGGTGTCGGTGTCGGTGTCGTTTCCTCGGCCGGACTGGGCCGGCTTTTCGGCCAACATAACGCGCACCTTGACCCAAATCACGCAAATCGGTTCGGTTCGGTTCGGTTCGGCTCGGGCCGGGAGCCTTCGACAATGACAAGCATGTCGACAATCGGTCGTCGTCGCCAGCCGCCGGTCCACCTGTCTGTCCATCGGCTGTGGGGCGAGTTGAGGAGTCGCGGCGAGTCTGGGGAGACGCCGTGAAGTCGCCGTCGAAAACTGGAACCGGCCTGAGACCCTCCCGAGAGGGGCGGGGCGGGTGGTCGTGGCGTCCAGCGCTCGAGATGAGATCATTCGAACGGTCCCGGCTCAAGGCGCGACCGCGACCCGCTCTCGGCGCGACGGTCGATGATGCGGAAAATATTTTCGCCGGATGACGCATCGCCGCAACAACAAATCGGATCGGGTCGGATCGGATCGGCTCTGGTCGGCTCACGCTGGCCAATTAACGGGACGACGCATTAAACACGACGCAGTGGGCGAGGGAGGGAGAGGGAGAGGGAGAGAAACGCAAGGGACAGTGGAACGGGTGGAGAGAGGGGAACAAAGGGACAAAGGGCAGGTGGAACGAGAGGAATAGGGAGACAAAGCGACGGTGGAACAAGAGGAACAGAGGGACAAAGCGACGGTGGAACAAGAGGAACAGAGGGACAGAGGGACAGGACAGAACGAGTGCAAATGGAGGAAAGAGTGACAAAGGCACAGTGGGCGAGGAAAGGGAGACAACGTGGGGGACAGTGGGACCGATGGACCGATGGACCGAGCGACAGTGGGACGGAGAGAGCTGAGGATGCGATGATGATGTTCTCCGCTCACGTGCCTCTGGCCTCTGGCTCGTTGCAGCGTCAACAAGATCAGCACCCTGCAGCCCTTCGAGGACTGCGTGAAGCTGCAGGAGCTCTACCTGCGGAAGAACAACATCCACGACATCAACGAGATCGCCTACCTCCAGAACCTGCCGGCCCTCAAGTACCTCTGGCTCGAGGAGAACCCCTGCTGCGACCGGGCGGGCGCCAAGTGAGTCAACCTCGTCCAAATCGTCGATGTCTCGGTCATTCCAACGATCGGCCTCTCTCTGTCTTCCCTGCAGCTACCGGTCGGTGGTGCTGCGGGCGCTGCCGCAGCTCAAGAAGCTGGACAACGTCGAGGTCACCCAGGAGGAGGTGGACGAGGCGCTGCGGGGGGCGGGGGTCGCAAGCGCGGCCGCCGACGAGGAGACCTACGAGGACGCCTACGAGCCGCAGCCGCAGCCGCAGCAGCAGCAGCACCACCAGCAACAGCAGTACGAGCAGCAGCAGCAGCAGCTGTACCAGCAGCAGCAGCAACAACAGCAACAGTACCAGCAGCAGCAGCAGCAGCAGCGACAGGCGCCACAGCAGTACCAGCAGCAACAACAGTACGCGGCGCGAAGGAGCGCCAGCCCGATGAAAGAGGTAACCAAGCTCCAATCTGGCCCCCAACCCCAACCCAATCCCCACCCCCTCCCGCTGCATCTTCCACTGCCGACGGCGATAACCGGCAATCGAGGACCGACGCCCGACAACCGACGTCCTGCCAGCGCCACGTCCTCGGTCCGAAAATACGCGTCCGGCATCCGGAGAATGCGATTGCGAATGCGTCGCCGGCCTATTTTTAGCCCGTTTAATTCGGGCGAGCTCGAGGAGGCTCCGGCCGTTGTCGCGCCGCCGATGCCCACCGCTGGGCCACGGCGTCGCCACGAGGCGCTCCTCGGCTCCCGCGACCATGTCTGCGGCCTTTGTCTGTGCCCATTTCATTGCTCGTGGTCTGAGACTTTCCTCGCCTGAGACTTTTCCGCCACCTCACCCTCAGTCCTTTCCTTACTCTATGTCCTCGTCGACGCCTTTGTCACGCTATTAACCTCTAACTCTAACCCATTAACGCTGCCTCGAACCCTGCCGAACCCGTCGAACTCTCGCCGCAGTCGCCGTCGCAGACCGCGCAGCAGGCGAGCCCCGAGAACACGGAGGAGAGCATCAGCGAGCCCTTGAACCCGGTGCCGTCGGTGCCGTCGTCGCCGCTCCAGGTACTCGAGTCCTTGGCTCCCAGTAGACGTTGGCCCATCTTCGGTTCTTTTCTAGTGCTCACTTCAGTTCTTTTCTATTCAGTTAAATTCTGTTGTATTAAGATGCATTCTTTTCAGTTTTCTTAGTTCTCTTTTAGATATTCAATTGTATTCTAGATGTTAATTGCTATTCTAGATATTTGGTTCTGTTCAACTTCAGCCAGTTCTGTTGGACTGTATTTAGTTCTGGGCAATTCAGTTCTGTTTAGTTCGATTCAATTGTACTCTGTTCTGTCATACTCATTGAGTTCTGTTCACTTGTATTCAGTTCTGTTCAATTGTAGTCAGTTCTGTTCAATTTCAATTTAGTTCTGTTCAATTTAGTTGTGTTCAATTTAGTTCCGTTCAATTTAGTTATGTTAAATTTTATTCATTCTGTTCAATTTTATTTGGTTCTGTTCAATTTTATTTAGTTCTGTTCCATTTTAGTCAGTTCTGTTAAATTTTATTCAGTTCAATTTTATTCAGTTCTATTCAATTTTGTTCTGTTCTGTTCCATTTTAGTCAGTTCTGTTCAATTTTATTTAGTTCTGTTCCATTGTGGTCAGTTCTGTTCCCCTGAATTTAGTTCTGCTCAATTCAGTTTTGTTCAACTGCATTCAGTTCAATTCAATTGTACTCAGTTCTGTTCAATTGTACTCAGTTCTGTTAATTGTACTCAGTTCTGTTCAATTGTACTCAGTTCTGTTCAATTGTAGTCAGTTCCGTTCAATTTCATTCGGTCCTGCTCGGTTGTGTTTATTTCGTTCGCGAGCACCCTGTAGTTAACAGCCCACTAATCGACTAACAACCTTTTCTCGCCACCACAGGAACAGGCACATCCGCCGTCGCCGTCGCCAAAGTACAATCCGAACCCCAAGGACCACCGCACGTCCTACCCTCAGTACGACGTAAGCATCTGACAACGGCCCGGGGCTGGAGCTGGGTCTGGGGCTGGGTCTGGGACTCAATCGGACAAGGGATGGGATGGATCGCTGTGGCTTTTGGCAGATCAGGAGAGTTTTCTTCCGCGACGTCCGTCTGTTCGTGAAACGTCCATCCGTCTATCGTTCGTCATCCATTCGTCCGTCCGTCCGTCCGTCCGTCCCGTTCTTTGTCAGAGACCGTTTCTTAGTCAGCGACTTTCCTCGCCCTCGTCCACCGTCTGCATTGTTCGCCTCTCTCCCGCCGCTCCAGTGGACTCCGGCTGTCGACCCCGTTCGAGGTCTCAGCCGAGCCCCGACCTGGCCGCGAGCATCGTGAGAGCGACTGATTTGCATTAGAATGAGGGGAGGGGCGATCGCGGCGTGGGACGAGGGCCGGGCGAACTCTTTCCCCTTGGAGCCAGCCAGCCAGCCAGTCAGTCAGTCAGCCAGCCACTGGAGGCCTCGTGGCTCATTCAGGCAGCCCCCACCTCCCTCGCCCTCGTCTCGGCCTCGAGCGAGTCACGCAATTTTTGGGCCCGTTCGGGCGACTGCTTCCTCCTCTTCTCGGGGCTTCCTTCCATTCGTCTTCTAGTTTCTGGGCTGGGGTCGGAGGGAACCCACTCGGGAGTGGGGCACGGCGCGAGCATGGGAGCGGAGGAGGGGAGCCGGGGGGGGGGGGGGTTGGCCCACGCGAGGTTGTGAAAATGTCGACATCAGTCGGATTGGAGTGGAGCTTTTCAGTTCGAACAGCACCCACTAAACTACAACTACAACTACAACTACACCCACACTCACACCCACTCGCGCGCACACACGCACTCATCTGCACCGATACTAATCTCATGAATGTCTTCCGCATGCCCTCTCGCCCACTAATCCGCCGGCACTAACAGCGCTCGCCGGGCTCCGACCAGGAGTCGAGTCCGCTCGCCGGCTACCGGGAGCGCGAGCGGGCGCCGATCCCGCCCAGCATGTCCACGCACTCGATGAAGGTGTGTATGCGAGGCAGCCGGCACGAGGACCTCGTCGACGTCCGAGTCCTCCACGCCACGCACGTCTCGGTTCGCGGCCTCGCACAGCTCGCGGTTGCCAATCGATGTTTTTCTATTGTGTTCCTTTCTGCTCTCTCTTTCTTGCATCTGCTGCTCTTCCACCCACCTCTTCACACAAGGAATACTATCAGTCCGACCGCACCGCCTACCCCGCCCACTACCGGCACAGCCAGACGGACCTCACCGAGTGGGAGGAGCACCAGCAGCACAACCAGTTCGGCAGCACCGCCGCCCTGCACCACGGCCCCCGGCGGAGCGCCGGCGGGCTGGAGCGCGAGGCGCCCGATCGCTACGCCTACCGCAACGGGAGCGCGCGCGAGAACGGCGACTGGGAGGAGGTGGAGCGGCCGCGACACAGGTGAGTGCGGTGCGGGCGACCAGGGACCGATGATGATGACCCACGACCCTTGGGGCGACGACGGTGGACCCAATGAAAGACGTCGACGAGGACGACGAGAGACCCGCGATCACCACCTTAATCAAGATCATGATCCACCGCCTTCTCCTCCCGCAGACGGCCGGACGGACGGTTCAGCGACTCGGCCAGCACGGTGTCCACAGCTGTGCTCAATCACTACTCGGGCTACCATCGGCGGCCCATCAACCGGGTGAGTACGACAGAAGCGCCTTCCTGTGGCCACCTCTTGCTCAGCCTGTCGTTTGCCTTCGCAGAGCTCGAATCTTCTCTCGGCCACCCTGTGTCTTGTCAAGGAGCTCGACTACTCCAGCCTCGAGGTGGTGGAGCACGCCGTGCGCTGTCGCATCGACGAGCTGTCGGCGGAATGATGTTGACCACGATGATGCCGACGATGTTGATGAAGGGGCGCCGCCAGAGGCCGCTCTAGCAACGGTGGCCGCGCCGTGGAGTCGGCGTGGTCGGAACGGCAGCGCCGGAGACGCGGAACTAACCAGGAAATGGGACTTCACTAATCCATAAATATATTAATTAATTAATTAATTTATTAATTTTGTAAAACTAGAATATGAAAATTGAAGCAACTGTCGAACGTCAGCGACGAGCATCGACGACGAGTACAAGGACGATGACGATGACGATGACGATGACGATGACTAAGAGGACTAGGATGAGGACTTAGACTAGGACAAGGACGAGCCGAAGAGCAGAGACCAGGAGGAAGATGAGGACGAGGACGAGGACGAGGACAGACGCCTGACCCCGACTGGGAGTCGTTGAAGCAACGGCGGCCCCGCAGACCCGAGCCGAGCTTGCCAAACGTCCTCGCGATTTTTTCTTTCGCCCACAGTGGGCCTCGGCCCTGACGACAGACGCGGCTTTTCGCTGAGTTGCAGATTTTGTTGAATTGTTATTGTTGATTGCGGGTCTTCGCGGACGCCGCAACCCTTAGTTTAGCTTAATCGTAGTTATGATTACCGGTTACTCGTTTAGGTTTCTCTCCTCCCTGTGAGTACTTAACAGGCCCAGCCCAGCCCGGCCCGGCCCGACCCCAGCCTGCGGACTCAGAATCGCGACTGCACGAGCCATCCAAATTGTTGTATTTGTATTTGTACTTGCATTTGGATTGGCATTTGATTTGTGTTTGTTTGCAATTATTGTATTCTTGTTTGTACTTGGCTTCTCTCACCGGGCCGCACCGAAACCGTCGAAACGTCCAAATGTCTTGCTGCTTATCGAGAGCGTTAACAAGTCTATTTATTATATTTGTATTTTTAACACGACTTTGAACACGATTTACACATAATTTATTAACAAATTTCTGAGTTAACACCAATGACGATGATGATGATGATGATGATGACGATTTCCATTTGGTTTTTGTGAAATTGCGAGAATAAAATTCTATTAAATACTAATGTTTACTTCTTTCAATAACAATAAAAACAACTACAATCAAAACCCCAAGGCAAACAACTTGAAGTCACCATCGGTTGGCAACAGCGGAGAAGCGTGAAGAGCGTGAAATTCGGTAGAAAAATAGCAGACGAAGAAGAACCGCTGCCGATGTTTATGGCTCATTGAAGGCCGATAATGGGGACTACTAAAGCCCTAATTGGGGAGATAAATAGATGAACGACGAAAGGCCGTATGTGCCCAATGGCACTAAGGAATGTGTGGGAGGGAGGGAGCGAGCAGATGTGAGGAGGTTGTGGTACGTGCTAATGTGGGACTTTCATGGCGGGAGTTCGCCGAATTCCACAGCTGCGGGAGGCGACTGGAATTATCGACTTTATGGGACATCGGAGGCACCCTGCCTTTGTTTATCAATTCGCCTTAGTTCGCGTAGTGTGGTCCACAACCAATCGGTTGGCGCCTGGGCTTAGTCGTGTCGGGGCAACGGAAGTGCGGCCAGGAGTTTGCTTTATCCGCGTCGTCGCATTGAACGCCCAAGCACAAACCCATGCAATTGCATGTGCTTCTTCTTCTTCTCCTTCCCTTCCCGCACTGAAAACTTTTCCTTTGTCAGATGTGGTTTGAAAACGAATCCAATCAATCGAATCTAGAAATTCACTAGAATTCTAAAAAGTATATATTTTTTTTGTAATTTTTAAATCGGGATTTCTCCATATATAAATGTAAAATAGAATAAAAGATGGCTTTATTTTCAATAAGATTTTATTTCCATGCTGAGTTTACAATTTATAATAATTAATCGTAATATCTTTTACATTTCTTGCATTTATTATTATTTTTTAATATGTATATATATATATTTATATGTTGGTTTAATATAATCACTAAAATGCTGTTGCTGGGTTCACATTTCATTTCAAGTTGCAATAAGTAATAATATTTTTATAATGTAATTAACAACACATTTAAACATTCAAATACTGATCGGAGAAATTCATAGTTAAGTTTAGCTCATGATCTGGCCTGGGTGCTATGGGTGTGTGTGTGTGTGTGTGAGTGTGCTCTCTCAACCCCCTTGGCAACATTTCGACCCACACCGATATTAGTCTATATATATATATATATATATAGTATATGATAAAGCAACAAATCATTCTCTGAACAGTGAATAAACTTAACAACAACTAATTCGTAAAGATTCTATGTATATATAATGCTCTTCTCTATTTGTGCTACGTGTGTATGTGTGATCTTGGCTAACAGTTCTTTTAATATCCTTTTATGGCTTTCAATACCCTTTAATATCTTCTTTAATATATTTCACTTATCAACATTTACCTACATCTCCCCCTCCCTCTCCCTCTCTTCTGCCTCCTTCTGCTGGTTTGGCTAATTTCCAGCGGGAGGAAGAGCCCTCCATGGTACCGTTACGCGCCGTCATGGGCACGGTGTGTTTGCCCAAGACTTAGTGGCCTTTGCTCCTAATGGCCTCGGCCGAGTGCTCGGCGTCTGTTTGCCCTGGCTCGCCTGCGCTTTTAGGCTCCAGCGGGCCTGATCAATTTATTTAGCTTTCGTTAGCCTTATCGGCTAATGGGGTCCTATCGAAGCAACTGCGGGGGCCGAGAGGCGACGGCGAAAAAAACAGCGAGCTCGGAACTCAGGCTGCGGCAACAGAGGCAGGCAGGCAGGCAGGTATCTTCGATTAGGTACTTTTTTTCAGTGTATTTGTAACGTGCTTCAACAGGAACTAAGCGCGGGGGGGGGGGGGTGGTGGAACTAATTTAATTGGTAGTGGGAAGGGGTGCGGGGCCAGATTTTGACTCGATATGTGCGATTGATTCGTGGCAAGGTTTTCTCTAAGTGTAGCGATTCTGCTATTTACAAGGGCTCCGAAGAAGCCTCGGCTTCCCCGAACTCGTTCGCTCTCGATTTCTTCCCCTCGCTTTCGCTGCCATTTCTCATTTTTCTCTCTCATTTTCACCTTCGTGTACAGTGGCGGCGACGACAATTAGAACTGGAACTCGAACTGGAACTCGGATAAATGCACAGGAGGGACGAGAAGAGACACGGATTGGTGGGGCGGGGGGACCCACGTCAGCAACAACAACAACGAGATTCGTTAATCGGTCAATCGGGAGTCGCAGAAAGGGGTGGGGGTGAGGCTGGGCCCGGTGCCGGGGTCGGGGTCGGGGTCGAGGACGAGGGCCGTCGTCGGGCCCTCGGCGGCTGGGAACGTAATTGACAACTAGGAAAACAAGAGGACGCTCCGCACAACGAACAACAGGCGGCGAACTCGAAACGTCGTATACATACATATAGATGGATGCATGTATATATATATATATGTGTGGGTGTGTGTGACCATATGCTTTGAATGGCTGCATTGGCGATTGAATGGCATTGAATGATATGCTTTACCTTACAGATACTCCTTGGTTGAATTCATTTAATTTAATATAATATAATTTTTTTTGGTTTGAATTTTCTATGAGTTTTCGTATTGTCCTTGCCCTATATATGTATAAGTGTGTATGTATATAGTTAATTGAACTAAGGGTGGCCCGCGTCCAGCGAGCGAGATTCGCCAACTCCGTGCCCTCGGCCAGGGTCGGGGGCGGTGCGGCGATCCCTTTACAAGTCGTCGCCCAGCCGGTGGATCTCGTCGAGCATGAAGTCGACGTCCTGCTCGGTGACCGCGGCCGACGAGATGATCGAGCGGAAGAAGTTCGGCCGGCGATCGTCCGGCTGGTAGCCGACCATCAGGCTGCCCTTCTGCATCATCCGGCCCTTGATGATCGGGCAGATCTGCAAAAACAACGACAGTCGTGACCAGGACGTCCGAAGGTCGACGGGCGACGGGCGACGGTCGAACTCACCTTGCCGAGCTCCTGCTCCTTCCTGCTGTCGTGGGGGACGCCGCGCAGCCGCTTCGGGACGTACCAGAAGGAGACGTTCACGCACTCGGGCTCCATGATCAGGTGGAAGCGGTCCGACTGCTCGCGGATCCGGCGTACCTGGTAGCGGGCGAGGTCCATCAGCCGGTCCTGCTGGCGCTCGAAGCCCTCGGTGCCCTTGGAGCGCCACTGGAGCCACAGCTTGAAGATGTCGTTGTGCCGGCCGCACTGGATCACCTTGTCGCCGGTGTCGTAGCTGATGTCGTACTGCTTGTCGGTCATGAACAGGTACTCGGCCGACATCTGGTTGCAGCTGATCAGCAGGCCCTGGACGGAGCAGCGGAGACGGGAGTCAGTGACAAGGGCACAGGCGGAGGGAGAGGGGGAGGGGAGGGAGTCGTTGGGAACCCGCCCAGCCGCTGGTGGCCGCGGCTCCCACGCCTGATGCGATTCCCGTGTCGTCGTCGTCGCGAGCCCGGGCCGAACTTTCGAGGTCGCGTCTTTCGTCCTGTCGTCCGTCCGTCCGTCCGTCCGTCCGTCGTTTTGGGGCACCATCTGCGAACCCTGCCCGCCCTCTGCGGAGACGGCAATAAGTCAGTTGGGTTTTAATTAAAATTCCTTCGACTACAACAACTGTGACCAATGTGGCAACATATTGCGAAAGCGCCCAGTCAGGCCGAGGTCGAGGCCGCGTGCAGGGGGCGCGCATTTGCGTCCCGAGGGTGGGTCTGGCCCGGCTCCGGCTCTGGCTCCGGCCCCTGCCCTGGCCATCATCCATCGTCTCGTTTCGTCTCGTCTGGCGGCCTGGAATGCGTTTAAAGTAGCATCGGACGGAGCAACAGCCAGGCGGACGGGCAACAAACACAACAGGAACCATTCGAGGAATGGCAGCAACAACAACTGCCGCAACAATAACAAGAGCAACAGCAACAGCAACAGCAACAATGACAGCCGATCGATGCCTCGACAATGGACGACCGGGTGGGCGGACCTGGGTCGGGCTTGGGCTCGGGCGTGGGCTCGGAATGCTTTATTAAAAAACGCAAACACGAAGATTAAAACTGGAGGCCGCCCCACGTCGCAATGGCGAGGTCGTTCACGGTCTGTCGGGCCTGTCTGTCGGTCGGTCCCTGGCGCGAAGGTCGTGCTGGGGTCACGGCCAGGGGGTGGGTGGGCGCTCGGTCTACTTACGTCCTCCTTGAAGTGGATCGTGGAGCACTGCAAGAGGGCGCCCATCAGCTTGTGCGGGTTCCAGGTGACCGAGTCGGCGCTGCGGGCGAGAGGGAGGAAAATCGTTTTAGAGCTCCAGCAGGTGCCGAAATTAATAATGGAAGGTGATATGAAATAAAACTAATGCAAATGATGGTCGTGGGCCGAGGGTTCAGAGGCAACAAATTGCTCGCAATTAACACTGATTCATTCGGCTTCCGCCCTCGTCCTCGCCTTCGTCCTCTCGCTCGTCCTCGCCTTCCGCCGCCGACCTCCTCATTCAACCTCAACCTCCTCGTTCGTCCCCGTCCGCATCTTCTTCCATCGTCACCCCGACCGCCGCAAACCCGCAGCATTTAATCGAATTCGAAGAGACCTCGTCCTGCCTCGGCGAGCTGCTAAACATCCCTCGGGGAGCGCTTTGTCGGTCGCCCGCGGGCGGGGGCGCCGAGGCACGGGCGGCGAAGTGACATATTCTTGATTTCAATTGCAGTCCCCGGGGAGGGCGGTCGAGGTGGTGGCGGGGGTGGGTTCGGTGAAGAGACGGGAGGGGTTTCCTTGCTGCGATAACAGCGCCCGATCCGCTCCGAGGGTCGGGAGCCTCCCCTCGGTACCAACCACCGCCCACTGTTCGCCCTGTCCGCCCTGTCCGCCCTCCCCGCGCCCCGGTGGACTCGTGGGAACTCCTCGATTTGTCATCCGGTGGCTGATCAGGTGTTCGCGCCGCCAGCCACTTCATGCCGGAAGGATTACACGACAGCGGGGGTGGGGCGGAGAGTGCAAATAAACAAAGTGGATTTGCGACGCCACTGTTTAAACCAAGTGCACCCTCGACGCCGATGTGGCCGCGGGCAGGGCGGACAAAGTCGTAGGAATTTCAATTTCAAAATTAGAAGCTTCGGAGGTTTCTGCGGACAGACAGGGGCAGAGAAAGGCGCACAGATGGGCGGACCGGCCGACGGACGGACGAGTGCAGCGGACGCTTTTAAAAGCGTCTGTCGCTGCATCGGGCAGAGCGCGAGGGATGAAGGCGGGGATTTCCCTAATCCCTCGCTCTGCCCGATGTATTGACGGCTTGCGGTGGCCCCGGCTTCCGTCCCCAACTCCAGGTCGCACTCCCTTCCTGCTGCCTTCCCAGCTCCGGCTCGAGCTCCTCCTCCGCCTCCTCCACCTCCTCCTGCCGGCCGCCTTAAGCACTCCGCAATTGATTACCATATCCATCAAGAGCCGGCGACAGGGCCGAGGGCCGGGCAAATGTATCGGAGCGAACCGCACACTAATCCGCCGTCGTTTGTTTCATCGACAACGGCGACGGCGACGACGACGACGATGCAAATCGTGCGTTAGGTGGGGGCGTTTTGGGAGCTTAATTGAGGCTTTCGACGGCCGCCGATGAATCATTAATTGAGCCCCTGACAGGCTCCTCCAAGACGCACGCACACTGACGACCCCCCGCCCTCCACGAAGAAGCGGCGCCCTCGCTTTGATTAATGAATGTCGCCCCTGAAGTCGCCCCTGAAGCCGCCTCTTAAAACGCGTGATGCGGACAACTTTAAAATCGAGCAGAGACTGTTGCGGAGGACATCGACCGAGACCGGGACCGAGACGCGAGCTCCTGTCGAATCCCTTCGCAAGGCCGCAGTCGGGGGCCCGGCAGGATGGAGGGACTGCGCGCCCCTTCGACCCCTCCCCTCGCCTCGCCTCGCCTGGCCTGGCGAAAACAATGGGCGCGAAAAACAATGCGAGCGGCTGCCGGGAGTCGCTCGAGCCGCGGGCCATTACTTGCAGATGCGCCGTGATTTATGAAGACGCCGATTGCTCCGGACGGCTGCGCCGGGTGCTGGGGACGAGGCTGGCGGAAGGCTCGAAGGACCCTGGGCTCTGCACCCCGGTGTTCGTGGGACCCTGGATTTCTGGGCCCTGGATGCCTGGATGCCTGGACCCCCTGACTAGGCAGCTGTCGGGTGGATCGGTGGATCGGTGGATTTCACTTACCGCTCGACGCCGGTGAAGCGGGGGTGGCGGTACTTGCGCGACAGCAGCAGGCCTCCGCCCCAGGCAGCCTGGAAGAATGCAACAAGTCGTTAGTCTCCACTCTCTCTCTCTCTCTCTCTCGCTCTCTCTGCTCGCGCTACTCACGTCGACGTGCATCCAGCAGTTGTACTTCTGGCAGATGTCCGCGATCTCGTTCAGGTTGTCGAAGGCGCCCAGGACGGTGGTGCCGGCGGTCGCATTGACGAAGAACGGGACGTGGCCCTTGGCCTTGCGCTCGAGGATGAGTCGCTCCAGCTCGGAGGTGATCATCTTGCCGTGCTCGTCGGACGGCACCATGACGCAGTTCTCGGTGCCGAGCCCGCAGACCGAGGCGCAGGACTTCACCGAGTAGTGGCACTGGTCCGAGGTGAACATGGCCAGCTGGCCGGGCAGCCCGGCCGCGCCGTGCTCCTTGTAGTTGGGGAACATCTTGTGGCGCGCGGCGAGGAACGCGTACAGGTTCGAGATGGAGCCGCCGGGGGCGAGGATCGAGTCGCCGCCCTGCCACCCGATGATCTCGCGCATCTTGGTGAGGACGACGTTCTCCATCAGGATGAACACCGGGGCGATCTCGTATGTGAACATGTTGGTGTTGGCGGTCGCCGTCAGCCACTCGCCGGCCATCGAGACCAGGTCCAGCCCGCACGACAGCTGGTTGAAGAAGTGCGGATGTCCTGCAAACGACAAAGAGACAGAGAGACTGAGTGAGTGAGAGAGAGGCGAGGCAAATGAGACGGGAAACAATTGTCAGACGCTGAGGCTGTGGGCGGCAAATGTTGCGGAATAATTCGGGCCTGGATTTGTGATCCATCAAAGTGGCGGAAGTTTGTCCCGGAGAAGGAGCGAGTGGAGGGGTCGGGATTAGGCGGCGTCGGGCGATTACTTGCGCCTGTCTGGCACGACGTCTGGGGCGGCCGGGCTCCCGTAATTACATCGTGTGGCACTTGAGCGACAGCGCCCGGACAGGCCGACCTCGGACGAGGACGGACGAGACGGATTGAGAGACCGAGAGACAGCTTGAGAGGCCGAGAGACGACAGGTTCTAATCCGACGGCAGCTGTGCGCGTTCCCGGTCCCGGTCCCGGACGCCCGCCTGGCCCGCCACGGCGCAGGGAGCAGAAGTAATTCGAACGAATTGAAACAAAGGCCCCGGACAATGGCAGCACGCCTCGGCGGAGTCGAGTCCACCGCCAGTCAAGGGCAGCGGCTGGGCTGGGCTGGGGCTCGGTCTGGGGTTGGCTCTGGCTCTGGGGCTGGGTCTGGGTCTGCTGCACACATGGCGCATCCGGGCTCGAGTTCCGGAGCAGGGAAATCGATTCAGGTGTCTGGGGGCAGCGGAAGCCGAACTGAAATCGAAATCTGCCTTGCTATTGAAATCTGCAGTGAAATCGAAATTGAATCCAGATCTGACCTGAAATCGAAATCAGTCTTGAAATCGAGGCCTGACTTCAAAACGAAATCTGTGTTGAAATCGAGGTCGGAATTGAAATCGAAATCAGTCCTGAAGACAGTCGAAGTCTGTCTGGAAATTGACTAGGAAGCGAGATTTGTCTTGAAATCAAAACCAAAATCGAACCGATCGAGAATCTAAGGCTCCCTGCTCCGCCCTCCGGCCTCCGGCCCCCGCCCTCCTCGTCCCCGGCTCCCTAATTGCTCATTTATTGCAGCTAATTGCGACCGACCACTTCGCCCGGGGAGGCCGTCGTCCCACGGAGTCGGGGTTCGGGGGTCGGGGGTCGGGGCGTCTCGTTGCGGGCGAACAATGTGTCAGTAACTAACAAATAAATTCCCAAACAAACAGAAGCCCCGGGGTCCCTCGGCACCGCGGGCACCCTGCGCCACGGGCCAACCCTTCGCCGTCGAGTCGAGCCCACTCGGCCGAGAGCCGTCAGCCCTCATCTCGGGTGGCATAAGTCGTGTGATTAAAAGCCCATCGCCGCGGACCAGGAGCACCAGACCAAGGACGAACGACGAACGACAGGGGACGCGGGCCCCGTGAGCCTGGCGAGGGCATTTATTTCCATTTGTCTGGCCGGGATTTCGTCCTCGGCATCGGGTTCGGTCTCGGGCTCGGGCAAATTGAAATGTTTGCTCCCTGCTGCTGCTGCCATTGACAGTGGAACAGATGAGCATCCGCTGCTGCTGCTGCCGTCGTCAACCCCGAGCCCGGTGTCGCAGCCGCGTCCTTCCCGTGTGGCTGGTGGTGGTGGTGGTGGCACGTGTGTGTGGGTGTGTGTGTGGGTGTGTGTGTGTTGGTGTTGTGCGGCCCTCGTCGTCTGCGCATTGAATCATTCCATTCGCATCAAAGGATCAGCGAGCAGCGAGTCAGAAAATAACAACGGATTTTGATTAAAGCTCCCTTTATGGAGTCATCCTCGTCTCGTCCTTGTCCTCGTGCTCGTCTTCGTCGTCGTCTTTGGCCGGGGTCGTCCTGGAATATTATGTTCCTGGGCAGAGGGCGGGGTTCTTATGAGAGATTATAGATTATAAATGGGATTTTTATAGCCTTCGTGCCGAAGGAATTGGCAGCAAAACGGCTCGGTGGAGGCATTCGGAGTCCTGGCAGTTGGCTCAGGCATATGTGGCCATTGGGGTCCGTGCCCCGGTCCACTGATGCAGACCGGGGATGCAGGGCTCCTGAAACGCCGCGGGGCGCCCGGAGTGATTACGGCGGTAATGGATGAGGCGAACGAACGAAGCCTGCAGGGGTCCAGCGACGCCAGGCGAAAGTGTTTTGCTTGACTTTCGTACTCTTCCACTTTCTTACTTTCCCACATTCATACCTTTCCACTTTCATACTTTCATAATTTTACCCTTTCATACATTCCCACTTTCCCACATTTATACACATTTCCTACTTCCTACATTCACACTTTCCCACTTTCATACATTCTCACTTTCATACTTTCATAGTTCCCACCTTCATACTTTCATAGTTCCCACCTTCATCCGTTCCTTTCCAAACTTTCACACCTCGGCGAGCAAACACCAACCTCGCAGGAGGCGAAGAAGAAGAAGAAGAGCAGGACTCTTATCGGCCGACCGATTGTTTAACCAGGCCAACCAGGCGCAGGAGGCAGATGCCGAGTGTGAGGCTCGTGATCCGGAGCCCGCGGAGCTCGAAATCAAATTTGTCTCTGCATAGATTTGAATGTCATTAACGGAGGGGTGGGGCAGGGACCCGGACAGGGGGGAGGGAAGGGGGCGGTGGTGCATATGCTGGATGGCACTTAAAACGTGCTTAAATATTCTGCGGCCGCATTAGGGCTGTCAACGGCAGGCCGAGGGACGACAGAGACAACGTGTGCGCATCAGCGGCGATAACCGAGGATTTCGGATGCCATTTTATGGGCCATTGACTGCGGATGCTGGGGACAGGGGGGGCGAGGCCGGCACCACCGCTCACCCACAGACGAAAGGGTGAAGGGTCGGGCTTTCTTTTTAAAGCCTTGATCAATCATAATCCGGGCGGCCACGTCGTCATCGTCGCGATAGAGTCAAAAGTCGGTCCGTCCGGCGACACACGTCGATGCCATTCAAAGCAGGCCGGCCTCAGTCCTCAGACCTCAGTCCTCAGTCCTCAGCCCTTCCTCTGTCCTTCCCGCAGCCCTTCGCACAGTCCTTCCGTCCTCCCGCCTAATCTAATAAGCACGTGACCGCAATTGTGCTCGAGTGTCGATAATAAGCGTGTTTACTTATGCTCGCCGCCCTGCGGTCCCCGCCCGGAAGCCCCGTTGTAACGGAACTCGGCGCGCTTCCGCCCGCCACGGAAGTCGCACGAGGCGGCCCGGAGGCTGGGACCGACTCTGGCTGTGCCGGGAACGGGGACGGGGACGGGGACGGGGAGGAACTTTTTAATGAAATCAATTTCGTTCGTTAGGCCTGCTTGTGGTCGCATTCAGGACGAGGGCCCGTGATTGATGGCGACGGCGATGGCGATGGGGCTGCCGTTGGCGTTGGAACTCACCGGTCTTCACTTGGTACTTGAGGGTCGTGGCGCAGTCCTCGACGAGCTGCTGCAGCGTCACCGCCCGGTCGGGGATCTCGAGGTCGAGGAGCCGCTTCATGTCCTCGGGATGGTGGAAGTCGAGCACCTTCTCGTTGCGGTCGTTGGTCGCCTTCACGAAGTCGAGCAGGACGTCGATGACCTTCAGCAGGAACTCGCGCGTCTCGGCGCCGGCGGTCACCGTGGTCGGCTGCAGATCTGCGGAGGGCGATAGAAAGAAACGAAGCCCATCAAAAGATAAAAAAAGACGAAAATATTGAATATGCGAAGAGGGGCGGGAGGGCGTTCTTTATCTCGATGGCCATAAAGGCGGATAACGTCGACGGCTTCGGGTGATGAATGCGCCGCCGGGACCTTCGCGACCGCACCAGATTCGCCACCGGGTCCGGTATCAGGGCCTGCGATGGCGCATGGCGAAATCTCTCCCAATTGATTTGAAGTTCCCCTGGCTTTTTTCACTTTCCCCCGCTTTAAAGGCCTCCGTCTTGCCTGCTCTCCCGGCAGCTGCGTCTTCTCCGGCCGCCCGCCTGACCGACCCCGGTCTTCGGCCCCAACCCCGCCGCCCGTCGCCCGCTGCGACGCCCCCTGCGGCGCGAGAAGCACCCTCGAGCGCCACTCGAGTCGCCCTCGCCTGCCTCGGGCCCGATAATTGCTAATTGAGGATTTGGCGCCGGATTAAATTGTCCACTTAATGGGGTTTCCGGGTTCCGAGTGCCGGATTCCGGGACTGGAATCGAGGGCCTTCGGAAGCCCTGGGAATCCGTTGTGGTTGCGGTCCTGGGGCGCTGGGTGTCAGAATTTGGAAAAACCGTGGATTTCGAAATGACCTCCTGAAATACGTTCCTAGTTCTGGCTCAGAAGAGGAAGGAGGAGACGCAGGTGGAGAGAGAAGAGGTCGAGGCAGAGGGGGTGTCGCGAACTCCGTGAGGAAGTTTTTTAATTAAAGTTCCGACTGGGTCGCAGTTTTCAATTGGATGTTTTCAATTTCCACGACAAATGGCGCAGGGCGCGGCGCAGTCGAGTGTGAAAAAGTTATTTAATTTCGCAGATAATCGAGTGTAAAGTGAGGAAAATCATCGCTGCCCGAGTCGGGGATGAGGGCACCGAGGCTGTCAGGGAGAGGGCGACAGACAACCCTCTCCCTCACTTCCTCACTTCCTCAGGGGGCCGCGCATCGAGGCCTCTGTGACGAATCGTCGCACAGGAGGCTTGAAATTCCTCCGTCGACTCACGGAATCCCAGCGAGCGTACTCAAGGTGATGTTTGTTTGTCTCGATCTCCCTCCCTCTCTCTGCCTCTGCCTCTCCCCTCGCCGACGCCGAGGTCCTGACGTGGTTTGACTTGCCAGGGAACGTAATATCCTGTGACTAAACGGTTTACGTCTGCCGTATTCAATTTCAGACACGCGGCGCCCCGACCCACCCTCGGCCGGCGCTGGCGGGGTGACTTCGGCGAAATCTGTTACATCGCATGGTCGACTGGAGGCGGCAGTGGCAGCAGCAGCGGCAGCGGCTGCGGCGTCTGTCGGTGGCAGCGGCAGGACGATTTATCACCGGGCGAACGAGTGCGGGCGACGTGTGGACCTCGAGTGGTGCCGGCCAAGAGTCCTCAAGAAGGCTGCAGAGGCCAGGACGAGGACGAGGACGAGGACGAGCGGGCAAGGGCGAGTGGCCAGAAGGACGCGTCCGCAAGGACGAGAGGTCACAGCGGACGGACGGACGGATGGACGGACGGACGCTGTTTACGCGCAAACAAACACTCGATTTATCAACGTGCGTGTGAATGAATTGTTGGGGGTGTGAGTGCGAGAGTGAGTGCCAGCGTATGTCCTTGTCGGTGTGTGCCGAGCAAATACCTTTATTTGCCGTTTTGTCAACAGCTCCTCGCGATTTGCGACCCACACCCGGACCTCGCGGCCTTCCATCCAAACAAACTGCTAACAAACTGCAAGCGAAGGACGACAAAAGGCTCTCGAGCTCGATTGCATAATGGCAGCCGACGGAGATCTCGACGAAGGCTCGATGACTCAAGACCACGAACGCGGCGTCCTTCGAGATCTCGTCCCAACTACACGGGTGTCCTGGCCATGTGCAAGGCTGTGCATTGTGGACGATGACCTATTTACAATTTGCCTACGTCCTCTATTGCACTTTATATATTTACTTTTTATATTCATTTTCTCGCTATTCACTTTCTCAATATTATTCTTTTCGATCATCTTAATCTTCATCACATTCATGTCCACTATTCATTTTCTCATTTCAATTTCTCGATATCCATTTCCCCCATATATTTATGTTCTCTATATTATGTTTCTTTCCTTCAGCAAGTCGTTTCTCTACCTCTTTGTCTGTATCTGCTTTGACTCTATATGCACATGTTTTCTCTATGTACCCCGAAAATTGTCGCCCACCTCCCACTTTTCGGCCCCACCACTCGCCCCACATTGCGTAACCACTCCCCACCCATTCTGCCACACTCCAACGGAACTCTTTAACGACTTTTGGAACGATTTGCCGAGAGTTTCAAATTGATTTTTTACATAAATTTTTTAATTTCATTTGACTGAGATTTTTGGAATGGATTTTGAGATTTTCTTTGACTTGATTTGGTGGAAGCATTTTAAGAACATTTTTCAAGAAATTTGCCGAGATGTTTTCTTTATTTTCATTTTAACTAATATTTAATGAATAGTGAGGGAATTTTGTAGTTTTTGTAATCCCATTTTTGTGTATTTTGTAAGGAATAACGATTTTCAGAATACTTTTAGAGATTTTGTAAACTGATCATCTTTTGATACCTTCTTGATTTTCAGACTACAGACAGATTTAAACATTACAAAATTTAATCGCTTGAATCGGAGGTTTCTGATGATGAAATTAGGATTGAGTCGCGGAGTTTTTGAGGCGATGTGAGGCGGATTGAGGTTGGTTTGGGGTCCGTGGGAGGAGGGACGAGGCGACTTACCTTGGGCCGTGAGCTTCGCTGTCCGCTCCGACAGTTTGTACCCGTTCGGATTGAGCGACATCTTCTCCTCTGCAAAGAAAGGAGATATATATTTCGATTGGATAAGAATAGACTGGGTAGAATTAGATGATATCGATTGAACTACGGACTACGGACAAGCGAACTACTTAGGTACAACTAACGACTATTGGTGGTGAATAAATTTCGATCGATGGTGTTTTTAAGGACTCGTGGTATTTTTTCCCTACTCGTGGTATTTTTCCCGCTCTTGTGGTGTCTTCTTCCTGCTTGTGGTGAATCTTTCACCACTCGTGGGATGGTTTTCTCAACTTGTGGTATATTTCTCCCCACTTGGGGTACGATTTGGCTCAGCCTTGGTAGATTTTTTCCCATTCGTGGCGCATCCGTCCCCACCGTGGTATTTTCTTCCCTACTCGTGGTTTTCTCCTGTATACCGTGCGCTGGGCTTATGCAACGGCTCGCGCTGGTTACATAAAGTGCTGCAGGAGGCGCAGGAAGCGGGGGCGACGGCGACGGCGACGGCGAAATCCGCACTGCGCAGCCCCAGCTCGCGTCGGCGGGCAGGCGGCGGAGGGGGTGGGCCGCCCGCACCAATCGAATCACGCGCCCCACCGCGCTCGGGCCGAGGGCGGGGGTCGGCGGGGCCGCCAGCAACGAGCGACGAGCGACGGGCGACGGGTGCAGCAAAATCGATGCTCGTGCAGATGGCGGCCCAAGGACGGCCGAAGGACACGGCACGAGGATTCGGATACACACACGCTTACGCAACACGAAGCAGCGCCACAAAATGGCGGCTCCCGGGCGAAAAGGGGGAGGTCGGTGGAGGTCGGTGGAGGTCTGTGGGGCGGGAGCAGCTGCGGAATCGTTTCTTACCAATTATCTTGCGGAGATCTTCGATGTATTGCTTTAGGAAAATCACGGTGACTGTTTGCGAGTGACTGGTGTGGGTGGGAAATGAAAGTGGCCAGGAGAAGCCTCTTGTTCTTGTTCTTGTTCTTAGTACTTAGTACTTGGTAGTTAATCTTGTGCTTTGGCTAGTGCGACTCTAGTTTCGGTTGTGATGATGATGTTATGTTGATGGATGTCTGTCTGTCGATGGTTGGTTGGGTTCGATTCGCGTCGAGTCGAGTCGAGCTGAGTCGAGCGGGGCTCCGGACTCCGAACTGCGAGCTGCGAGCTGCGAACCTCGAACTGCGAGATGAGGAGATTCGGGGGATGGGTGATGATGGTGGTTCTCTACTGGAGTCTTACTCTGGACGCGTTCACTCGAGGGCTCTGGGTCGGTCACTGGGTCTGGCTCTGGATCTGGCTCTGGATCTGACTGTGGTTTGGGTTTTGGCTCTGGCTCTGTCGATGGCTCTGTTTCCGACTCTGTCTCTGGCTCTGTCCTGGAGTCGGCCTCCAAAATTGGCTTCACTTGGCTCTGAACTACAGTTCACGACAACCGGTCCGGGTCTTCTGGGCGCTGAGGCGACTCTGGTTCCCCGCTGGTCGGACGCTCGGGGTCGGTCGGTCGGTCGGTCGGTCGTGGGTTGGTCGGTCGGCTTCTGCTTCGTGCGACTGGCTGAGGACGGGAGCAGCTGGAGCAGCTTCACTGTCTGACGATCCGCGGAACTGTGTGGCTCAGCATCCGAGCGCGTCCCTACGAAGGCGCTCGGACGGTCGCCTGCGCCGACTGCGGCAGAGGGCGCGTGGGCTGCGCACTCACACCAGCGCAACCGCCATCGCAAGTCGTCGCACCAACACCAGCGCGGGCCTCGTTGGTCTTGACATCTTTTGGGGATGCGTGACGTCACCGCTGCCTGCCATTTTGGGGCCGCCCGTCGCCGGGGCGGAGCCACCAGGTTGGGGAAAGCGGCGGGCGAGGCCACGCCTCCCGCGTGCTGGGCGGCCACGCCTCGCCAGAGATGGGGGTCGATGAGGAGGTGGGCGATGAAGCTCCGAAGTTGCCCCAACTTTTGTGTGGGGTCTGAGGCGGGTGTCGGAGTTTGGATTTTCTTCCAAATAAGGCGATTCCGGAGAACGTCCTCGGCCTCCGAAGAGTCCTCGAGAGCGGAGGGAGAGGGTGGTTGGGGTGGGGGGTTGGGGAGTTGGGGAGTTGGTCCTTCGAGTAGTTGGAGAGTGAACGATGCGGACATCAACGAAATCCCCGAGGTCTCGGAGCCGTCCAGAGTCCAGAATCAGCAGCTGGACTCGTCCTGTCGTCGCACAGTGGGCTCGGTTTATTTTTACTTCTGCGTATCTATTTTTGAAACCATTTTTGTTCCCATATTTCGCAAAGGCTTCCTCTGCTTCCCTCTTGAAAATTTCACTGGTCTCCAGCTTTAATCGCCCTTGTTTAAATCAATTCTGCTTCCGATTAGATAATACAAATAATGCAACAAATTAATTTCACACAGATTACTTTCGAGGGAATCACCGACTTCAGAGTAGCGAAATTATCTCCCATGACTCTGGTTTTAATTGAGGCTTCATCGTTGGCTTGACAATAATTATGATATAATACAATTATGATGATGAACAACGTGAGAATGATTTTGCACTCCAATTGAACAGATGAAACTCGATTACGATAAACAAGAGATAAATATAATTAATTAATGCAATTACAAAAATTACAAAAAGAATAGTTAGTTTTTCTGTTTTTCTCAATCTTTCTATTTCTTCTGAATTTATCCATTTTTAGAGAATTTTGTCTGGTTTTTCTCAATTGTTCCTTCTTTTCCCTTTTTCTTTTTCTAGTTTATTTTGCATATTTTGTCTCTTCGGCTTAATTTTTCGTATACTTTATATTTTCTATTGTATTTTCTAATTTTTCTGGTTTTTCACATTCTTCATTCTGTCTTCTTTAGCCAACCCCTTTGGCAGGCTCCCCAGACCCCCACTGTGCCCGGTTGAGATTTCGAGAGTCGCCGAGGGAAGCGAGAATCGAGGGACGGAGAGGACGACGACGAATCCGAAATAAATTGATCCGAGTTATGGAAACTGGGCCAGCGCACACATGACGCCCCAAAGAGGATGCCAGTGGGTGTTTGAGGGTGTGGGCGTGTGGAGGAAAAGCCATCCATCCACTCTGTCACTGGCGACATCGGCTTCGCACCTGGGCCTCCGTCCAAAGCGCGCTTTGATGGAGCCTCAGGACAGTTCAGGACTGTTTCAGGTAAGAAACAGGATTTGCAAAGCCTCCCCAGCCCTCAATGCGCCCAACTGAGCCCCAACTGCCAAGCACATGAGATGAAGGACTTAAGGCGAAAGCGAGTCGGGGGTCCTCGAGTTCCACTGGTGAAGGCCCGGCCGATCGGAAACGGAATCCGCCGCGCGCGCATTCCGATCGATCGATGGATCGTCTCTTGTTGAGTCCAATCAAAGCAAATGAAATCAAATCGAGGCGAATCGGGCTCGAGTGGGTTCCGTTCCGTTGAAACCACCGGGCGATAAGGCCACGAACCAAAGGTCCGCCGCTGTTTACCTGATATCGCGGGCACAGGGTGCGGCTTCCACTGTCGTTGCGGCTTGGCCGACAGCATCCGACGGCTCTGGCTCTGTCTCTGGCTCTGTCTCTGGCTCTGGCTCTGGCCACTGATGACGACTGGCGACGTCTTGGGCGCACGTGCGATAACTTGCGACATCTCGCGCACATTGGCGATCGCCGGGAGCCACTGGCAACCACTTGCTCTCATCTGGGACAACATCTGACCGCTCGACTGGGCGCGACAAATGAAACTGAGGCTGAACTCCGATGAATCCGTCCAAATCAAGTCGGGTCGGCTCGATCCGAGAGCGCTCGTTTGTCGATCGAGCCGCGGCTGGAGTCGATCGAGCCGCGGCTGGAGTCGATCGAGCCACGGCTGGAGTCGATCGAGCCGCGACTGGAGTCGACACAGCCACGGCTTGACCGCTGCGGTCTGCTGACCCTGGTGTCGCACACGATCGACTTGGCCTATTTGGTCGCGCCATCACTTGGGGAGGGCGCGACGGTGAACCCGGAAGTGCTTACGGCACCCTGTACCTGCCGTTGCATGCGCTGCTAATCGTCGAGTGGCCGTCGTCGATCCGCGCACTTTCCATAATCTGCCAATAATCATTATAATGTTGTTTCGCTATCGCGATGCGATGTTGCCGCGGAGCCGGCCGAAGGGGGCGCGGAGGCGGCCGTGATTGGCATTGGTTGGGCGGTGACAGCAGGACGGCCTTATCGCGGCCCATCGGCTGGGCCTGAATGACAGACAGGTTTCCAACAACAAGACCGATTCGCCTGCGATTGGGGCCGTCAACACCCGATAAAGGCCGTGGCCGATGCTCGCCAATCGGCCCCACCTTGACACCTACGCCGCCGCCACCGGGCAGTGACAGAGGAGCCTTCGCGTTGTTTGGACGACACTGGAAAGTTCGATTTCGACTGCATTCTATCCCTAATTAACGCGCCCCCCGCGCCCCGACTCTGAGGATCCAGCACTTGACACCTGCTTTTGATTTGATCCGACTCGATTTGATTTGATTTGATTTGAAGTTAATTGCGGCCCAGGTGACGGACAGGCGTCCGCAGGAAGTCCTAACAGAGAAAGGAAGGAAGGACAGAAGTGAGGAAGGAAGGAAGGACAGAAGTGAGGAAGGAAGAGCGACGGACGGTCGCGGGCCCGAGCCTAATTGAATCGGCCGTTAAAACCCCGGCTACAGTCGGCGAACACTCAGTACCGATCGCTGCGAGGCGCCGAAAACACTTGGATTATTTAGGATTTTGTTCTATTGGTGAGTGGTCGGGAATCCGGTGGTTGTGGGCGTGAGTCGGGAGTAGATGGGGCTCAAGGACAGAGACGGAAAAAGTGTGAAAAAGGGCGGAGAAAAAGGAAAAATCAGTTGCCGCGATCGAATTCTACTAATTCAGAGGGCTCTCGGAGGAGGCGATTTTCGTGGTGGTGACTTCGATGAATTATTTGCGAGGAGCGAATTTTTTGGGTAGCGATTTTTTGGGTGTCAATTTTGAGGTGGCGGATGTTGAAACCGCGATTTTTGAGGGGCGATTTTTTGGGTGGCGATTTCAGAGAAAATTTTAGGTTGCGATTTTTAAGGCGATTTTTGAAGAATCGAAATTTGACTGCGATTTTCGTGAAAAACGACTTTGGAGGAAAAAGTTCTGTGTTAGGCGATTTTCGAAGAGGTGAATTATCCGGAGGCGAATTTTCGGGAGTGATTTCTGAGGGGCGATTTTTGAGGGGCGATTTTTGAGGGGCGATTTTTGAGGGGCGATTTTTGAGGGGCGATTTTTGAGGGGCGATTTTTGTGGGGCGATTTTTAAGATGTCGAATTTCGAGGAGATATTTTTGAAGAGGCGATTTTGAGGTGGTGATTTTTGAGGAATATTTGAGGTTGCGATTTTAGAAGTAGCGAATTTCAAGAAGGCGATTTTCGTGGGAAACAACTTTTGAGGAAGAAGTTCCGTGTTAGACGATTTTCCTGTAGGTGAATTTTCAGGAGGCGATTTTTGAAGAGCGATTTTTGAGTGACGATTTTTGAGGTGCAATTTTTCAGGAGCGATTTTTAAGGGACGATTTGTGAGGGGCGATTTTTGTGGGGCGAATTTTGAGGGTCGATTTTTGTGGGGCGAATTTTGAGGGGCGATGTCGAATTTCGAGGAGAGATTTTTGAAGAGGCGATTTTGAGGTGGCGATTTTTGAAGTAGCGAATTTCTAGAAGGCGATTTTCGTGACACAACTTTCGAGGAAGAAGTTCCGTGTTAGACGATTTTCCTGTAGGTGAATTTTCAGGAGGCGATTTTTGAAGAGCGATTTTTGAGATAGCGAATTCCGAGGAGCGGTTTTAGAGAAGCCGATTTCCGAGGGAACCGGCTTTCGAGAAGGCGATTTTCGGGACATATTTTAGAGGAAGATGTTTCGGTTTGACGATTTTGAAGAGGCGATTTTAAAGTCACAATTTTTAAGGGACGAGTTTTTGAGGGGCGATTTTTGAGGAGGCGATTTTTAGGGATAGTTTCTGAGGTGGGGTTTTAGAGACGCTGATTTCCGAGGGAAGAACCGGCTTTCGATAAATTCAAAGAATCGATTTTCGTGCGACGAAAGAGGCGATTTTCGAGGGAGCATGGACGGTGGCTGGATCTTCACAGGAGTGGCCCCCAAGGGGTGTGCGAGGGTTTGGGTGGATAATTAAGTTTTCCCCTTCTGTCGGGCGCCCACTCACCTTGTTGTGGTCCGCGGTATCTGGTGTAGGCCCTGTAGCCCAAGTAGGCGAAAATATTTGCGCAGTTACGTTCGGCGATAATGAAATCAGCAACAATAACAGCGGCGAAAACAACACCAACCACGACAACAATGCTAATACACACTACAACAAAAACGACGGTAATACACAAGAGCACAACAACAAGAACGACAACAACAACAACAAAAACTATGTGTAGCAATCGAATCGATCGCGGCTCGAAGGACGAGGTTCCTGCGACTCTCCCTGAAGACTGTGGCGTCGCTGGCGTCTCTGGCGAGCTGGCAACAACAACTGAGTCCTCCGAATTTCCGCCGAGCGAGTCAGGCGAATTTCGTTGAAATTTTTCCGCCCACAAGAGGAATGAACGGCGGAGGGACGAGGGCCGAAATTAATTCGAGTCAGGCAAAATGGCTGCTGACTGTACGCTATTTTTGTTGTGTTTGTTCAGGATGCTGCAGCTGTTGTTGTTGTTGTTGTTGTTGTTCTTATTGCTGTTGTTGTTCCTGTCGTTGTTTCTGTTGTTGTTGTTGCTTCTACCACCTACCCAATCACAAGCAACGCCTGCTGGCTCTGTTCGTGGCTGCTGCAAAGACGTTGCCTACTTCTAGGGGCTGAGTTCGAGCTCGCCCCCGACCCATCGATCGATCGATGGAGTTGTGCAACCCCCGTCCCCCTGGCCGTGCCTGCTCGATCCCCCACTCCCATCGCCTCCGGTTACGCCTCTTCTGCGTCGTTTCTCCATTAGCGCCGCCATCAGCGGCCGGGCTAATGGGAAAACTTGAGCGCGGGGCAACCGCCATCGGCCCATCGGACTAATTCCTCGATGTCCTCGAGGAGTCGCACGCGGAGGCGACGATGGCGGGGCTGGTGGCCCTGGCGTTGGCGAGGCTGCTCCCACGTGCCACGATGCAAATGTCGCCCAGTCCACTCGAGCTCGCCCTAATCCGCTCCTCTCCAGTGCCCTCCAGTCCGCCCTAGTCCAGTCTCCAGGCCGCCCCTCTCCCGGCCACCCCTCTCTGGTGCGCTCGACGCGCGGCTCGGGCGAACAAAAGCCCGTCGTCCGACCCCTCTCCAGCCACCGCGGCTCCTCTCGCATAGAGGCGCAATTCCCTCGAATAAAAGCATTTCTCGCCAATTTGGCCTGAATCCGGCGAGCCATTTGCGAGTGAAACCCATTTACGACCCCTGCCGCCCGCCAACGTCGCCCCCCCGGCCCCATCCGGCCGCGAGCGGATGCGCCTCGCGCCTGCTTCGCCACCGAGGCCTTCAACGACGCCCCCACCAACGCCTCCAACGCCTCCGCCACCTCCTTCAGCCCTGCAGCCGAGCTGCGAGTACTAATGAGATCTTCCTTGCAGGAGCAGTAGCGAAGCATGCTGTCGTCTCTGTTGCGCGCCGCCCTATTGGCCGGGCTCGTCGTGGCCATTGCGCAGGCCGGCCTGGTCGGGCCGCCCAGCCGTCACCGGGCGCCCGTCGTCCTTGTGACGTCATCGCGTCGTCCGGGGGTGGCGGCCGTCGTCGCAGCCGCTGCCGTCGCCGCCGGGGACGCGCATCCGCGGAGCGACGCGACGGCCCTGGGAGGCGATGCCGTCGCCAAGAGCGGACCGACGAGCGTAGTCCAGGACTGGAGTTTGGTGTGCCAACAGCTCTGCGGGTAAGTGTGTCCTCGAGGTCCTCGCCATCGCCATCGTCCTCGTCCCGCGGCTCACCTCCAGGTGAAGTGGCAGCGCGCGTCAGTGTGGGTGCCGTGCTGTGTTTTTGTGTCGGTCCACCCGCACCCGAAGGACTCTAAGGACCCAGCGATGCGCCAAGACAGAGCAAATATTTGGCGTCGTTTCTGCCCCGGATGCGAAGTCGAGTGAAATTCAATTTTCTGATAAGATCGGTGCACGAGCGCGGCCAGAGTCTGGTGGAATTTCGCGGTTTTTATTGGCGAGACGAAGAGCTTCTTGAATCAAAGTGAAAACGCTGCGTAAACTCGGTGAAATTGTAATGGAAACTCAGTGCAATCTCTGTGAGAATGTTGTGAAATTTGGCTTTGAAACCTGTGAGAATTGATTGAAAATTTAGAACATTTTACTGAACATTTTGGGAACTTTAGTAAATATTTGAAGAACTTATAGCAACAATTTAGTATGAATTAATTAAGAACTAGTTGAAAACTCGGTGAAAGCTCAGTGAAAACTCAGAAATCCGAGTGAAGACCCCGTGAATTCTCTCTTCACCCCATTTAAAACTCCGTGAAATGGTTTTTTGCCATCTCCGCGCAAACTGCGGCCCCTCGTGATTCTTCTAAAGGTGCCCTTTTCTTGTCTCGCCCGCAGAGCTGGCCTGGGGGGCGAACCATGCGCCCCCTACTGCGCTGACCTCGAGCTGCCGACTCCGGAGGAGCAGGCGGCGAACGCGGACGCCATCCTGGACCCCAACCGGGGGCTGGTCTGCGAGGACCTCTGCCGCCTACAGCTGGGTGAGTCCCCGTTGTCTTTTCATAGCTGGAAGTAGCTGGGGCTGATCAGTCGCTGGGAGGGACCCGATCGCCCGGGGAGGGCCACGAAGGCATCCGGTGAAGTCTAAAGAACCACCTCTCGACTTCTCTCGTTGCAGGCGAGGTCAACTGTCTCTGCGACGCCGAAGCCAACGGCGTTGGTGACGGCGACGACGACGACGATGGCGATGGAGGCGCTGGAGACGTCGCCGAGGCGGCCGCGGTGTCGCTGACCACGGCCTCGGAGATGGACGAGGTCTGCGGCACCTTCTGCACCAACAACGGGGCGACCCTGGCCGGCTGCACCCTGTGCACCTTCGACGAGGCCCTCGCCGCGGAGACGACGACGACGACCAGCACCAGCACCACGCCCGACTGGAACGAGCTCTGCGTCACGCTCTGCAAGACGGGCGACGGCGGCTCCCTGTGCAATTGCGATCTGTCGCCGTTCTTCTGAGTGAAGAGCGGGACCGGGGCCGGGGCCGGGGCCGGGGCCGGGGTCGGGGCGTGGATCGGGCCGAGGGCGAGGGCGAGGGCGAGCGGGTGCGAGGAGGCGAGGAACGGCTCAGGCGACGAGAACCGCAGCCGATCCTGGGAGGAGAGAGAGCGAGAGAAAACGTGAGATCGAGATCGCGATCGCGATCGAGAGCTGGAGCAGAGCAGGAGGATCCGCGCACTCGCACAGTCTGAGCCCTGCCAGGACGTCCGGGCGGCAGCCGCAGCATTCTGAATAAACTTAATTTCGATTACTTCGATTATTTGAGCAACCCGTGGTTTTCTTGCGTTGAGTCCACCACAGATGTCCAGTTAGTTATTGTTATCATTATTACTATTACAATTGTCACTAATATTATCGTTACTTATATTATTGTCACTTTTATTATTGTCACTATTAATATTGTCACTAATTATCGTCACTCTAATCATCGCCACTGTAATTATTAGCGGCGTCCCCACCGCACTCTGCACCAATCAATAATGTGTTTCGATCGATTAAAGTTATGCACTTGTGACCGATTACTGAGTTGTTGAGACGTTTATTGCGAATGCTCGGTCAACTGC
This sequence comes from Coelopa pilipes, assembly GCA_947389925.1. Classification (NCBI taxonomy): domain Eukaryota; kingdom Metazoa; phylum Arthropoda; class Insecta; order Diptera; family Coelopidae; genus Coelopa; species Coelopa pilipes. Next base: position 40,374,306 of record OX376699.1, read on the forward strand.
AGTCAGTTAGTGACACGTGCACTGAGTGCCTGGGACGATTTATTGGTAAATGGCGCGATAGCTTGGTTCCCTTGACGATTGGTTAGTTAGTCGCTTAGTTAGTCACTTAGTTGCCCACTAACGGACGACGACGAGCCGCGCAGCCGGCGACCACGGCGAGCGACCACGCGGCGCTCGAATGGAAATTAAAATTAAAACTTACAATCCCTATGCGAATCAATTAATTTACAATTAATTTGAGAAAGTAAACTATACGAAAAGACAATTATAGAGGTAAAGCAAACGCAAATAAGCACATATATACACTATATAGCCACCTTGTAGCCATATAGCCGCACGATATCCAACAATGTTTATTTGTTATTTTTTTCTTTCGATTTTCCTTTCACTTTTCGCCTTTCGTTCCTCGTTCCGCGAGTCTTCGCCTTCTTTCGATCGCTCGCGATCCGAGGCGCGGAGACACAGCAAAATCACTGAAGGGCTTCCAGGCGCCCGGGTGGCCCCGCCCCCCACGGGCGTGCGGCGCCCTCGGGCCCAACCTAATCTAAGTGAGCACTAGAGGTAATGTGGAAAGAAAATTATATAAAAAATCACAACCAAAGATTCATCCTGTGAGACATATCGACGAATCCCCGGATTCCCAAACGTTTTGTTTTCGTTTCCTCCTCTGTTCGAGTGATTGATTGATTGATTGATAGATTGATTGATTTGAACCTTCAGTTGGCGTTGGAATCAGCATATCAATTAACAACAACACCAGAAACAAATACAAAAAGAAAAAAAAAAAAAAAAACAATTACAAAACAACCATAGCTAGGAGTAGTTCCAAGGGAAGAACAAGAAATTGCATTCAAATACATTCGGCTAGAGAAAAGCAGAAGCAGAAAAACAGAGTTATCCTAGACCTAAAGTTTCAGCATTCAATTACCGAAATTCAATTCAAATCAATTCAGCAATTATAAGTGTTAGCCAAGCGTTGATCTTAATATATCTTAAAATAATATCTTGTAATTACAGTTTAATCTCTGTTAAAGTCTCTTCTTTTCGATTCAAAGCACGTTTTACTGATTGAACCTACAGCTAGAACATATAAATATATACACAAATATATATATATATATACACGCATTTATTAGCCCATTGTAAACCACATATATACACACACATATATATATATATATACATATATATTTATTGAATTTAATTAAAGAAACCCTTTTGAAACTAATAATATCGAACGAGAGCAAAGAATTCAATTTGAAAGTGGTCTACCTAAATAGGCGTTAAGAACTTGGAAGACATAAATTAACTACGTGTATTAACAATAAATACCATTAACAAAAACAAAAACCTACAGGCGGCGTTGCCAGCCGTCGTTAGAGATAAATAGGCAAAAAAGAAAAAAGAAAAAGAAATGTTTTGGAAGACGTTTCGTTTAAAAACAACAAGATCAACAATTTGAAGACAACATATGTATTTGGAAGACATACTACTATAACACTATATATATATATATATATATACTTGCATATTATTATATTGTAAATTAAGAGATATCCTATTCTAATTAGCTAAGCATAGGCTAATCCAGTAGCCGCTACTGTAGCCAGTAGCCAGGCGCCACAGAGCGCGGGCCCCCGGGTCCGCCGAAGGCTTCTTCGCTGTGACTGACAATAAAGGCCGACCGTGGCAATTCAGATTTCGATTTAAGCCAAAAACAAAAACAAAACTAAAATACAAATAATACAAACTAATAATATTGTTGTAGAAGCCACATGTACTAAGGATTCACATATGTCTACGTGTTGAACGTGCAAGGACAATTGATGCACTTCCACATAATTTCAGTTTAGGTGTTGGTAACGTCAGAAGCACATTTGTAGATCTAGAGCACGATTTATTTGAAATTATATAGTTATAGCCGATATATATATATATGCACATATGCACCGATAATTGTTAGCCAAATGCACTTCCTTCACTTCAGTTCAGCACCTCGGCGGCGGCATCTGCGTATGTCCGCGGCCGTTTATTATGCACCCACACCACCACCCTAGCAGCACCCTATCTGTTAGCCAAGCCCTGGCATATCAGTCGATATCAGGAGTAAATAGTATATAAATGAATATCATCGTTGACAGGGGGTCCGCGAGGGAGCCCGACTTTGAGTAGATGTAATGTAATATTATATTATATTTTGCTGGATAGATTCCGTAGGCCGAGAGGTCTGTAAACATAACACACACACACACCACACACACACACCCCAAAACAATGCAAACGAAGGTAAAACAAAATCCTAAAGAACTCCTTTGAAACCATTTGAGGTATTATGAAAATCTAATAAATGTGTTTAATGTTGTAAAGCCCCTTACGACCAGTGTTTCATTTGTCTCGGACCCGCCTGGCAACACTGTTGCCGCGCTGGCCCTGTCGGAAACGTCGGCTTCGCTCTGGACGTCTGGCGGCTGCAGCGGAAGTCGGCGCCTTGGTGCCATTGCACACAGTGGGACCCTTAAATCTGGCCATCATGTCTCTCATGAGCTAAAAAACACAACTAAAAGGCAAAAAAAAAATAAAATAAAAAAAAAAATTAAAAGAAAAAAGGGGGAACATTAACAAAGTTTCTGGTTAATGACAACAGATGTGAGAAAATTTGCGAATTTACCTGAATCAAGAACAAAATGTGAGACTGGTTAATTTTTATAGGCAATTTTCTAAAATAGTTCAGATGAAGAAATTGTACCCAAACAAAACAAGTAAACTACCAAGCGACCAGAAAAGTCACCACCTTTGGTAGAAGCAGTAATTTGGGAACATGGTAACCCCGACGGGTGTCCGTTTGCAGAAGCCTTCACTCACATGTAGTGGTGTTGATAATGAATTCCACTAATTATTTGAATATTATTTAAATACCCTCGAGTTCTTCCAATGGGCGCTTTTTTTATGTTTATAGATCCAGTTTACGGCATGTTCTGTCTGCGATTTGAATTAATTATAAATATGAGGAAGCAAGAGTCGTTCTCCCTCTCACAGCTGTGGGTAAATGAGAGCGAATTCAGTGAGATTCACAGTGGGATCAGTTTTCTAATGACAATAACTTGAAGAGGAGATTTTCTGAAATATAAAAAAAATCAATTTGGTTTTTGTCGGGAAGTTTCTGGAAACGTTTAAGAAATGAAGAAGGGGGAAAAGGGGGAAAAATTATAAGAGGAGGCAAAAATACTCTTTTAAGGAAACGTGAAATCTCGGCCTCTTTTGAAGAATTTTGGGCCCACCGTGGCGTGAGCAATTTGTTTGGCAGAGCGATCACGAGAGAGCGCTCTGAACCAGAGCGAGAGAGCGAGACAGAGGCAGACCCGTTTCCCGATCCGCCGACCGCTCTGTGGCCGAAGCTCTCGTGATAACGATGGCGACAAAATAAAAACAAAACACTAGAAGGTGGGAGCGCGACGGCAACGACAACGGCAACGACGACGGCGACTGCGACAAACTCCGGCGCTCAGTTGAGGATCAACTGGCGTCCGGACGTGTTCTGATCATCGTTGCCGCGCTCCTCGTGGCCCGCCAACTGCACAGCTACTACGACAACAACAACAACAACAACAACAACAACAACAACAAGGCGAACTCCTTCCTGCGCGACAGCAACGCGGACCCAGCGAATTCCCAGCGCCACCAGACCCCGACCGAAGAGCAAGAAGCAGAAGCAGAAGCAGACGACGTCGACTCCTCCGCCATGACCAGCTTCGTGCCCGTGCCCGCCGGCAGCGACTTCCCGCTGGAGAACCTGCCCTACGGAGTCTTCTCCACGAAGGCCAACGTGAGTGTGCCAACGTCGGTGGTGGGCGGGATCGGGGCCGGGGCCGGGGCCGGGGCCGTGTTTATCGGGGGATCAGCTTAATTGGTGCGATAAAAGAAAGTCTCCAGAACTCACTTCTGGGGCGACAGAATCGGCACCTGTTCGGAGTCTGTTTTCACGGAAAATTCCTCGGAGCCGACCCGGGTGTGTGGAATAATATTTGCATAAATCGACCGAGAAACTGGTTCCCAATCCACATGACCACCGAACAGCACCACAACCACCAGAACAACAACAACAAGCACCGGGCGGTGTCCACATATTTAGTGGCGAACTAGTTTAGTGATGGGAGCAGAGAATCCGTCTCGAACTAGTTTCGCCCCCGGCTCGAATCTTCCAATCTTCCCATCCTCCCATCTTGCATCGCCTTGACTTATCAGTTGACATCTCTCTCTCTCTCTCTCTCTCTCTCGCTCTGTCTTTTGATTTCGGTCCACTGTCGTCGCCCTGATCGATCCCGCAGCCCCGCCGCCGCCTCTGCGTGGCCATCGGCGACAGCGTCCTGGACCTGGCCGGCGTGGCCCAACTCTATCCGCCGGAAGTGCAGGTGAGTCCCGCCCCCTTCCTTATCCGACACTCTTATCCGAGCCAGTGATCACCCTGTGCCAGGACGCGCTCACGGCCGACCGGCTGAATCAGCTGATGGCGCTCGGACACGCGGCCTGGGACGTAGTGCGGACACGAACCCGCGAGCTGCTGCTCAAGAACTCGCCGCTGGAGCAGAACCCGGTGCTGGCTCAGAAGTGAGTAGGGACACGAACCACTCTCCACCTCTCCCACCACCCACTAACTGATGGGGTTCTTACCTTCCACAACCCTCCATCGCAGCGTCATCGTCCCGCAGAGCGAGTGCCAGATGCACCTGCCCGCGGACATCGGCGACTACACCGACTTCTACTCGTCCATCCACCACGCCACCAACGTGGGCATCATGTTCCGCGGCAAGGAGAACGCGCTGATGCCCAACTGGCGCCACCTGCCCGTCGGCTACCACGGGCGCGCCAGCTCCGTGGTCGTCTCGGGCACGCCCATCCGGCGGCCCCTGGGCCAGACGCAGCCCGTCGACGGCCAGCCGCCCGTGTTCGGCCCCTGCCGCCTGCTGGACTTCGAGCTCGAGATGGCCTTCTTCATCGGCGGCCCCGGCAACGCCCTCGGCGAGCGGATCCCCGTCGAGGAGGCCTGGAAGCACGTGTTCGGCTTCACCCTGATGAACGACTGGAGCGCCCGCGACATCCAGAAGTGGGAGTACGTGCCGCTGGGCCCCTTCACGGCCAAGAACCTCGGCACCACCATCTCGCCGTGGGTCGTGCCGGTCGCCGCCCTGGAGCCCTTCCTCGTCGACAACTTCCCGCAGGAGCCCGAGGTGCTGCCGTACCTGCGCCACGAGAAGCCCTTCAACTTCGACATCCGCCTGGAGGTCGCCCTGAAGCGTGAGTCGGCCGGTCCGGGCCCACGAGGTCACTGCAATAACGTTCGCTTCTTCTCTCTCTCTCTCTCTCTCTCCCCCTGCAGCCGAGGGCGGCGAGGAGACGACGATCAGCCGCTCGAACTATCGGCACCTCTACTGGACCGCCCTGCAGCAGGTCGCCCACCACACGGTCACCGGCTGCAACGTCCGGCCCGGCGACCTGATGGCCTCGGGCACCATCAGCGGCGAGACCGAGGACTCGTACGGCTCGATGCTGGAGCTCAGCTGGCGCGGCTCGAAGGAGGTGCCGCTGGCGGGCGGGGCGACCCGGAAGTTCCTGCTCGACGGCGACGAGGTCGTCATCCGGGGCCACTGCGAGCGCAACGGGCTGCGCATCGGCTTCGGCAAGTGCGTCGGGAAGGTCCTGCCGGCCAAGCCCTTCCAGTGAGCCTTCCAGGCAGCCGGGACCAGTTTCGAAATCAAATAAAGACGAATCCCCCGAACCGTGTGCGTTTCTCTCGACCAGCCTCCGAAGAACTGGTTCCAGCTTGAGCTGGGCTTGATTGCCGAGTGTGATTGACAATGAGGCTTGAAGACTGCGCTTGACAAGGGTGACAACGGTGCTTGTGGTGCTCGCTGGGCCCTCCCGATATGAGTTTTTCTCCTTTCCTTTCCTTTCCTTTCTCCCATTCGCATTCACTTTCGCGCTCTCTCTCTCCCCCACTCTGCTCCAGTTATCTCTCTCGCCCAGCTGATGCTGTGGAACGCGACGGCCCGCGCATGTCCACGACTCCCCCACCCCCAGCCGCTGCCGTGCCCGACGGCCGACGGCCGGCACCCTCTGTTTGTTTTCCTGACGACGCTGGAACGAACCACTTGACTGCTCGCTCGCTCTCGCCGCGGCCTCCACGAGAGCGGCGCGACCTCCGACGTCGGCGGCGAATTCGCTGGGATTCGCTTAACTGGCGAATCTTGGGCGGGCGTCCAGCGAGCGTTGTTGTTTTGGTTGTCGCCTCTCCCCTTCTCGCTCTTGCGTCTGCTGCCATGACGCTTTTTGCGCGGCTCACAATGGAGCGAAAGCATGCAAAAGTAAAAGAGAAAGAGTCATCGTTGTTGGAGGTATTGGAATCGATGATTATAAAATTAAAACAGAATTTATTTTTTTATATTTTTATTCGTATTTGAAACTACTCCAAAATCCAGAAAATTCGGAATGAAAAAAGATAACAATGACAATCTTCCCATTTTAAACAAATTAGCATACCAAATTAATAAAAAGTAAATGTTAGTGAGGTCAGAGTCAGCCATGAGAAAAGTGTTTCAAAACACTTGTTTAGAGAGCGAAAAATGTCTCTACATCCACAAGAGCTGGATTAAGTTTTTCATAAGTCTCTGAACTGAAATAAAAGAAATGTAGTTGAGAAATTTCTTATTTTAAACACTCCTAAACTGAAGTAAACAATCCAAAAAATCAACATCGAAAATATGTGTTCACGCTATTTTCGGCCCACTGTGCGGCTCCCAAGGAAGCGCCACCGCGTGAAGCTCCACTGCTCGGCCGACGGCGCCGTGGGACCGGGTTTCGCACTTCGGCCGCTCGCTCTGCCTGCGCCCGCCGCAGAGGGCAGTCGACAAGTGAAGGCGCCCGACGATTGTTTGGTTTGCCATTCGTCGTTGTTGTTGGTCGGCGCTGATTAAACGCGAACCGAACCGGACCGAGCGCCGAGCCGAGCAGATAACATGGAGCCGAAAGCGAAACCAGCAACGAACGAAACTCGATGTCGACTCGATTTCGCCCCACTCGGGACGGCGTCTCTTCTTCTTCGGCAGCGAGCTCAGTTCGCTTCGAATGCGAGAGACGGACGCTTCGCGACGCTGGCGCCGGCTGCTTGACGCAGTAGACAGAATCGAAAGGGGAGCAAAATAAGCAAAAGGAGAAACGCGAAAACCCATTGGAGACTGTGCAATAAAATAGAATCGCCGAGCAGACGATTCAGACATATCGGCGATAAACAAGGCAGGAATCGAATCGGCCGCCCGAGGACGATCGCGGAGAAGAGCCGCAGCCGAAGACGAAGACGAAGACGAAGAAGGAGCGAGGCTGTGATCGAGTGCAAGTGAGTGCGAAGAGTTCCGCGGTCGCGCCCCGGCCGCCGTTCGGTGATGAAATTGATTTTCGGCCCCCCTTTCCGAGCCCCCGGCCCCGGAGGCTCCTCGGGATCGGCGAAAAGTGCAAAAAATATGTAAACCTTGCCCGTGGTGCGTCCGTCGCAGTCCCGCTGGAGCGCCTGGAAAAATCAATGCGGTCGCTGGCGTAACTCGCGGCGCTGTCGGCAGGCGGCGCCCCGGCCGACAACGGCTCACGGCGAGCGCCACCCACTGCGAATCCACCCCCTGTCGCCCGACGCCCGCCGCCGACGTCGTCCCTGCGGCTGGGGGTCGTCGTCGATGCACGAAATGAGCTTCGCGCTAACGTCGTCGTCGTCGTCGTCGTCGTCGTCGCATTCTCGGGCATTCGCGGCAGACGTTTGTCGTGCGTTGTTGCTTCGCCAATGTTGTTGTTGGTGTTATTTTCGCTGGTTGTTACCGACGGTGGTCGTGATCGTGATCGTAGTGGTGTTGTTGTGGTTGTTATTGTTACAGTTGTTGTTGCAGTTATTGCGACGGTCGGTCTCGCAGTCGCCGCGGTCGCGTTTTTTATGAAATCATCGTCGTCGTCGGCGGCGACGGCGGCGACGGCGAGCAAAACAGAGACGCGAAATGAATACGGCGATGAAGCGGACGTGCGAAGGCATCGTGCGCTCGCCGCCGAACGGGTTCAGCTGCACCGCGCCGCATTCCATTCCAGGCCACCGCGCGCATCTCGCGAGCCGTCGCAGGTTCCTCCGCGCACAACAACAACAACAGGAGTCACAACCACAACACGTCGATGTCGTGCCCTGTCGCACGCCGGCGCCTCCCGCGCTCAGAGGATCCTCGGGTCGCCCCCGACTGGCCCCGCCACCGAGGCGAAACCGAGTCCCTCCCCTCCCCGGTCACACGTGACCCGGCCGCCCAGAGCCCAGGGCGCGTCGGCGGATCGTCGTCGCTGGCCGCGTTTCTTATCAGCGCTTTGTCTCGACGTCCAGACGCCTCTCCCTGACTCTCACTGACCGCTCACACCGACTGTCATCCTCACTGTCTCCCGCTCTCCCCTTCACACATTGCCTCCTGTACTTACTCTCTCCCGTTCCCTCATTGACCCTTTACTCCCGCTCTCTCTCCCTCATTGCCTCCTTCACTCTCCCCCTCTCCCCCGTGCTGGTTGTCTGCGCTCTCTCCGATCACGCTGCTTGTCTCTCCCTCTCAGTTGACCCAAGTCGCCTTCCTCCATCCCATGCACGTTGTTGTTGTCGGCAACTATGCCTAGCGGTTTTTTAATTAGTTGCCGACTCGAGGAATCTCAGGCGGTCCGCGACGTCGACGATGGGAGGGCGACGGGCCTTTCGGCAGGGACTGCAGACAACGACACAATGCAAAGCTCCAATTGTCATTTGAATGACGTCCCAATGGGCCTGATTGTGTGTGTGTGTGTGTGTGTGTGTGTGTGTGTGTGTGTGTGTGTGTGTGTTTGCGAATGCCTATTGTGGTCGTAGATGGCATTAATAATTATGGATTTGCGCTCGTCCGACTGACTGCAAGTGCCCTGACTGCACAAAGACCCGTCGCGCGAAGGCAAATCGCTGGGCACGAACGCGACCCCGGCCCTCTGGGGCTCCTCCACAATGTGTCCAGGATCTATTTAAGAATTTTCCCTTCTCGAACGCCCCCTTCCAGTTCCAGCGATGGACCCCGTCGGCCACTGAATCGTCGGTCAGACCCCACAGCAGCAGCTTCCGGGCTCGTCGGGACTTGGAGGACCCCAGCCCCAGCCCCGGCTCCAACCTCCGACCCAAGTCGCCTTAGAAGCGCTCGCCGGAACCGCGCGAACATGCCGAGGGCAGCCCGCGTCCTCTGCGTGCTGGCGCTCATCGCCTGGGTGCAGGCCGGTAAGTCGTCGTCGTCGACTTCCCTCGTTCCTCTCACTTCACTCTCCCGTTCCATTTCTCTCTCAGCCCACAAGCCGCTGATCTGCATGCGCTACCGCTTCGACGACACCAGCATGCTGGACGAGGACGACTTCGAGGAGTACGCCTCGGGCTACCTGGAGCCGACTCCGACCGACCCCAACGGCACGCACCGTGCCCTGGCCATGAACCTGGCCGCCGAGGAGCCCCAGCCGATGCGCTGCGCCCCCGACTTCAACTTCTGCTTCACCCTGTGGACACAGAACGCGAACGGGACGCGCAAAAACATCAGCTCCCAAGGTGAGTCCCAGCCGTTCGCTCCGAGTGTACGGCGACCGACGCACGACCAACGCCGACCAACGACCGCCAATCGACGACAGCCGACCGCCGGCGTGTTCGGACGGTCCTCGTGCTCTGCGAGAAAACGAGCCTCTGCCGCAGAGTCGCCATGTGCCCGGGTAGCTCAGTCGGTAGAGCATTGGACTTTTAATCCAAGGGTCCAGGGTTCAAGTCCCTGCTCGGGCGGGCACTTTTTATTTATTTTTTTTTTTTTTAATTTTTTCATATATATTTTATTTTTAATTGATGACAATGATTCACAGGCTGCTGGAAGGAGGGCACCGACCACAACGTCACCTGCGTGCAGACTGAGTGTGTGGCCGCCAACCGCAACGACTCGCTGCTCTACTGCTGCTGCTCCGGCGACCTGTGCAACCAGAACGTGTCCGTGGCCAAGGCGCCCCAGGCCGTCTTCGTGAGTGCCGCCACCCCACCTTCCTCCACTACCCGCTCTAACGACGCCCCTCTCGCCACCGCCTTCCAGGTGCCGCCCCACAAGTCGCACGCCGCCGCCGCGGCCGCGGCCGCCACCAGCAGCCGGCAGCAGCGGCCCATCGACGTCGGCGTCGTCATCTACACCGTGCTGAGCTCGCTCTTCGCCGTGGCCTTCGTGTGCGCCGTCGCCTACACGACGGTGGTCTGCATGCAGCGGCGCGAGAAGCCCGAGCCCGAGGCGGCCCCGCTGGCGCCGTCGGGCCCCGGCTACAGCTCGAACCTGCGGAACGTGGACAACCTGAAGTGCCTGGACATCATCGGGCGCGGCAAGTACGGCGTCGTCTACAAGGGCCTGATCCACGACCAGGTGGTGGCCATCAAGAACTTCCCCGAGGCCCACCGGCAGTACTACGTGAACGAGCGCGAGATCTACTCGCTGCCCCTCATGGACAGCCCCGCCCTGCTGACCTACTTCGGTGAGTCGTCGTCGCCTCTGTCGTCCCCGTCGTCCCCTTGATGAGCTCAATCTAAAATCTGTGATCGTTCGCAGGCTTCGACGAGCGGCCGACGATCGAGGGGAAGCCGCAGTTCCTGCTGCTGCTGTCGCTGGCGCCCCTGGGCTGCCTGCAGGACTGGCTGATCGCGCACACGCCCGCCTTCGAGGTCTTCTGCGGCATGGCCCGGTCGATCACGCGCGGCCTCTCGCACCTGCACACGGAGCTGCAGCGCGGCGACCTCTACAAGCCGTGCGTCGCCCACCGCGACCTCAACACGCGCAACGTCCTCGTGAACGCCGACCTCAGCTGCTGCATCGCCGACTTCGGCTTCGCCCTGAAGGTGTTCGGCTCGAAGTACGAGTACAAGGGCGAGGTCGCGCTGGCCGAGACGAAGAGCATCAACGAGGTCGGCACGATCCGCTACATGGCGCCCGAGCTGCTCGAGGGCGCGGTCAACCTGCGCGACTGCGAGACCTCCCTCAAGCAGATGGACGTCTACGCCCTGGGGCTGGTGCTGTGGGAGCTGGCGACGCGCTGCGCCGACTTCTACGCCCCGGGCCAGGCGACGCCGCCGTACAAGGCGCCCTACGAGCTGGAGGTCGGCGCCCACCCCTCGTTCGAGCAGATGCAGGTGCTGGTCGCGCGCCACAAGGCCCGGCCGCTCTTCCCGGCCGGCTGGGGCGGCGGCGCGGCCGAGAAGCTGGTGAAGGACACCTGCGAGGACTGCTGGGACCACGACGCCGAGGCGCGGCTCACCTCGCTCTGCGCCGAGGAGCGCATGCAGGAGGTCGAGAACCTGCGGCCGCGCGCCCTCCGCTTCGCCCAGGCCACCAGCCCCCTGCTGAACCCCAACGACCTCGGCTCCCCCGGCCACGGACACGGCCACGGACACGGCCACGGCCAGGCCCAGCCGCTCTCGCCGGCCAACTCGACGCGGCCTCGGACGCGGCCGAGTCCGGAGGCGCCGCCCTCGACCGTGAGCCCGCCGCCCAACCAGCAGGTGGGCGGCCGCGAGAAGAACCACCTGATGCAGCCGCAGCAGCAGCTGCAGCCGTACCAGGGCCGCAACCCGTGCCAGGAGCGCAACCTGGCGCCGGCGAGTGCGCGCCCGCCGCCGGTGCTGGTGGAGCGCAGCAAGAAGCACAGCTTCCAGGAGCGGGGCCAGGAGAGCAGCCTGTCGTGCCTCGAGGACGACGTCTCCGTCGAGGAGCTGCTCGCGGGCAGCGCCTCGAAGAAGTTCGGCCCGGGCGGATCCGGATCCGGGCCCGGCCGGTGCATGGGCCAGGGCTTCCCCAAGCAGCAGAACTGCGAGCGGAAGCTGCGCGGCTGGCACGGCGTCCGCGCCCTGATCCAGCAGAAGCTCTTCCGCCGGGACGCCGCCGGCCCCGGCGCCAACGTCGACGGCCTGCTGCGCGGCGAGGAGAAGTCGAACCTGGTCGACAACCGGTGCCGCGCGAACGCCAGCCGCGCGCTGACGCCCACCAAGGACACGACGGTCAACCTCATCGGCGACCGGGGCCGCGGCGCCCCCCTGACCACGACCACAACCACGAGCCGGACCGCGACGACGCCGCCCGAGGGGTTCGCGCCGAGCCGGCGGCCCAACAACCTGAACCTGGACCTGGGGCCGCCGCAGCCGGAGCCGGAGCCGGGCAAGTCGAACCTGCGGCGGCACCTGTCGGCGAGCGAGGGGACCCCGCCGGCCCCGCAGAGCTCCCAGCACCGGGTCGGCACCCCGTCGCGCGTCGTGCCGCGCTCGCTCTCGACGAGCCTGGCGAAGACGCCGCCCTACCACAACAACAACAACAACAACAACATCAACAACAGCCCCCCACTCGACGAGGACGCCTTCAAGGGCCGGGCTTACAACAACAACATTCGTGCACAAGGACCAGCGGCCCTCGCCCAGGCACAGGCCCAGGCCCAGGCCCAGGCCCACCTGCGGGCGCGGCCCCTCGGCGCCGAGCGGCACCTGCGCCGGCAGCGCAGCCTCGAGGTCTTCCACGAGATCTTCAGCGGGCGGGGCAGCACGGAGAAGCTGCGCGACCCCAGCCAGCGCGTGAAGACGCCCGGCGACGTCCCGCCCTCGGTGCGCAAGGTGCGGGCCTCGAAGACGCTCAGCCTGTACGACGACCGCATGATGGACCCGACCACGCTGAACATCCTCTAGCACGAGGAGGTCCTGCTGCTGGAGCTCTAAGCGCCGAGCGGCAGGGCCGACCACGATCCGGCCTCGGGTCGCCCTCTTCCAGTGGCCGCAGTCGTCCGGGGTCCGGGGTCCGCGGTCCGAACCGGGGGTGGACGAAGACTGAGGGCAGATGACGAGAGGGAGCAAGGCAGGGGAGAGGGAGGGAGGGAGGGAGGGGAATGGGAGACGACGGAACAGGGAACAGGGAACAGAAGAGACTTCGCCGTAGTTAGAAATTTGCAATTGCCTGGACCCAGGGGTTGGACTGGACTCTGCGGACCCGGCAGTCGGAGCCACTGGGACGAGCCATGACCGGTTTTCCGCGCCCACGCGGACACGCAGGAGGTGCCATGCACACAAACACACCCACACCCACACTCACACCCACGCCCGTGCGAGAGCACTTGGTTAGCGCCTACAGTAGTTTATGTACTTGTATATGTATATGTATATGTATATGTATAGTCGATAGCGTTTAGCGAACCCCATACTTAATTGCCTTGTCTTGAATGTAGCGACACAGCCACGCCTTCACACACACACACCCACACACCCACACACATTCTCACACACACTCCCATATACTCACCCACCCACTCGCACACACTCGCAGCAACTGCGAGGCCGTAGCAAAACGAACGATCTGAGCTCGATCAGGCAATATTCTCAACGTTAGCCTTAATTGAACCCCTTATATAGACACACACACACACACGTATATATGTAAGTCTATATAGAGAACCAGAATACTTTCTTAGTGCTGTACATAGGATATAAATATGTAACAAATGGAATAAAACTGTATTTGTAATTGTTTGCGCCGCATTCGAAATCACTCCGGTCGGCCCGCGACGTTTCGTCGTTGCCTCGATCGCCTTCACCTCCTCCACATCGTCCTCCTTCACCGCCATCGCCTTCTCCTCCACCTCCACCTCCACCGTTTGGGCTCCATTTGCAAGTCTAATGCGCGGACCCGGCTCCGGTCGGCGGCCGTCGGCTGAGCCGGATCGCGACGGGTCCACTGGGCTTGTTGATCAGCAGCGTCCGCACGTCCAGCGGGCCGGCCTCGCCCTCCCAGGCCACCTCGAAGTCGCGCATGATCTGGAGAGAGCCAGAGAGAGCCAGAGAGAGAGCCAGCTGGCGTGAGTGACAAAAGAGGGGGACGGGAGGGAGGCGGACTCACCCTCAGCAGCAGGACCAGGATGTTCTGCTCGGCCAGGCGCCGGGCGATGCAGGCGCGCATGCCGTGGCCGAAGGGCAGCACCAGGAACGGGCTGGGCGCCGCCTCCCCCTCCTGCCTGCGGCGCAGCCACCGGTCGGGGTCGAAGCGCAGGGGCTCGGGGAAGAACCGCGCCTGCCGGCACGCGATCATGTTCTGGGTCACGACGACCGTCTGCGGGGTGGGAGAGGGTTTAAAGGGGGACTGAAGGGCTCAACCAAAGATCGCTCACTCACGCCCTTGGGCACCAGGAAGCCGCCCAGCACCAGGTCGGCGCCGAGGACGCGGCCCACGCCCACCGAGATCGGGTTCAGCCGGAAGACCTCCTTGAGCACGGCCCGCGTGTACGGGACGCCCGAGCGCAGGGCCTCGGCGCCGACGTCGCAGCCGGAACCTGAGCCGGAGGCGGAGTCGCTGGGCAGCACTTGACGCGCCTCCGCGTGGAGCCGGGCCTGGACCTCGGGGTGCCGGGCCACGTGGTGCAGGGCGAAGGCCGTCGTGTAGGAGCTGGTGTCGATGCCGGCCAGCAGCAGGTCGGCGGCGGCGCCCACGACGTCGCCGCGCTCGAGCCGCTCGTTCGCCAGGTAGGCCTCGACCAGCGAGCGCCGGCCGAGCAGCGGCGACGGCTCCTCGTGCGCGGAGCCGCCGCGGACCCGGGCGCGGGCGCAGGTCTGGGCCACCAGCTCGACGGCGACGGCCTCCATGTACTCCTGGGCGCGCCGCAGCCGGCGGTAGGCGGGCGTCTCGAAGCGGCGCCACAGCTGCAGGCCCTGGTCCGTGGGCAGGATGTGGCCGTTGGTCGTCTCGGCGGCGCGGATCAGGCGCGAGGAGCGCGAGTCGGGCGCGAGCTCCGCGGGCGCGAAGGCGCCGAGCCGCACGCCGAAGGTCAGCAGGCAGGTGACTGCAAGGACAACAGTCGAAGTCAACAGCGGCAGAGCAGGGACGTCGTCGACTTACGTTCGAGGTTGAGGCGCGCCAGCAGCGGCAGGGCGTCGAAGGCCCGGCCCTGGGGCAGCTGCGCGACGAACTCGCGCGAGACCCGGTCCACGGCCGGCAGGAAGCCGCGCACGCTCTGCGGCGCCCCCAGCTCCTGCTGCAGCTCCGAGCGCAGCCGCCACCACTCGCGGCCGTTCCTGCAATGACGCGGGGAGAGAGAGACGGTGGGTGGTCGGTATTGGGGGGGTTGGCGGACTCACGTGGGCAGGAGGCCGGCGGTGCGGTAGACGTGCGGCCGGTCCTGGCGGTACTTCTGCAGGGCCAGGTGGCTGCGCCGCTGCGGCAGGTCGCGCTGGCCGAGCAGGGCCGCGATGTCGGCGGGCTCGAACAGCCAGACGACGTCCTGCCCGGGCGCCAGGGTCTCGCGCACGATCGGCCCGTAGCGGCGCAGCTTGTCCTCGCCGGCCCGGTGCAGCGCCTGCCACGAGTAGCGCCCGACGAGCGGGAGGTACTGGTGTAGGACGCCCAGGCCGAGGGGGCCGCGCGGGCCCGGCATCTCGGCGAAGGGCCGAGCGGCGACGGGTTTCGCCGCAGCCGAAGCCGCCCCGGCCTCAGTCGCGGCTCCAGGGCCGACTCCAGCTCTGGCGCTGAAGCGACGTCGGAGGCAGAGGGACGCGGGGGTCGCTGGGGGTCTCATCGCGGCACGAGGAATTTAAGCCTCTGCTTTATGTCACAGCAACGACAACAACAACAACACCACGAATTGCGAACACGGCAAGATCGAGAACAAGAAGAACAACAAAAACAACACCAAGAACACCAACAACAAGCACAAAGCGCGAACGTCGACCGCGACGAATTCGGGAACGACTGCGGGGTTCGGTGCCTCCGACTGGTCTGAGCGGCGCGCAGGCCGGGCAGTCGCTTCGCACCGGCGTCGGCAGAGAGCGCGGCTGGCGAGAGAGAGAGAGAGTGGACCGAGTGCGAGCGAAATCGAACCAATCAGACAGCGGCGGCCGTGACGAGGTTCGAGCTCTCGCTTCCGACGCTCTCTTGCACTCAATCGTGCTGGGTTGGAGCGGCGCGAGTTCCGCATTTCCTACTGGGTGCTGAAGCTTCCGAAAGCTCTCTCCTTCTGTTAGCGCTCTCGCCCTGCACTCTGGCGATACCACGCTACTTGGTAGACAGAGGACAGCAGACCGATGCCTCTCGCTGTCTCCCTTTGGAGTAGTGCCTACAACCAGGCTACGCTGGGCGCCCATAAATCGGCAGGCAGGCAACGGCGCGACGATCACACGACGCCGTGACGTCACAAATCCCTTTCGGCTCGGCTCTAAATCACGGATGATATTTACCTCGGGTATTTGCATTCGCAAACAATAAACATCTGCTGCGATAAGGGAAATTGTCGGCCTGCTGGAATTCCCTACACACGATCAGTTTCGATCATTATTTCAGGAAACATTCCTAAATTTACGAATTATTATTGCTTTACATTTCGTTAAGAAAACAAAAATAACAAGTAAATAAAAGCAAAGAAAACAATCAAATTTATGAATTAAAAAGCAATGTTTGAAATTATTATTTTTTAATGCATTTTTTAAATTAATATTTTTTCCGATTCACTGGTTCTTCTTGGCTTTGGACTTCTTGACGCCTGACTTCGCTGCCTCCTTCGTGGTCTTCGCGGCCTCCCTCGTGGTCTTCGCGGGCCTCGCCTTCCTGAAGCCCCGGACCAGCTGCCGCCCGACCACGACGCAGTTGGCGACGAGCAGCGCCGCGAAGGCGGCCACCAGGGCCAGCACGTCCAGGGAGCGGGCCACGAAGAAGCCGGGCCGGGCGTCGGCGGGCGGCACGAGCAGGTCGAAGGCCCGCGGCTGCGCCAGCAGCTGCTCCAGCCACCAGACGGCGGCGTCCAGGGGCGCCTGCGGCCGCAGCCGGAAGGCCTGCTGCAGCTCCCGGGCGCGCTGCCGGAAGCCGGGCTGCTCCAGCACGGCCGTCAGGGCGGCCAGGAGGGCGGCCTCGTCCAGGGCGTCCAGGTCCAGGCGCAGGCCGGCGCCGCGCTCAACCACCAGGCGGGCGGTCTACGGGGGCGGGGGAGGAGAGGATGAGTTGGGTTTCGTGGGAGTTTCGTTTCGTGGCCCGAGATACTCACGTCGTGCTGCTCGTGCCGCAGGGGCAGCAGCAGCTGCGGGACGCCGTGGTGCACGGCCTCCTGCACGCCCAGCCAGCCGGCGTGCGAGACGAAGGCCCTGAGCCGCGGGTCGCCCAGCAGGTCGCCCTGCGGCAGCCACCGGCGCAGCAGGAGGTTCGGCGGCGGGTCCCGCACCTGCTCCCGGGTCAGCTCCGTGCTCCAGAGGAAGCGCACGTCGGGCAGGCGCCGCGCCACGGCCAGCACGGCCTCGACCCGGTCGGCGCCGAGCTGGGCCAGGCCGACGCCGGGCCCCAGCGACACCAGGACGGCGCCGGCCGCGGAGCCGCCCTCGAGGAAGCGCTCGAGGTCCGCCGGCAGCGGGCGCGGCTCCTCCAGGTGCAGCCCGGCGACGGCCACGACGTGCGGCGGCAGCGGGTGGGCGTGGTCGAGGGCCGGGTGCGCGTTGACTAGGACGAGCCGGACGCGCTCCTGCAGCGGCCCAGCGTCGGGCGGCAGCTGCGCGCTCTGCACGTGCTTGTTCTGGGCCAGCATGGCGCGGACGACGGGCGCGGCCACGAGGCGCCGGAAGAGCGCGCTGCCGGCGTAGAGGGCGGCGTTGTGGAGCCGCCGCCCGAAGCCCAGCCGGCCCGCGGCCAGGTCGCCGGCGAAGAAGGGCACCGAGGCCGGGCGGCTCGCGCCGGGCTCGAACAGGCCGGGCACGAGTCGCGCCGCGCTGAGGCTCGCGACCGGCGCGCCGGGCACGAGGTGGGCCAGCGCCAGCAGGCACCAGGCGCCGTGGGTGCTGTCGTGGAGCACGAGGTCGAACCGGGTCGCGGCGGCCAGGGCGACGGCCTCGCCGAAGCCCTCCGAGGCGAGGACGCCCTGGCAGGTGGTCAGCTGGAACTTGTGCCAGGCCAGCATGCGGGTGAAGGCGTTGCCCGGCCGCAGCGGCGTCGCCTGCGTCGCCTGCGTCTGGTGGGCGCGGATGACGTCGTAGGCGGCCTCCAGGTGGACGAAGCGCACGTTGTCGGCCGTCCCGAGCGGGCCCTGGTCGGGCCTGGGCCGGTCGGCGCTGACGACGGCCAGGTGGTGGCCGCGCTCCGCCAGGGCCTCCAGCAGGCGGCTGCTCCTGGGGAAGGGCGCGAGTTTTTCTCAGAGACTCCTCGAGGAGGGGAGGCGTCGATGCTTACCACGGCCGGGGTCCCTGGGAGGCGGCGCCCATGAGGCACAGGATGTGGGCCGCCTGCACGGACGGGGCGACGATCGCGAAGACGGCGATGGCGAGGAGCGCGGTCCGCGTGCGCCGATCCATGGCGAGACTCGATGACGCACCTCGGCGAACGGAATCCGCCTGACTGAATCCGGCTGACGGCCGCCGGTGCTCGGCCGCGGCGATAAGAGATAAGAGGAATCTTATCGCCGGCTGCTGATAGCGCAGCCACAGTCTTCGCCCGACCGAGTCGCCGCAGTGGCGACCGAGAAGACGACGCGAAGCCAGTGGGAGGCGTCGCTGGACGTGGGCCCGGCGTGCGAACGTGTGCGTTCCGGGCCCGAGTCGCAGTCATTTTGCAATTGCTGGCGATCGCGCGATGCCCCTCGACCGCCCACCGACCCCGTCGATCGTGCCAGCGATGCTCGTCCCATCTCTCGGTCCTCACGCAGGCCGCCGACTTCTGGACCCCGGTCCAACCGGCCGACCGACCGAGAGCGCGGCTCGAGCCAGGCCGGGGTGCGGCCATGTTGGAAATTATTATTTTTTAATGCATTTTTCAAATTAATATTTTTTCCGATTTACTGGTTCTTCTTGGCTCTGGACTTCTTGGCGCCCGACTTCGCTGCCTCCTTCGCGGTCCTCGCGGCCTCCCTCGTGGTCTTCGCGGGCCTCGCCTTCCTGAAGCCCCGGACCAGCTGCCGCCCGACCACGACGCAGTTGGCGACGAGCAGCGCCGCGAAGGCGGCCACCAGGGCCAGCACGTCCAGGGAGCGGGCCACGAAGAAGCCGGGCCGGGCGTCGGCGGGCGGCACGAGCAGGTCGAAGGCCCGCGGCTGCGCCAGCAGCTGCTCCAGCCACCAGACGGCGGCGTCCAGGGGCGCCTGCGGCCGCAGCCGGAAGGCCTGCTGCAGCTCCCGGGCGCGCTGCCGGAAACCGGGCTGCTCCAGCACGGCCGTGAGGGCGGCCAGGAGGGCGGCCTCGTCCAGGGCGTCCAGGTCCAGGCGCAGGCCGGCGCCGCGCTCAACCACCAGGCGGGCGGTCTACGGGGGCGGGGGAGGAGAGGATGAGTTGGGTTTCGTGGGAGTTTCGTTTCGTGGCCCGAGATACTCACGTCGTGCTGGTCGTGCCGCAGGGGCAGCAGCAGCTGCGGGACGCCGTGGTGCACGGCCTCCTGCACGCCCAGCCAGCCGGCGTGCGAGACGAAGGCCCTGAGCCGCGGGTCGCCCAGCAGGTCGCCCTGCGGCAGCCACCGGCGCAGCAGGAGGTTCGGCGGCGGGTCCCGCACCTGCTCCCGGGTCAGCTCCGTGCTCCAGAGGAAGCGCACGTCGGGCAGGCGCCGCGCCACGGCCAGCACGGCCTCGACCCGGTCGGCGCCGAGCTGGGCCAGGCCGACGCCGGGCCCCAGCGACACCAGGACGGCGCCGGCCGCGGAGCCGCCCTCGAGGAAGCGCTCGAGGTCCGCCGGCAGCGGGCGCGGCTCCTCCAGGTGCAGCCCGGCGACGGCCACGACGTGCGGCGGCAGCGGGTGGGCGTGGTCGAGGGCCGGGTGCGCGTTGACTAGGACGAGCCGGACGCGCTCCTGCAGCGGCCCAGCGTCGGGCGGCAGCTGCGCGCTCTGCACGTGCTTGTTCTGGGCCAGCATGGCGCGGACGACGGGCGCGGCCACGAGGCGCCGGAAGAGCGCGCTGCCGGCGTAGAGGGCGGCGTTGTGGAGCCGCCGCCCGAAGCCCAGCCGGCCCGCGGCCAGGTCGCCGGCGAAGAAGGGCACCGAGGCCGGGCGGCTCGCGCCGGGCTCGAACAGGCCGGGCACGAGTCGCGCCGCGCTGAGGCTCGCGACCGGCGCGCCGGGCACGAGGTGGGCCAGCGCCAGCAGGCACCAGGCGCCGTGGGTGCTGTCGTGGAGCACGAGGTCGAACCGGGTCGCGGCGGCCAGGGCGACGGCCTCGCCGAAGCCCTCCGAGGCGAGGACGCCCTGGCAGGTGGTCAGCTGGAACTTGTGCCAGGCCAGCATGCGGGTGAAGGCGTTGCCCGGCCGCAGCGGCGTCGCCTGCGTCGCCTGCGTCTGGTGGGCGCGGATGACGTCGTAGGCGGCCTCCAGGTGGACGAAGCGCACGTTGTCGGCCGTCCCGAGCGGGCCCTGGTCGGGCCTGGGCCGGTCGGCGCTGACGACGGCCAGGTGGTGGCCGCGCTCCGCCAGGGCCTCCAGCAGGCGGCTGCTCCTGGGGAAGGGCGCGAGTTTTTCTCAGAGACTCCTCGAGGAGGGGAGGCGTCGATGCTTACCACGGCCGGGGTCCCTGGGAGGCGGCGCCCATGAGGCACAGGATGTGGGCCGCCTGCACGGACGGGGCGACGATCGCGAAGACGGCGATGGCGAGGAGCGCGGTCCGCGTGCGCCGATCCATGGCGAGACTCGATGACGCACCTCGGCGAACGGAATCCGCCTGACTGAATCCGGCTGACGGCCGCCGGTGCTCGGCCGCGGCGATAAGAGATAAGAGGAATCTTATCGCCGGCTGCTGATAGCGCAGCCACAGTCTTCGCCCGACCGAGTCGCCGCAGTGGCGACCGAGAAGACGACGCGAAGCCAGTGGGAGGCGTCGCTGGACGTGGGCCCGGCGTGCGAACGTGTGCGTTCCGGGCCCGAGTCGCAGTCATTTTGCAATTGCTGGCGATCGCGCGATGCCCCTCGACCGCCCACCGACCCCGTCGATCGTGCCAGCGATGCTCGTCCCATCTCTCGGTCCTCACGCAGGCCGCCGACTTCTGGACCCCGGTCCAACCGGCCGACCGACCGAGAGCGCGGCTCGAGCCAGGCCGGGGTGCGGCCGAGCAGTTGCAAGCGAGATGTCGACGTGGGAGCTTCTGATCGCGCTGGCGACGGCGCTCGTGCTGCCGGCGGCGGACGGCGCCAACATCCTGGCCCTGATGGGCATGACGTCGCCCAGCTACCACATCTGGTTCGAGGGCCTCCTCCACCCGGCCAGTCCCTGTGCTGACGCTCCGCCTCTTCTTCTTCTTCTCGTTCTCTCCGCAGGAACAGCGCGCTGGTGCACGCCCTGGGCCGGCGGGGCCACAACGTGACGGTGCTGTCGGCGGACCTGCCGCGGCCCGGCGACCCGGTGCCGGCCGGCGTCCACTACATCCACCTGGAGCGCGCCTACGACCTCTACAAGCCCGAGCACCAGCTGGACATCACGCAGTTCATCGGCGTGGGGCCCTTCGAGTCGATCCCGCTGTTCTACGACTTCGGGCTACGGACGGCCCGGCTGGTGTACGAGTCGGAGGGCGTGCGGCGGCTGCTCGCGTACCCGCGCGACTTCCGCTTCGACCTGGCGCTCAACGACTTCACCCTCGGGCCGTACATGCTCGGCTTCGCCCACCACTTCGGCGTCGAGCGCGTGGTGGGCGTGAGCGCGTTCCACAACCCGCCCGTCACGCTCGACTTGATGGCCAACCACTACTTCCCGGCCTACACGCCCTACCACAGCACCGCCTACGGGCCGCGCATGGCCTTCTGGCAGCGCCTCCACAACACGCTCGTCTTCGCCGCCGACACCCTGTGAGTCCTGTCCCAACCGTCCTGTGCCCAACCGCCCGCTAACGCCGCCCTCCCAGGTACCGCCGGCTCGTCTACAACCCGCGGCTGGACGCCGTCGTGCGGCCCCACTTCGACGCCGAGCTGCCGCCCCTCGACGCGCTGGCCCGGCGCACCGCCCTCGCCCTGGTCAACTCGCACCCGGCCGTCGACTACGCGGAGCCGCTGCCGCCGAACGTGATCGAGGTCGGCGGCCTGCAGATCCTCGACCCGGAGCCGCTGCCCGAGCGCCTGGACGCGTTCATGCGGGCCGGCCGCCGGGGCGCCGTCCTCTTCTCGCTGGACACCAACATGAAGAGCAGCGACTTGAGCGGCGAGAAGGTGCGCGTCGTGCTCGAGGCCTTCGGCAACCTGAGCGCCTTCCACTTCCTCTGGAAGTTCGACGGCGAGCAGCTGCGCGGCGAGCGCGTGCCCGAGAACGTCCTCGTCGAGCCCTTCTTCCCCCAGCGCGACGTCCTCGGTGAGTGGCCACGTGACACCCGGTGACGGTGACCGCATCTGACGACCGCTCTTCCCTCTCCACGCCCAGCCCACCCCAGCGTCGTGGCCTTCGTGACCCACTGCGGCGGCCTCAGCTCCCAGGAGGCCACCTGGCACGGCGTGCCCATGGTCGGCATCCCGCTCTTCCTGGACCAGCACCGGGTAGGTACCAGTTGCGCTGGGTTCCCCGAGTTCCCGAGTTCCTGAGTGACGGCGTCTTCTCTCTGCACAGAACCTGCGCCAGTCGATGCTGGCCGGCAGCGCCCTGAAGGTCGACTACGCGACCATGACCGCCGAGACCCTGGCGGCCGCCATCCTGCAGGTGGCCGGGGACCGCGCGATGGCGGCGAGCGTCAAGAGGCGGGCCCAGCGCTTCCGCGACGCCCCGATGCGGCCGCTGGACCGGGCCGTCTGGTGGGTCGAGTACCTGCTGCGCGAGCCGGACCGAGCCGCCCACCTGCGCTCGCCGGCCGCCGAGCTGAACTTCTTCGCCGCCCACTCGCTCGACGTCTTGGCCCTCCTGGCCCTCCTGGCCGTGCTGCTGGCGCGGCTGCTGAGCACCCTCTGGGCGCAGCAGTGCGGCCGCCCGGCGCGCAGACGGAGCAGCCGCCACCGGAAGCGCGAGTAGGAAATGAAAGGACATGTGGTTGTTGTAGTTTTTGTTGTTGTTGTGAATCACTTTATTTTCAAAAAGCTTTCGCTGGCAATTTCTTCGAAACGGACATTCATTATTGCACAAATACACAAGACGCAAGTTCTTCCCTCCCCTCCCAGACCCAGTCGTCAGTCGTCAATCGTCAGTCGTCAATCGTCGAACCGAACAATGAACGTCTATTCGCGAGGAAACCGCAGCCTGCCCTCTAGTGGGGGTTACGGTGGTGGTGGTGGTGGAGGGTTTAGTTGTATTAGTATTCAAATACGGTCGCTCGGTTGTTCTTGTTTCGTTGTTGCTGTTGTTGTTGTCTGGGTGTTGTTGCAGACCTGATTCGAGGTGTTTTGATTGATTTTGTTAATATGGCAAGATTAATACATGATGTGCTAAGTTCGTCTAAGGGTACATTACTATCGATTATCATTACAAAGTACGATTATTTATAAGTTAATACGAGTGTTATCGCTCTCCGCGATAACCGAGACACATTACTAGGGTTAGTGGGTCGCTCAATATACAATAACAATTGCGGATCCCGGATCCGCGGCAGCCGAGTGCGCGAGGGACGATCGAATCCCGCTCGTCCGACTTATTCACTAGACATTAAATTAATTAACACAGATGAGAAGAATTAATAAATACATATATGAATGTGTGTGTGAGTGTGGGTTGCTGATGCGGCTGCGGGTCCTCCATCCGCCGCCCTGGGCTAGTGTGTGGCTCTGTTGCCCTAGCTCTGGGTCCTGGGAGCGCGGCCGGCGCGACACCGGGCGCGACGGCCGGAGCGACTCCTCAGGCGACTCCGCAGGCGACTTCAGTAGGGCCGCGGGTCGTAGGGCGGCGCGTCGAGCCCCACGTAGTGGTTGCTGTTGCGGTGCACGAAGCCCCGCTCCGGCGAGGCGTTGTAGTAGACGACGCGCCGGATGCCGAACGGGTCCACGTAGCCGAAGCTGCCCGCCTGGTGGGCCGGGCCCACGCGCTCCTCCTCGTGGTACTGGCGCGGCAGGAAGTAGCGGAAGCCGTCGCGCGTCGTCCCGACGCCGTCGTAGTCGCCGCCGACCGCCGAGTCCAGGTTGTTGCCGGGCTGCGGCCGCTGGGGGCGTGGCCGGCGGTAGTAGGCGGGCGGGGGCGGCGGCTGCAGCCCCTCCAGGTTGTTCGCGTCCAGCGGCAGGGCGACGGCCGGCGCGGGCCGTTCGGAGGTCGCGAAGACCCCGCCGCTGCCGCGCTCGTGGGCCGGGCCGTCGACGTCCTCGTCGAGCGGGCGCCGGGTCGGCGGCTGCGGCGCGTAGAAGTAGCCGGGGGCGGGCGCCGGCGTCGCCTCGTGGCCCGCGATCGGCGCGGGGGTGGCGGCGGCCACCGCGACGGGCCGCAGCCGGCGGCGGAGGCCCTGCGGCAGCGGCGGCTCGATCGCGAGCGAGGGCGGCGCGGGCGTCGACGGCGACGGCAACGGCGATGGCGTGGACGAGGGCCGGAAGCCGTCCTGGTCGATCGGCTGCGAGTGCGGCCGGATGTGGACGAGTGGCCGTGGCTGGAGCTGGAGCTGGGGCCGGGCCGGCTGGCGGCGCGCGGGCAGCTCGTCGGGGTAGTGGTCGAAGCCGAGGTAGGGCGAGGGCTGCAGCTGGGCGGCCTCGGCGGGCGAGAGGTAGCCGAAGGCGCGCTCCACGGCGGCCGCGGTGGGCGTGGCAGTGCTCGAGGGCCGTGGCCTGGGCGTCGTCGATGTGGCCGCGGGCAGCGCCAGCGGCGTCGTCGTCGAGTAGACGTAGCCGGCGTGCTTGTGTCCGCCGGCCGACGGGTGGATGCTGTTGGCGCCGGCACCGACGCCGACGCCGCCGCTGCTGCCGTCGACGAGCACGCCGGACTGGGCGGGCGCCGCCTTGGTCGACTTGATGGCGTCCTGCGGGAGGAGGGCAGAGGTTGAAACACAGCCGAAACATGGTCGAAACATGCGGACTTCGCCAACGGTCCCCGAGGCCGTCGCCAGCGAGGAGCGGTTGGCGGAGCGAGCAGGGTGGACGACTCACCTCGATCGGGCGGCCCTGGCCCACGAAGACCGTCTTCGACTTGAGGATGCGGTAGCCCTTCGTGTCGGCGATGTAGTCCTTCTGTCGCAGGAACCCGGCGGCGTCGATCCAGGCCTCGGTGCCTGCGAGAGGAAGCGAGAGAGTGAGCGGGAGCCGGGGGCGAATCGACTGGTCGACCTACCTATGACGGTGCCGTCCTGCAGGCGCTTCTCCTTGCGGAACTGGCCGTTGTCGGTCTGGAAGCGGAAGTAGCGCTCGGGGCCCTCGTCCGTCTGGATGTGGTACTGGCCGCTGCCGGGGGCGCCCCAGGAGCCGGCGGCCAGGCTCGCGATGGACAGCTGCAACGACAGGGGCAGGTTAGCGGTCGGTCGAGTGAGGGAGGTGAAGGAGCGGGAGGCGTGTAACGAGTAGAATTGAAAAAGGGGGCGACACTGGCCCGGCCCTGGCAACCGTCGCCCGGCAACCGGCAACCGGCAGCCGGCTGTCGACGCAGTCAACAACAAGCGGCCCGTCAGACCCGACCCCCGTCAGTCGAGGCGAGCGATGTCCACGTTCAAGGCGCAGCTGGGCCGGTCGGTGCGCGTGACGCGGGCCACCAGCGGCGAGCGGATCCGCAGCAGCCCCTCGGCGCGGATCTCGCGGCTGACGCGCTTCTCGACGCGCCAGCCGCCCGAGGAGTACAAGATCCGGAAGTCCCTGGCCGACTACGTGCAGGAGGAGCTCGAGCTGCAGGGCCGGCAGCTCTTCTACCAGCGCGTCTCGGTGCTGGCCCGCAACCTGGCGCCCGCGCGAGACCCGGACCCGGAACCGGACCCGGATCCGCCCGCGGCGGACCCAGAGGCGGACCCTGGGATGGGCCCGGAGACGAGCCCCGAGGCGGTGGCGGTGGCGGTGGCGGAGACTGAGGCGGAGGCGGCTGAAACGGAGTTGGAACCCGGGCCGAGGATGGCGGCGAAGGACGACTTCAAGGCGCGCCTCCAGGAGCGGCTCGAGGCGATCGTCGAGCGCTGCCACGCGGCCTCCTTCACGAGGGACAGCCTCACGGGGCTCTTCCTCTGCATGGGCGACTACACGCTGCTGGTGGTCGAGGGCACCGAGGACATGGTCGGCGACTTCTTCGTCCAGCTCGCCGCGGAGACGGCGGCCTTCTGGGCGGCCAGCCGCGTCCTGCTCGTCGAGGACCGGATCGGGCAGGTGAGCCTGGCCGATTCGGTCGACCGACTGACCTCGTCCTTCTCTCCACGCAGATCTACTTCGACGCCTTCATCTGCCGACGGTCGGGCGCCGTCAACGTGAACGAGAAGTTCCCGGCGGCCACGCCCAACGACGAGTTCCTCATGGGCGAGCAGCACCGGAAGCTGCGGGCGAGGGTGCGCGAGCTCTGCGAGGCCCTGGCCCGGAAGCTGAGCGATCAAGGTGGGTCCGACTCCGGGTCCGACTGCGAACCACACGGTCCTCCTTAACTTCTCTCCTCCCTCCGTCCCGCAGACGAGCCCGCCGCGGACGACCAGCTGCCGCCGGAGGAGTTCAACCGGCTGCTGCCCGAGGTGCAGCGCGTCGAGCTGCTGCTGAGCTCGACGCGCTTCTACCGCTCGGCCGAGGAGCACGCGGCCACCTACGGGCACATCCCGATGGTGCAGGACGAGGAGGCGCTCGTGTGGCCGGTGCCGAGCGACTTCACCCCGGTGGGCGTCTTCCGGCGCTCGCCCTACGACGTCAACCTGACCTTCTCCGACTACGGCAAGGAGGACGACGACCGGCGGCCCTCGGAGGCCCCCGCGACCGCGCCCGACGCCGAGGAGGAGGCCGGCGGCTCCTCGGCCAACCAGTGACCGGCCGGGGCCCGGCGATCGATCGGTTTGGACGTTCCAGTTGTTGCTGTTGCTGTTGCTGTTGACGTTGCTGTTGTTGACGAGGTTGTTGTTCGTGTCGCTAATAACAGAGCGTTTGCTCGAAATTCCAGAGTCGATGTCGTTGTATTTGTCGGCGTTGCCATTGGCTGTGGTTGTTGTGGCCGGCTGCTGTTGTTGCCATGCGGTTTCTCGCCCTCTCGACGTCAGGCGACGCGGTGCCACCTGACGACGACTTTCGCCGCTGCCGCCCGCACGCACGGCGGCGAGCTTGAAAGACGCGACTCCGTCGGTCGATCGATCGATCGATCGAGCGATTGATCCGGACGGCTGCCGGAGGGCCCGGAGTCGCGTGGACATGCCAGGGAGGCGAGGGCGAGGCGGCGGGCCTGGGGGCGGTGAAATTGCTCGGCCAAGGTGGGGAGAGGGGCCCGAAGAGGAGGAGGTGGTGGTGGAGGAGGGGACGAGGCAGAGGTGGACGAGGTGAAGGAGAAGAGGTCGAGGAGCAGGCGAAGAAGTGGCGGCGTCTGAGTCGACGTCTGAGTCTCGGAAAGAGCGGCGAAAGCGCGGTCGAGCGGCGGATGCGAGCGTGAGTCACCGAGCCGGGCGCAGGGCCCGATGGGGGTCGGGGTGGGGGCGAGCGGCGCGTTGCGATGTCTGCGGCCCTCGTCGTCGTCGTCGTTGTTGTTGTTGCTGTCGTTGTCGTCGTCTGCACGCCCAACGCACGACAGCCGACGATTGACAACATTTTTAATTGTGACGTTGCCGAGAGGCGACAATTGGCAACAACAACAACAACAACAGCAAATTGTCAAGAGGTGAGGTGAGGTGAGGAGGTTGTTGTTGTTGTGGGAGAGGGGAGTGGGGAGGGGGGTGGTGAAGGGGAGCTCGTTCGCTTCGGCTGTTTTAATTGTTAACATGTCATTTCGACACCAGCAGCAGCAACAACAAAACTAACAACAACAGCATAAACAAAAACCACAACAAAAATACCGAACATAACAAAACAACAAACAGTTTACGATAACAACAACTACAACAACAACTACAACAACAACTACACAACAACAACAAGTACTGAGAGTCATCGACAGCTGAAACAATTGCGGACTTCAATCAATTTCCGTTCCAAGCAACGCCAAGACAGCTTTCGAAGCGCTGGCACCACAACAACAACAACAACAACAACATCCATACAAAAATTGGAAATTTGAAAAAAAACAGACAAAAATCAAAAAATATTGAAAAAAAAACGTTGAAAAAGTCGATGAAAAAAATATGAAGAAACGCTTTGAATAAAATAATTAACGAAAACTGGAAATCTGTGGAGGGGACAAAAAATGGACAAAAAATGCAAATGCTCCATTTAAAGGTGGCACAACAACAACAACAACAACAACAACAACAACAACAGCCGCGTGCGTGTGGGCGCGCATCGGAGACCCGAAGGCACGCCGCAGATACGCAGATACTCAGATACTTCATCTGCGCGTCTGTTGACACCCAGGGCGTGGGTTTCGACAGCCGTCGGCTCGTCGGATCGTTGCTGTTGTTGTTGTTGTTGTTGTTATTGTGGTTCTCTTTGTTGCTGCTGCTGCTGCTGCTGCTGTCGTTGCTCCAGTTGGCCGTGATTTGCATCTGAATCCGGGCCGATCCCAGGTGTTGTCAAGGTCAAGGGCTCTCGTTAACAACAACAACAACAATAACAGCGGCACCATGAACAACAACAACGTGACCAACAACAACACGGCCAACAACAGCACGGCCAACAACAGCACGACCAACACCTTCAACATCATCATGATCAACATCGCATCGCTCACAAGGCATCGTCGGAGCCCACTGTGCTCGCGGAAGTTCAGCCGTCGCCATCGCCCTCGTCGCCGTCGCCCTCGTCGTCGTCGCCCCGTCGCCGTCGCCGTCGCCTCGTGTTGGTCGCTGGGCGTGGGCGCGGGTTCGGCGATTTCTCGAGTCCCTCCCGGCTGCGAGCGATTCGCGCAACGGGTGCCCAGATCGAGTCCAGAGCGCGCCATCTAGGGAGCGAGCGGAAATTAGTTTCGGCCAGCGCCGGGAGAGGCTGGGGGTGGTGTGGGGTGAGAGTGAGGGTGAGGGGAGGGGCAGGTGGTGAGAGTGGCGATGGCGATGGCGATGGCGAAGGCGAAGGCTGGCTGTCGAGAGTGCGGAGTGGGCGGAGGCGGAGGCCAAAAAAGGCGCCGAGCCGGCAGCGGTCGACATGAAGTGATGGAAACCAGGTCGTGAACCCTCCTCGACTCCCCCTCAAGCCCCCACCCCGCCCCCTCGATCGCCTCCTCCTCCCCTGCGCCTCTCGTCGGCCGCCGACTGCCGGCTGGCCTTGCCGTTGCTGCTGCCGGCGAGGAAGCGATTTGTTTATCGTTGCCAGCTCGAGAGCGGGTCCGGATCTGTGAGAGCAACGACAGCAGCAACAACGACAGCAGCAACAACAACAACGATACCAACAACGACGTCTTAAATATCTAGAGCAGTGTTAAGTAATACACCAAAAATAAATACAAACGCGAAAACAAAAACAACATCCTTGATTTCAACTGCATCGACAGCGAAAACGCAGCGAAACCCTTGCTGTTGTTGTTGCTCTCTTTGGTGATGCTGTTGTTGTTGCTGTTGCCGTGGCCGATGGTGAGATCGATTTTTTCCTCGGAAAGAATTCAGCAAACACAAAAGCAACAACAGCAACAACACAAAATCATCGCCCCAGGAAAAACTGAGAAACTTTTTCACTTGCAGGCCCCAAAATGGACAACAACAACAACAAAAACAACTACCAACAACAGTCGACGATAACAAGACGCAGCAACCAGTCGACTGCTGTTGTTGTTGTTACTGCAGCAGCAGCTGCTGTTGAAAAATGTTGAATAATAATCGCAAACTGCATTGCTGTTCTTTGTTGTTGTTGTTGCCGCCACTTATAACAAAATTGTTGTTGTTATTGTTGTTACTGTTGCTGTTGTTTGTCTTGTTGTTGTTGTTTGTTTTGTTGTTGTTGTTTATTACTCGTTTTGCCGCCCAATTTGCTGCATTGATTGGTGTTGTTAAAATGTATTGTTGTTGCTGTTGTTGCTGCTGTTATTGTTGTTGTTGCCATTACAGCTGCCTCCATTGATTGCTGCTTTTATTATTTCTGTACTTGTTGCTGTTCCTGTTGCTGTTGTTGTTGCTGCTGCTGCTGCACTCGGCGCCGCTGACGTTGGTTTGATTTTCTCTTCGCTGTCGGCAATTATGTCCATAACGGGATCCGAGCAAAGGCACGGCTGATGCAACTTCCTTCCTCTCCCCCTCCTCCCTCTCCCCCTCCCCCTTCTCTTCCTCTTGGTCCTCCTCTTGCCGCCCCTCGCCGACACACGGAGCCCGCCTGGCGGATTCTTCGCGAGTTGCTCGTCGCAGGTCGGAAGGCGGCGACAACAACACCAACAACAACAACACCAACAGTGACAACAACATCCACAGCAGCAATGAGAAAACATTTACAACAACAATGAGAGCGAAAATACCAACAACTATGGCAATAGCGACGACAACTTCCCGCCGGCGGAAGGTGAAAATCGCATTTCCATCGATCGCCGATGGACCGCGGGCGCCGTCGCTCGATCGGCCAAAACCGGCATCCGGTCCGGCGGCGGCGGCGGCGGCGGCGTCAGAAACCCGACGGCGGAGGCCGGCCGGAGGTGAAGAAAGTGTCGGGGCCGCGTGCGTTGCGGCAACGGCTCAGGAACAACGAAAGGCAACAACGACAACCACAGGGAACCGGGGAAACAACAACAACAACAACAACCGAGGAGGTGGTGGTGGTGGCGACGACGCGAACAAATGAAGCCGATCGGACGGATTCACAGTCAAGGTGAGCGCCGGCGTCGACGTCGGCGTCGGCGTCGGCGGCGCCGGAGCGAAATCGAGCGAAACGCAGCATGTGTAAGCACAACAACAACAACAACAACAACAACAACGACGACAGTGTGGAACTAAATCTCTGAAGATGCTCGGCAACACGTTCCACCACAACAACAACAACAAAAACAACAACAACAACAACAATTATGCAATTTACAGGTTGCCGTTGCTGCTGCAGCCGGTTGTGATGGTCACTGTCGTTGTCGTTGTTGTTGTTGTGGCTCACGTTGCTCCCGCCGCTTGCAAAAACACAAAACGACGACGAAGAAGAAGTAGAAGAAGAAGCAGAAGCAGTCGCTGAAGAAGAAGCAGCAGGAGGAGGCGATAAAACGAAACCTGACGCCGATGGAAAATCGACTCCAGTTTCCTCGTTGGCGCGCGCCGATCAGCAGCGGCAGCGGCAGCAACAACAACGATTTACGAGTCGAAGAAGAAGAAGAAGAAAAAGAAGAAGACGAAGAAGAAGAGGAGGAAGAGGAGGAGGTGTGAGAAGAGGAGTCTGCAATGTGTTGTTGTTGCTGTTTATTTACGATTGTAATTTGTTTATTTTTCGCTGCTACCGGCGGCCGCCGCTGCTGGCTGTTGTTTTTGTTGTTGTTGTTGTTGTTGTTCTCGTCGCCGTTGTCTTCTTCTGTTAATCTGCTGCCGCTGCTGCTTCTTCTTCATCCTCTTCACTTGTTGTCGCCGGCGCTGGGGTAGCGGTGGGTTGGGTTTGTTGTTGTTGTTGCGGTTGTTGATGTCTCTTCGCTTGGGGCGTCTTTTCAGACGACGTCGATCTGATTGTTGTTGTTGTTGTGCTCTTCACCCGCTGCCTAAATCGGCGGAGCCCCGGCGACGTCTTCTTCACCTGCTAATTAATCGCATTCGAGCTCGATCGCGAGCGCGCTGTGGCCGCGTCGCCGTCGCCGACACTGATGAATCGGTGGATCGGGTGGATCTGATGGATCGACGGACGGGGCCCGATCAGATCCGATCGATCCGATCCCATCGGCCGACCAGACAGAGACGGAGAGCCATCGATTTGCAGACGCTGGCATTGGAGCGGCGACAAATGCGAGGCGCGAGGATCAGAGACGGAGCCGCCGCCGATCGTTGCGCACGATTAGAGGCGATTTCCAGGGATTGACGGCTTGGAGGTCGACTTCGGAGGGGTTTCGGAGGAATTGAAATAGGTTTGGACCAGATCGCCCCGGGGGAGGATGGAGTTGGGGCCAATTGCTGACCGAATGGAAGCAATTTCCAAACAATTCGGAGCGGTTTCTGATCCAATTACGGTAAGAAAATAATTCCGCATCCAATTGGGATCGAAATGGGATCAAATCCAAATCGAATTTCGGATTAAATCCGCAACAACTTCGAATTGAATCCGCAGCATTTCCGAATCAAGTCCGAACCGACTTTTGGAACAATTCCGGATTAACTTCGTATCGGTTTCCGATCGATTTCGCACCAATTCGGATTATTTCTGAACCAACTGTTCCTGAGATTTTTGCTCCATGATTTCGCAGTTCGATTTCGAAGTCTCGGACTGAGCGCGGCCCGATCGGGATCTTTGGCGGGCCCAGGTGGAGCCGGGCCGCGAGTTCCGCCTCGATCCGGCGCTCGTCACGGCCGCCGACCGTCGTCGATCGCCGCGCGAGTGGGCGCCGGCGGGCCCCACTGTCCCCCCACACACACACGCGCGCACCCAGCCGCACTCGTGCCCACACACGCACACACGCGCGCCAAGAGCGGGCCGGGGCGCAATCAGAAGTGATCTTGAACCGCGACCGCGGCCGCGGCCGGCGTGCGTGCGGGGCATGAATTATGTAAGGCTTGTTGTTGTTGTTGTTGTTGTGGCGATTGTTGTTGCAGTGGCGATTGTTGTTGCAGTGGACGTTGTTGCTGCTGCCGCCGAACAATGCAGGCGGCCTTTGCGCCGGTGTGTGTGCGATCATTATTTTCCACCACAATCCATTTTCGAGGCAATTATTGAATTATTTCCAAATAATGGAAAACAAAAACCGGCAAAAAAAAAGCGATTCGGAGGAAAACGTTAAGAAATTCAATGTTCAGAAACACTTACAAAAAATTGAGAAGAAAAATAAAGCAAATGGGAAGAAAAACATTGAGAAAATAAAACGAGAAAATAAATTCGAGTGAATTAAGGCGTGAAAAAAATGTCGAGTAGAAACAAAGCGAGCAAAAGCAAATCGAGAAAAAGCGAATCGAGGAAAAACATATGGAGAAAAAATGTCGAGAAAAAACCAATTGAAAAGTCGAATCCAAAAAAAGGAGAATTAAAAAATAAAGAAATGCATTCAACAAAACGAACGCTGGATGATCGGGGCCCGAAATCGCGCGAGAAGCTCGAGCGAGTCGTGTCGCGTCCGGTGGGTGGCTCTGGGTGCGCCCGCCGCCACCTCGTTCCGCGCCGATCCGATCCGTTCCATGCCATCCGTTCCGCCTCGATATTAGATCATGCTCGTTTGCGGCTCGGCGCCGACGCCGACGCCCCGCTGCGGTTCTCGAGGTCGGTTCTCGGGGTCGGTTCTCGGGGTCGGTTCTCGGGCTCCAGAATCGCTTCGCATTCCATTGCGCTGCCTAATTACACTGCTGTTGTTGTTGTTATTGTTGATGCTGCCCAGTCGCCCGCGCCCCTGGCCCTCCCCGCTCTCGGCCCGCGGGCTGGCGCCACGTTCGACACCGTTCGACATGGATTCGTTTCGATTCGGGGCGCTCGGAGGGCGTGATGGAAATACACAACAGCCATCACAACAACAACAGCAGCAACAACAAGATGTCCAACAATCATCACAACAACAACAAGATGTCCAACAATCATCACAACAACAACAACAACAACAGCCATGACATCGACGTCGACGTCGCCTCCCCTGGCGAAATCGCGTGTGTCGCGCGCGTCTTTCGCTCGCGGCAGCGGCAACAGCGAACAGTTGCAGGGAGCGACTGTCAGCTGTCTGTCTAGCTGTCTGTCTGTCTATCTGTCTGTTTGTCTGTCTTTCGGTCTGCCTTTCAGTCTGTCCGTCTTCCAATCTCTCAGTCTTTGGGCCGTCTTCCAGTCTTTCTTTCCTCGAGTCTCCGACTCCGGCACTCTGGCGTCCGTCCGTCCGCCGTCCGCCGTCCGCCCGTCTGTCGGCGTGGACGAGCGCGGAATGAGAGCAGTCGCTGGCTCTCGGCTCGATTTCCTTTTAGTGGGTTATCGACGGGTCCCGGCCGGCGTCCACTCGCGACGAGCGCGACGGACGTGCGCGCGCCCGAAAGGGGCCGAGGCGGCGACGCCGGCGACGACGCGACCGCGCCGCGGTGCATGGCAATCACGGCCGGGGCGCGTTGTTGTTGTTGTTGTTGTCGTTGTCGTTGTTGTTGTTGTTGTTGTTGTCGCTGCTGCGTGCTGAAATTCGCGGACCTGCCGTGAAATGAGAGTGAAAGTTTTCGCCGCGGCTTCGGCTGTGGTGGTTGTTGCTCCTGTTGTTGTCGTTGTTGTTGTCTCTGTGACTGCTTTTGTTGCTGCGGTCGTGTGATCATTGCCGTTGTTGTTGCTGCTCTTCTTTCCCCGCTGTTGTTGTCGCCCGCTTTATTTATTTCGTTTCGTTCAATTCGTTTTCTTTCGTTCTCTCTCGCTCGCTCGCCTCGTTCTCTGGCGTCTTCGCGCGGGCTCCCAACAAATTCTGCCGGCTGCATTGGCGCGGCTGTGTTGGTATCATTGTTGTTGTTGTTGTTGTTATCATTGTTGTTGTTGCCGCCGCCTCCTCTGGCACGTTGTTGGCCATGCACGGCGGGCCGCCGCGTCGCGTCGCGTCGCGCAGTCGACGTGAGGGCGGCGCCGTAACCAACAACAGTCACAGCAACAACAACACCAACAACAACAACGCCTCAGAAGCCGACGGGGGCGGCCTCGGGCGGGCCGAGCGATTAAAATGCCGAAGCGCGCCTCGTGCTTGCCGCCGTTTGCGCCTAATCGGCTCTAATGGGCGGCTTCGCTTCGATCGGGCGCCGGTGCGTGGACCGCGCGGCAGAGCTGGCGACGTCGACTGCGACGGCGACTGCGACGGCGACGGCGACTGCGAAATTTCCAAATATTTTCCATTCTGGACGCGATCGAGCGATTTCCAACGCATCGCTTGCCCGCCGCGGGCGCCGCTTCCGGTCGGAAGCCGGGCGACGGCACCTGGCGCAGCGCCTCGTTCGCCCCAGCGCTCCCCGATCGCCCCTCGCCCGCCGACCCAGCCCGATGCGTTCGACACGCTGCAGCGACCACGGGCCCCGACGGCGGCGCCTCCGACTCCGAGTCGCCCGAGAAGCCGCGGCCGCCAACGCTCGGTTGCACTTGACGCCTTCGCCTCGTCCGCCCCGCCCCCGCGCGCCCCCATCCGACAGCCCCCATTGCATAATTCATACTTTTCCGACTCGAGAATCTGTCGCCGCCGCTGCCAAGGTTGACGCCGACGGCGACGCCGGCGGTCGGTGCGAATGCGGTTTTCATAATTTTCTCGTTACTGGCTGTCGTTGTTGCTGTCGATTGCGCAACCAACGCGCACGGGCGAGCGACAGAGCGAGCGAGAGGCCGCCAGAATGCGGCTCTAATTGGGCGCGGGCAGAATTCGCCCGGGTCTGGCGGCGGCGGCGGCGTCAAAGCGTGAAGCGGAGCCTTCACACTGGCTGGCGCCGAAAATGAAAATGGATATGGAAATCACTCAAATGTTGGTCGGCCGCGGGTGCCGGCGTGACGAACGACGAGGGTTGCCCAATTTCGTGGCCCAGAGCAAGGGCTCGGGTCGACGGAGATCGAGTTCGAGTTCGCCGCTCGCAGATCCTGTCAAAAAAAGCCCCGTAAGCGGATCAAGTTCGTGTGTCAAGGGCTTCGGTGGGTGCCGTCGATAGGTTCGTGGCTTAAGGCTTCGAGACGACGCCCTCCGATGGCGATCGAATGTCGGCGGAAAATCGAGTTTGAGCCGAGTCTTGAGATCGTATCGGGTTCGTTGCTCGGGTCTTTCTGTGAAACCGCGTCAAGTTCGTGGTCGGAGTCTTTTACCAAAGTCTCGTTAAGTTCGTGACTTGGGTCTTTCACCAGAGTTGCGACCAGTTCTTGTCTTAAGTCTTCCACCAGAGTTGCGACCAGTTCGCGGCTTAAGTCTTTCGCCAGAGCCGCATCAAGTTTGTTCCCTAAGTCTTTTCATGCAATCCCTTCCAGTTCGTTTCTTAAGTCTCTGGATAAGATCTCGTCAAGTTCGTATCTTAAGTCTTTCAGCACACTCGCGCCAAGTTCGTGTCTTGCGTCTTTCAACAAAGCCGCGTCAAGTTCGTGTCCTAAGTCTTTCCGCAAAGTCGCTTCTCTAAAAATCGCGCCTCGAACATAATCAAACCAAATCAATCGATCGATCCAACGACGGAGGGCGAGTGATGGGCGTGATCAACGGGGCGATGGAGAACATGCTGCTGACATCACTGGATCGCGGCCCCGAGCGTGCGACTTGGAATTTCGCGACTCGGCTCGAATTACGTGCGCCGAACGGCGATCGAGCGGAGCGAGTGCATCGGGTGAATCATGGCGCGAATTCCTTTCCGGCCCGCTGCAGCCGCCGCCACGAGCCCGCCCGGTGTTGGGTTTCGGGGTGAGTCGGGAATTTTGTGAATTCCGCCGATTCCCCGAATGCCGATATCGCAGTCGGGCGCGATCCGATTTCAGCGCCGACCACGCTGGACCCACTCGCCGTCCAGCCGTCGCCGTCGCCGTTGCCGTCGCCATCGCCATCCGACACATGCTCGACTCCGACTGACAGGCAGTGGGCCGAAGCTCGTCGTTGTTGTTGCTGCGGCTCGTCGCGACGGTCCATCGGCTCCGATTAGCATTTCCTGAACTTCGAAGCCGAGCCGAGCCGAGCCGAGAGAAGTCGTAGACATCGAACTCGCCAACGACATCGACAACAACAGCATCGACGCCGACGCCGACGCCGCTCGGAGTGAGCGTCGCCAGAGGTGGGCGGCTGCGTGGCCTGAGCGCGTTGGCCGACCGCGACGGTTCAAAGACTTCGCGGTCCGCGTTCTGGGCCGCCGACACCTCAGTGACAGCGACGACGACAACAACAACGACAACAACAACACCGGACGCAGCCCTCCGTCGCGTCGATGGCTGGACTCGTGACAGCTGGCGAGGCTGCTGCGGCGCATCCGCTGCAGCCGGCGGCCTCAGTCCAACAGGCGCCAATTCCTCAATTAACGCACCTCGGCGGCCCCGCCCCGCCCTCTCTCTCGCCTGGGAGGGGGGCCGAGGCGGCTGCTAAAAATAAACCGATTGCCGACTGCGGGAGCCACAGCAACCGAATTGGCGGCGACTGCAGCCAAGGCGACAACGGCAACGGCAACGTCGGTGACTTGAAGTGACAGGCCAACAACAACAGCAGCAACAACAACAACAACAACAACAATGTCAATGCGACTCTGACTCGGCGCCAACAACCACACGGGCGCGGCCGCAGCCCACTGGAGCCACTTCATCTCATTCCGGCGGCGATGGCGTCATGCATGTAAATTACGGCGGCTGAACTAGTTGGCCGCGGCAGGGCAGGGCGGGGCAGGGCGCGGGGGCGTGGCGGGTCGCGCAACCGGCGGGGCGGCGGCCGAGAGCCGAAGGGACGATGGGACGATGGGCAGCGACGCAGCGCCGCACCTGCGACTCCTTCGGCGAAGAAGCGGCGCCGACCCGGCCCACGGGGAGCCGTGGGGTCCCGCTGTTGTTGCTGTTGTTGTTGTTGTTGGCCGTGCTCCTATCGTGGGAACGCCGTCGAGTCGCCGTCGAGTCGCCGTCGCCGTCGCCGAGGCACAGGTGCGTCCGAAAGCGGTGCCGAGCCACGGATCGCGCATTAATTGCCGTCGATTCGCCAACTGGCGATCAATCGCGCCCCAGGCAGGCGAAGAGAAAGGGGAGTGAGAGCGGCGGGGCCGGGGCAGGGGGAGGCGCGAAGGGCGGCGAAACTGGAGCGAGTGGGTCCGGCGACCTTGGGGCGTGCGCTACGCGTACCGGACTCCGACTCGGACTCGGATTCGGGTGGCGACGGTTGCGACGCGTTTTTTTCTCAACCGCCCGAGTTGGTGGTGGAGCGGCCGTTGTTGTTGTTGTTATTGTTGTTGGGATTGGCGTTTTTATCGCTGTCGAGATTGGGGCTTTCTTGTCGCTGTTGGTTTTGTGGCGTGCTTATGTAAGCCGGGGCCCGTGCGGTCCACGGACGGTCGCCAATCGGCGGCAGGAGGGCGAGGGCGAGGGCGGGGGCGTGGGACGGGGACGGAGACAGAGACGGGGCGGCGGGAGCCAGACACGCGTTAATAACGTTTTTATCCACGCTCGACTTTTCGAGGGCCGCCAGTCGCGATCGGTCGCGGCCTGCGTCTGCCGGCCCCGTTTCTTTTTCGGCCGAATGGGTGCGACGGCGCCCGGCTTTGAGAGTGCGATTTCAGTGTCGCGAACGCCCCCCAGCCCTCGGCGCTGCCTAATGAGCCGCCCCCCGACCACGGCCCCACGGCCCGATCGCCGAATCGATCTCCATCAATCGTCGTCGTTCTGCGCCGGGCCGGCTCGGCTCCGATGGCCGGCGATAACGCGGCGACCCCGATCCGCGGCCGACCGCTCCGGACCCTCCCTCCGCTGCCGGACCCTGCGCCCCTCGTCCCCTCGGCCCCCGATCCGCGGCCGTCGATTTTCACGAAATCACGAGCGCGAAATATTTACATCCAGATGTTGCCGATGGAGATGGAGGCGAAGACGAAGCTGGCGATGACGTCGTCGTCGTCGTCGTTTGGTGATTCTGTTGTCGGCGATGATCGAGCGATCGGGCCGGCGGTGATTGAGTTGTCGAGTCCATTATTTTGACAAATCCTGCATGTAATGCCCTGAGCGCCCCGGGCCGCGATCGGCGCCGCGACGACCAACGGCCGGCGAACAGCGGGCGATGGAGCGACGGGCGATGGGCGGAGTCGGGCGAGAGTGGTGGACGAAGAACAAGGCAAGAACACGACAACAACAGCAACAGCAACAACAACAAGTGAAAACAGCAAATTCATTTTGTAATTTCTTTGGGCGGGACGCGAGGGCCGGGAATTTCTCCGTCGAGAAGAATTCGCGGACATGCGAGGAATGCCGCAGAGGCGCCAGAACCGCGGGCCATGGATGGATCGGGGCTCGGCGGCCTCTTTGAAGCGGTCGCTGGCGGCGGGGGCGGCGGCGGCGGCGCAGGCGAACAAAAGGCTTGGGACGAGGGCGACGAGCGACGAGCGACGCGACAGCGACGCCAAAGGGCCGACGACGGCGACGACCAATGCGATTGCGATGCCGATGTCGACGGTTCCCAGGGGTCGCCGTCGCCGCCGTCATCGTCTTGGGGGACCGCGCGGCTCACCCCGTGACCCATTGGGCCTATCGCCAATTAATTATCGCTGACTCGGGCGTCGGCGGCGACTCGTCCAGAGCCACTGAACCTTGTTGTTGGCATCGTCTTCGTCTTCA